>JAVJIF010031219.1:0-334612 GCA_038442645.1 Agave tequilana | reverse complement strand
TGCTGTCATAGGTTTAATGTTAACATAACAGCGGAATATATGTGGCCTTACCATCCTATGGATGAGAATTGGTAAGTGACTTTGGAGAGGGAATCAAATGGGAACTGGTCCCTTAGGATTTTTAGTAAATCCCCAGCTGTCAACGGGTTTGATATGCCTTTACCGACTACCGTTTGAGTCGGGCTAGCCATGCTATTCCCCTCAGCATGATGAGTTGTTGAGGACTTATGTTGGGCTTAAAGGCCAACATTTTCCTCTATCCTTAATCGTTAAGGATATTGGATTATCGGGTTAATGTCTGCATAACCCTAACTCTCCTTTAGGATAACTGGTGCACGGCCAGGTTCCTGTTGGTTTATGCTGTATGATCTCACTCGGAGGAAGAGAAAGGCTCTCTTTGTGTGTACTTCGCACACGAGGGTCTTGATCAGAGGTGTAATGTTAACTTGATCATGAGAAGGATCCTTGATTAAGGATAATACTTCTTTAAGATCGGCATCATGAGTAGGTAGGTCGCCCTCTGCAGTCGTGAGGCGGTATGCTCCATTTGAATAGACTGTTTCTATTACAAACGGTCCTTCCCATTTAGGCTGAAATTTACCTTTGGTCTTGTGCGTCATAATCATCGGTCGTCTGACGGCTAAGACCAGGTCTCCTTTCTGGAAGACTCTCTGTTTGACCTTCTTATTGAAGGCTTTTGAGATTCGAGCTTGATATAGCTCAATATGCTGCTGAGCTTGGAGCACTTCTCGTCCAGGGCTTCGAGCTCTTGAAGGCGCAATCGATCATTGACTTCTAATGTGCACTTGGTGGTCAGGGCCACTCGTAATGACGGCATCTGGATTTCCAACGGGATGACTGCTTCGCACCCATATACCAGAGAAAAAGGCGTATTGCCTGTCGGTGTCCGAACCGTGGTTCGGTAGGCCCAAAGACATTCACCGAGCTTTTCGTCCCAATCTCGCTTATTCGAGGAGACGAATTTCTTGAGCAACTTGATGATTGTTTTGTTGAATGCTTCCGCCAAGCCATTGGCAGCAGGATTATAGGCAGTTGAAGCCACATTCTGAATTCGGTATTTATCGCAGAACCGATAGAATACTTGGCTTATGAATTGGGACCGTTGTCGTGGATGATCCGCCTAGGGACACCAAATCGATGGATGACGTGGTGCTTGATAAAGTGAACCACATTGGAGGTTTTGACTTCAACCAGTGGTATAGCCTCCGCCCCATTTTGAAAAGTAGTCGGTTATTGCTAGGATAAACCGGTGACCTTTTGTCGAAGAAGGGCTGATTGGCCCTACGACGTCTATTCCCCATGCTTCAAATGGCCATGAAGCAGCAGTCGGGTGGAGCAACTCCGAGGGCTGGTGTATGAAGTCTGCATGAATCTGACATGCTTTACACCTTCGTGCATATTGGATGGCGTCGGCTATCATAGTTGGCCAATAGTATCCCAGCCTATGCAACCTGTCTTTAAGCTTTGGACCTGGCTGATGAGCTCCGCAAGTGCCATCGTGCGCCTCTTGAAGCGCCTCCTGTGCTTCTGAACGAGAAAGGCAACGGAGGAGAACACCGTCATATGAGCGACGGTAAAGTGTCTTCAGAATTGGATCGTAATAGAACCGGAGAGACCTACGCCTGATGGACGCCGCTTCTTTGGGATCATCTGGTAGCAGACCGTGCAAAGCATAGTCGATGAGAGGAAAGCGCCAGTCTCTTGGTTCAAGATCTATGGAGACATTATAGGCTTCTCGAGTTCTTAGCATGCGCTTGAAGCATACAAGGTGTCGAGTTGCGACTGTGAGGTGATACTCGGTGTCGGCTGGCAAGGCTAGCGTTGTTGCTAACGCAGCAAGGCGTCGCCTTAGTATTTTGAGATCGGGACACATGCCCGATGTAGAAACCTTCAAATAGGTTAGCCAATTCGATGGCTGTATGGTAATAAGGCACTAAGTCCTCATGGCGGACTTCGTATTCGCCTTTAACCTGATTGATGATCAGTTTTGAATCGCCATAAGCTTCGAGGTAGCGTACCCCCATTCCATGGGCGAGCTGAAGACCAATAAGCAGAGCGTTATATTCTGCTACATTGTTGGAGCACGATTCTATCAGAGAAAATGCTCTGGGCAGGACATGATTCTGTGGGGAGATAAACACAACCCCCACTCCGGCAATAATCTTGCCTTTAGGGCCCATTCGCGATGCTCCATCAAAGAACATCTGCCATACTTCCTCTTCTGAGGTTGCATTAGACTCGAAGACCTCATCAGGGATGTCTTCGTGAAGTTTTGAATGCTCCGGAACTGGATGAGCAGCCAAGAACTCTGCAAGGGCCTGGCCTTTAACCGCCTTCTGAGGCGTGAAGATCATGTCGTATTGAGACAATAAAAGTGCCCACTTAGCCAATCTTGAATTCAATGATCCTGGCTTCGTCATAAGAAGACGCAATGGGTTTACTCTGGAGATGACATGTATGGTCTGGCCGACCAAATAATGTCGTGTCTTCTGGACAGCGAAGACGAGAGCTAAACACTCTTTCTCATAGGTTGTAGCGAGATTCCGCTCCTATGAGAGATCTGCTCAGATAATAAATGGCCTGCTAGTGGCCATTGTCGTCCTTTTGAGCGAGGAGGGCACCGAGGGAGTAGTCCATAGCCTTTACATAAAGCAGGAATGGCTTCCCTGATGTAGGGGCCACTAAGACTGGAGGCTTTTGTGAGGTACCTCTTGATGTCTTCATAAGCTTCCTGACAAGCTTGATCCCATACGAAGGAAGTACCCTTTTTCATGAGCCGGGTGAACGGCTGACAGCGGCCTGAGAGATTTGCGATGAATCTTCTGATATAAGCCAGCCTGCCTTGCAAGCCTCTGAGCTCTTTGAGATTCCTTGGCGGAGGCATGCTCTGAATAGCTTTGACCTTGTCTGGGTCAAGATGAATTCCTTTTGATGTGACAATAAACCCAAGGAATTTGCCGCTTGACACTCCCAAGAAGGATTTTGTCGGGTTCATTTTCAGTTGATGAGCCCGCATTATGTCGAACATCGTTCTCAGGTCGCGAAGATGTTCATTCTTGTTGCGGCTTTTGACGGCGATGTCGTCAACATAGCACTCCACCGTTTTTCGGAGATGATCGCGAAAGATCATACTCATTGCCCGCTGATAGGTTGCTCCGGCGTTCTTCAGTCCGAAGGGCATTACAGTGTAGCAGTATACCCCCAATGGTATTCGGAACGAAGTATGCTTCTCATCGTTGGGATACGTCTTAATCTGGTTGTACCCTGAAAAGCCGTCCATGAAAGACATCCTTTCGAACCCGCATGTGTTGTCAATCATGACATCGGTGATGGGCAGCGGAAATTCATCCTTGGGACAGGCCGTATTGAGGTCACGGTAGTCGATGCAGATCCGTATTTTCCCGTTCTTCTTGAGGACGGGGACTATATTAGCCACCCAATCTGGATGTTGTTCCTCCCGGATGAAGCCACACGCAATGAGCTTGTGAACTTCGGCTTCAATAGCTTCCATGATGTTCGGGCGAAACCGACGTTGTTGCTGCTTGACTGGCTTGACGTCAGGCTTGATGTTTAGACGGTGCATAGCGACCTGTGGATCAAGTCCGGGCATGTCTTCGTAGCTCCATGCGAAGACGTCTATATACTCTCTTACGAGTATTATCAAGTCTTCCTTTTCTGTAAGTGATAGGCTTTCACTTATAAAGATGGGCTTAGGGTGGTCTTGGCTACCCAAGTTGACCTGCATCACCTTATCTTCAGTAGGTGGCTCGCGCAGTTCAAATCGTTTTTTCCATTGAAGGTCTAATTGTTGGGCCATGGTTCCTCATCAGTGGCTTCTGCGGGCTCCAATTGACTGCTTGAGGTCATATTAGCAGTGAGGTCCTTGAACATTCCTTCTATGCTGATATCAGAGTCCCACTCGGAGGAAGAAGCCGAATGTGATGGAATTGGTCCATCGTCCTTGACTTGAATGGTTGCTGACGATGTGGGTGTAACATACCCAACCCCCTGCGTGTACTATCATAGTAATTTGCAGGCTTCCTTTAGGCACAAAGTTCCGCATCAAACCGCGCCTTCCTTTTCCGAAATTCAGGCCTGCTCCATGCTTCAAGTCGTACCCCATTTTCTTCATAATATGGCGCGCTGGCCGCGCATAATGAAGAACTGCGGGGCGTCTGAGTCTGAGCTCGAATCTGCAGTTGTGGGTCCCCGTGGCTGGGTTCTTCCGAAGATTATCGGTAACTGACCTTCTTTGGATGGCGGGATCACCAAGACGGCTCCTTCTGCGGATTCCATGGGCGTACTGGACGCACTTGGCTTATGTAAAGGCATGTGTAGGGAGCTATCCGTAATGGATTCAAATAGCCCAACACTCGCGGGATAATCAAAAGAAATATTATCATTAATTACCCATTCACCTTCATCCTCCGAAGGAGTAATACATAGGGGGTTATTGAGACATGCTATAATTGGTTCACCAATCAGAATGGCTGGCATGCCTGTTTCGGATTCTGAATCCGCCTCGTTGCCACTTTCATAATCGTCCAGCAACGATTCTTTAAGTGCCCCACCGGCCTCTTGATATAGGAGAGCGTCAGTGAAGTAGTTTTCCACTCCTTTGAAGGGTTGCTTTTCAGCGAAGACAGTTCGTACTGTCGCGTCATCTTCAACATATTTGAAGCATTGATGGAGGGTGGAAGGGACGATCCAGTTGGCATGGATCCATGGCCGTCCCAGCAGCAGGTTATATGAAGTGTCAGCATCAATGACATAGCACGTCACTTCTGACTTCAGGCTCCCGATTCTGCAACGGAGTCGGATTTTCCCCAGTGGATGACTGCTCCCGGCGTTGAAACCGTATATTGTAGTAGTGGTTGCGGACAACCTGTACAATGGTATGCTGAGGAAGTAGAGAAGCCTTTTGGGGATGATGCTGAGTGCAGACCCTGGATCGACTTGTACCTGCTCAATGCATGTTGAACCGATATATCCGGTGTAATACAGAGGTCGATCATGCTTGTTGTCTTTGAGAAGCATATCTTCCGCCGTGAAGGTAATAGCGGGCACCTTTGATTGTGCATGATGACATTCTGGGCAGGGAGGCTGGGTGTCATCATTAGGGATCTCAGGCATGCATGTCAGAAAGGATTCTGAATTGGCTAGCGCATCCCTGAGTGCTTCTCTTGTTTCTTTCGAGAGGCGAAGGAGCTCGTGTATAGTGATACGAGCTGGGATATTGGCCAGCTGAGCCAATATGTCAAAGCGAAAGGGTGTATCAAACCCTTGGCCTGGCGGTTTCTTCAACACGTGGTCGAATCGTACCTCCTTAGGCTTCTCTTTTCCCTTGGTTGGGATTGGAGTGGATGCTGGTATTTGTACTGACGTCGTTTGCTGTTGTGTCTCGTCAGTAGACTTTTCATACTGCCTCAAGTATGATTTTCCGGATCGGGAGCCCGTCTGTTGGGCGCATCGGCTTTCGCTGTGCAAGCATACTTTTCTCCTTCAGAATCACTAAGGGAAGCCGATGTAAGATTGCCGTCGTCTGGCAGGATGGAGATGACATTGCAAGACTTGCCCTTTGAGTTGGGCTGCTTTGGATCCCGCTGTACGTCTTGGACGAGGTCCGGATGTATCCACATGACTTCTCCTGTCTCCAATGTTAAGGGAACAAGACCCTTATTGTTTTGAGCTGTAGCTGGAAGATGCTTGACTTCCAACCGTGGCGTAGGGACGGAATAAGTCCCGTCAGGATCTGTGACCTTTGAAGCTTTGCCGAACTCAAGAGTCACCATATTGGCAGTGACTTTCTTTTGCTCCGTCTTCAACGTCAGAACTCCGCGTCGACCAAGGCTTGAATTCTATCCTTGAGAACATAGCACTTGTCAGTAGGATGGTGGACCATCCTGTGGTAGAGGCAGTATTTATGGTCGTTTGTGCGCCCTATCTCATTGGGACGCCGCGCATCCGGCAGCTTCATTTTGTTCCCTTTGTGGAGCAGATGGAATATGGCGACCACCTGATCGTCTTTGAACGAGTACTGCTTCGGAGGGAACTTGGGCTCCTGATTGTTGAAGCCGCTCTTCTTGGCCTTCGACTGCACATCTCCGGATAACTCCACAGACATAGTCTCTTTGCCTTTAGCTTGAGAAAGTTGCGGTAGGTCGCCACGCCCTTTGTTGTTCGTCCCCCACTTGCCTCTAGGGGCGGATGGTTCGAACTTTTTAGCTGATTTCTCGGCTATCTCAGCTTGTTCGACCAATTCTTTCCAAGTGTGGGCTTTAACAGTCCCCATGCGAACTTCCACTTGATCTAGGAAGTTGTGTCTGCATGTCTGCAAAAGCATGGGTAATGGCATCCCTGCTGGGCACATCAAGGATAAGTTTCTGAACCGTTCAATGTAGTCACGGACAGATTCGCCCTTCCTCTGCACAGTGGAGAGGAGTTTGTCCATGGTCACTTCGGTATCGTCCTCATAGAAACGAGAGAGGAATCAAGTTTCCAGGTCGATCCAGGAGTTGATAGAACCCGGGGGAAGACTTCGAAACCAGTCAAATGCCATCCCCTTTAAGGTGCCAATGAATAGCCTAGCCATGATGGCGTCATTGCTTATAACATTACCAGTCTGAGACCGGAAATAGTAGATGTGCTGATTTGGCGAGCTCTTTCCATCATAGGTATGCAGCGTTGGCGGTTTGAACTTCGGTGGATATGGCACCGAATCCCACTCCAGCGGATAAGGACGGACTGCCCTTACCTTCTTTAATTCATCCCTCTGAGATAGGGATGCGATTTGAGCTTGGAGGCCCTTAAGGACTTCGGCGTCTAAGGAAGAACCCTCCTTGGATTTCTCCGGCTTTGGTTGCTCATTGCTGAAGTGTTCCTCCTCATCGTGATTGCTCCCGGCATCATTGTTATTCTGGTTACTGAGGAGTTGAGCGAGCATCTGTTGAATATTGTCCAGGGCCTCTTGCTGAGTTCTGAAAGTTTGCTCCTGAGCTTCCAGGCGTCGACGAAGATCGTCGTTAACGTTATCAGCCATATTGACTGATGCTCTGTCTGTTCGCACCGAACTGACTGTCGCCGAAGAGGCGTACCCACTATCTTCATCTTCTTCGTCCGATGATTGGAGTGACCTCCTGGGCTCTGGCGGGGCTAGGGCCGTCGAGGAGGAAGGCTGTTCATAAGTGTAGGGTATCGCCACCTTGGATCTGGTGTTTCGGAAGACACCTTCTTCATGCATCAAGACTTCGCCTAAGCCTGGGCTGTAGTCTGGATCTGCGGAGCTGTAGGGGGTGTCGTCAGATGTTTGTCTTCCCCTGCGCAGCTCTTGTCCTCTCCCAGTCATGTTGACGGATGCGGAGGGGAGATCTCGCAAGATACTCCTTCTGCGATGCTTCACCGGGGCTTGTACCGATAGTCGATCAAAAACTGACCGTCGTCTTGGAGGCGTGGTGGAAGTTGGTCCCAGCCGGCAATGGACCGAGTGGAGTGTCATCGGCTGACATCCCACTTGTTGACAACAGGGGGAAGAAGTTTGTCTATCTGTCAACAATTTCCTCAAATCGAACCCGGTTGTGTCCCTGCAATCGAGCGCGAAGGCTCCTTTGGGTCGCACATAGGGCGATGTCCTGCCTCCTTTATCCCCGTAGATGGGATTAGCACTGAATAGTGCTTTGGTTCTAGCTTCGCCATTAGACGCGAACTTAGTGCTTGACGCACTGGAAAGCGGAGCACGCTGCGGTGCTTTACCCGCTATGCTGCTGCGAAGGCAATTAGCCTTATATGGTACTTTGGCTTCGGCTTTGCGGTCATGAACCCTGCGCGTACTTTGTGGTACAGTAGCTTCGCTCATGAGAACGAGGCCGGCGCGAGGCATCGTTGCCCTTGAATTGGACGACGGTATGATTGCCGTTGTAACTTTATGATTGGAGCAGACAGGCATCTTGCCTTTTTCTTCACGAGAGAGGCGCGGTTTAGGCGTAGCTACGCCTGAAGCTTCGGTCGAAGACTTCTGTTTAGGCCCCATACCCGCCTTGGCAGAGGAGACTTGGGTTCACAAGGAACCTGATTAGCCACACACGAGGCTGAGGGGTGTTGGCAGAATTCTGCTTCCGGTTTCTGATTTGAAACCTTGGTCGTGGAAACCCTCCTATGCTTCCGTGCTCGAAGCATTGGGCCACCCCCAGAGAGGACTTCTTCAAATCTTCCTTGATCGAACTGAACCACCAAGTTCTCACAAGTAAAGGAGTCAGACTGCGGACATGCTTCCTTGTTGCGCCAAATAACCGCAGTAGGTTCATAGAGAACCTTTTCAGTCTCCATAGAGACTTTCCTTGAAGATATAGCCAGAGAAGCTCTGGCTGCACCGGCTTTTCTGAATTCAGAGTTAGACCCGAAGGTCTGTTCGTCGCATTGCGACACTTGATTCTCGGCAGTGGAGAATTTCGTCCCCAGCGGAGTCGCCATCTTGTTTTCCATTATGTTTGCAAAGGGGGAAAACTTACAAAAAAAGGTTGAGGAGCTAAATTACAAGTATTCTTAAAAGATTACAAGTAGATCTCCTCAGAGATTCTGGAGAAGTGTGCCGATAGGAGTCTGGTCAGCGCGCGACCACTTTGTCCCTTTGACGATGCGAGCGATGAGATTCCCTTCTCGCCTGGTTCGGGGAATCAGAGAATAGAAGGTTGGTAGAACCCTCTTGCTGCTTCTCAAAATCGCCTTCAATAAGGAATTCCTTCTCGCCTGGTTCCGGAGATTCCTTTAGAAGAAGGACGATATTAGGGTATCAACACCTTGGATAGAGAAAGCAATTCTCTAAAAGGTCTCTGAATTCGAGAACGCACGGTGCTTTGTGAAGAAGCCTCTGTTTGTGGAGTCCTCCCGTATGCCTGTCTGCCTCTATTGATCTTATTGATCTCTCTCGATTGATCGATATTGATCTCTCTTGATTGATCGATCTCCTCTCCTTGTACCCCTGGCGGGCTATTTATAGGGAGAGCAAGGGTATAATCGTCCCTTGAAGATATGAAAACAGATTGAATCAAATCTGTTTAAATCTGGAAATTAGCCTTGCTGCGAGGCTAGGATAGCTTCTGCGGAGCTAGAATTGGCAGGTCGGTTGATCCTCTTGATCTGTTTTGATCCTTTCCATATCGTTGGAGGATTTCCCCCTGATCTTCTTACTCGTTTTTAGAAGAGTCAGGAGATTGTGGCAATCAACTGCCAAATTTGATCTCTGATTTGATCTTAATTGGATTTGATCTGATTGGATCCGATCTCATCCGGAGATTAGATTGGTCAAAGGTTGACTGTGGCAGATCAATAATGGCGCTGCCCGCATTGAGCTCGTGGCGGAGCTAGAGGCAATTCTTGGCGAAGTCCGAAAAAGAGGCTTTTCGGCGAAGCTGTCAGTTGGCTTCTTGGCGAAGTCGAGTGATATTAGCCTCTCAAACGAGGCTATCCCTTTGGGCTCATGCGATGCTAAGTGCTAGCACCTTAGACCTGCTGAGGTCTGTTTAGAAACAATCCGGGTTCACTGTCTGCTTGCTGGATCAGTGGAGTCCAAGTTGCTTCCTTGTCCCTTGGAGATGGGTGAAAACTGGTCTTCAGCTCGTCTGTCACTTGTCTTTTGTAAATGTCAACAAGTTTAGATATTGTTCGGACCAATAAGAATCTTGTCTTTTTTAAGTGTCAACACATGCCTTGTATGTTTATATTGAAAATCATTTTAATCTTGTGCATGTATGGGAGGATAGGAAATATGAGATATACACTTGATCTTATTGTTGTTTCATTTGGTATCATTGAATTCTTTCAATTGGTATCAATCTTGACATTTCTTGTATACTCATATATTTTTGTGTATGTATGATTTCATTTCAAATTGTATCAATTTCGATTGGTATCTAAACTTTTCATACATATATGTGTTTTAGTTGTGCTTACTATATCCCTATATCTTTAAGCACAAATCTTGTTTATGATGATAAGCTTGAGCTTCAACTTTGTTTTAATTGATTTAGCTTTCAATTGGTATCTTAATTCAAGTCTTATCATAGTTTTTATTTGTATTTCATAAAGGGGGAGAAAATCTTGTATTTCATCTTTCAATTGGTATTTAGTTTTCCACTCCCTTACTTTATGATAGAGAATAATAATTTCAATTGGCAATAATTTCAATTGGTATCAAAATCAAATTGGTTTATATGTTTAAATCATCTTTGGTATTGAGATCTATGTTTAATTTCAATTGGTATCAACATTTATGTTTAGAAATTCAAAATTTGTTATGTTTAATTTCAATTGATATCAAGATTGTTTATATACAATTGGTATGTTGTTTGTTTACTTATCAATTGGTATCAAAATTTTTATTTTTCAATTGATATAGTTTCACTCTTAATTGGTATCTAGATGCACTTCATTGACACATTTTTAATTGGTATCATATTTGATTTGAACCCTCATTAATATTGTTTTTGTTTTAGACAAAAAGGGGAGAATATTTGGTTTTTGAAACATCCCTTTATTATTTCTTTGTTTTGAATAAAAAGAAGAGAAGAACATATTTTTATTAGTTTTATTTTGTTTTTAACCCCTTTGTTGATGATTGACAAAAAGGGGGAGAAGAATTTGAGTTTATATGCATGTTTGTATGCATGTTTTATGTTTTTATTAAGTTCATTTGGTATCAAAGCATTATTTATAAAACATGTTTATTTTTGATATCAAGAGCTTGTAAAAGAGATCATTAGTTTTGTTTTGCATATATTAAGTTTAATTGGCTATCTAGAACATGTTTATTTGTTTTTGATTTGAAAATTTCATTGGTATCTAGAGCCTCTTTATTGTTTATACATATCTATGCATGTTTCATGTTTAGTATTCATTGCATATATTTGTTGTTTATCCCTATGCATGAGTTAAGGGGGAGCTTCTTTGAAGCTTAACTTTAATCCATGCATATATAACTCCATGAGTTTTGTCATCATCAAAAAGGGGGAGATTGTTGGCCCAAAGGCCTTCCACTCTAGTTTTGATGATGTTTAACTCATGTAGTTATGTGTACTAATAATCTTGTGATTTTAGTTTCAGATAATTAGTCAAGATATTAGTTGGTGATTAGCTTCAACAAGATGATTTGGAAGCTTTCACATGGTGATTCAAGAGCCCGAGCGTCAAAGATCACATATAGCACTTGCTCGGTGGATCAAAGAGTTTTGGATCGAGTCGGCTTGGAGACGGCGCTCTACAAGAAGACATCGGTACCATAGTTTAGTTTTGTATTTAGATCCATATTATAAAGATTAGAATAGTATGATATGCTCAATTTCACAACACACACGTTTCATGTTTTGGTTTTCGATTTTTGATTTAACCATTCTTGGTTTGCATGAATAGATATTATATCAAAACAAGTTTACATGGTTTAATGTATATTAGATTTGTTCTATATACATGCATGCTTCAACTACATAGACAAACTTACTTTGATATACCTATTCATGTGTTTTAGGTTTTGTGTTTTAACAAAACTTATTTTTGGAATTAAAGACAAAAACTATGATATATATATGTTTCATGTATATTGGATTTCTATCCATATGCATCATGCTTCAAAGTGTTTAAATATCATGTTTTTGTATTTGGAAGAGTTTGGACAAAACGTATTTTCTATTCAAAATCCAAGTTTTAGAAAATACAGTTTTTGGTTTTTGGTAAAAATGATAAGACACAAAAATAGTTCAAATTGTATGATATTTGAGTTGAAACTTTTATCATATGTTTATATATCAATGCAAATTGTCAAAACTATGTTTGGGGATTTTTAAGTAGTTTACAAGAATTAATTGGATATTTAATTCCTCTATTTTTCTGACCCAGATTTCTGTTCCAGGCTTCAACCAGTCGACTAGTCAACTGACCAAGTCGACTTGGTATGAAGTCGGTCGACCGGATCGGTCGACCGACGTGCACAAATCTGTGCACGTTTGGCAGACACAGGGACGGTCGACCGCCAGGGTCGACCGGGTCTGAGAGCAGAGCTCTCTGTTTGTTTCGGTCGACCCGGGCGGTCGACCGGTAGCTGGCAATTGGCAGAATTTGACCGTTGGACGGTCGACCGGCCGGTCGACCGACAGTTCATTTTTGGCCGTTTCTGCTGCCAACGGCTATATTTTTCTGGGGTCTATAAATACCCCATTGGAAAGAGTTTTTCTCTAAGATTTTTAGTGCGAATTTTTCCTTACTCTCTGGTGTTTTCACAGCAATCAAAAGAAGTTTTTGAACTCATATTGAACAATCTATTTGGAGTTTTTGCTAGGGTTTGGAAAACCAAAGAAAAGAGTTTTTGGGAAAAGAGTTTTGATTCAACTTCTATATCTTGGTTTCAGTTTTTCCCAAGGATTTTCTTTGTGATTTTGATTTTCATTCCATTGGTTTTCTCCACACTTGAGCTAAAATCTACTATCTCATTCTATAGGATCTTTGTGTGAGAGAAAGAATTGTTTGTGGTTGTTTCTTAGACCACCAAGTTGTAAACCCAATTTTTACTTGGCTTTGTGCCTTTGGGTTGTATCCCTCAAGTTGTGAGGTGATCCTTGTGTTGCTTGGTGCTAATCCCTCAAGTTGTGAGGTGATTGTTTTGTTGGATTGGAGCTTGCCTCAAGGAGGAGGTTGTGGTTGTAAAGAGAGGAGTTGGGTACTCCTTGTGAGAGTTCTTTGTGGACTAGCTAGTGGATTCGAAATCCTTCGTGTGTCGAAGGCGGGGATGTAGAGCTGGGTGCTCGAACCTCGAAACATATCTTCTTGTTTGCGCTTGATCCATTGACTCTCTCTCTATCTCTCTCTTTACTTTGTGCCTTGCAACTATTCATATTGTGCATTCATAATTGCTTGGCTTGGTTGTGTGTGCATCACTTGTTGATTGCACTTGAGTGTATTGCATTAAGTTTTTAAATTCCGCATTGAGTTCATAGATTAGCTATATCACCTATTCACCCCCCTCTAGGTGATTTCAGATACATGCTTGGGATTGTTTGCTCACACTTGTATTCAACCAAGAGAGCCAAAGCGGCACATCAACTCTTATGTAGAGGAATCTTGAGGAGATAGTCTAGAGCCCTTTACCGGGAATTCGGCTACATTCTTTGGTTATACCTTGTGTGTTTAGCTTAATAGTTTTTAGTTTGCATAAATAGTTTTTAATTCCGTATTATTCATCATTAGATTAGCTAGTCACGTATTCACCCCCCTCTAGGTGAACTTCAAATAGGGTCAAGGGTAATTAAAAAATAAACACACTGATATATATATATATATATATATATATATATATATATATATATATATATCAAATTGTAAAAATAGGCAGACTGGTAGAATCACCCAGTCTAATGGTAGGATGATACAATCTGGTGGTAGAAGTAATAGAGTATAGATAGAGCAATATGACAGTGAATATATATGCACAGAAGAAAAACAACAACAAAAATAGCAGAGAGAACTCAAATAATTTTAGGATGGTTCAGGAAACTCTCTACATCCACCACCTAGAGGTCTTCACTCTAAGATTTGCAAATCCACTAAAAAGTTTCTCTTCGAAGCAAGTATTACAACCACTAAGACTCTTCCTGAGCTTGGATTTACAATCCACTAAGATACTACCCGATCTTGAATTTACAAACCACCAAGATACTGCCAGATCTTGGATTTGCACAACACCTCTATCTTGAGGTGCACTACAATAAGTATAACAATAGATTTTATTCTCTAACACAATAATGAGAATTAATATAAGCACAATGATAGAATCGAAATAGATAGCACAATAGGAGACTCTATGTAATTATATAGTTCTAAATATTATCAACAAAACTTGGCACAATAAGTCTAAAGCCGTAATAATAAGAATCTAGAATAAATATAGAAGATGAGACTGAGGTTCTCCAATAAATAGAGAAATAAATGAAGTAATGAATTTCTCTTGTATTGAATACTTGAGACTTTCTTTGAAAATCAGAATTTGAATAAAGATGATTGGCTCAACTACTTTTTTTTGATGAGATTTGAAATTTAAGGCTTGAAGGTAGAAGAGCTCATTTTTTAGCTTTTATGAAAATTTCTGGTTGTGTTTCTCTTATTGTAATAAATGAACAAGGTTCTATATAAACAATAAGGCAGCATCAAGTTTCAATCCAACCATCAGAGATAGCGAGGCAGAGCTTCTGCCCGTTAGAGCATTAAATACAGCTATAAAAGAGATATCAAAACTGAGCACAATCTGGGCAATTAATGCCTCTGCTGCAGTATAACAGGGAATGAAAAATGGAGACTTTAGAGAGAGAAAAAGAGATGAAGTCTTCTCTCAAAATATATACTTAATGGGTTTCTGTTCACAGCTGTAAAAGCTGAACAGTTATGGGCTGTTAAAAGTTGTCTGCAGTACAAAGTAAACAGATGATAAAAATAATTTGTCACAAATAGAAATGACTCTCAGCTCACTGCAAAATAGTACAACCAACTTGGTGAAGGAAAGTAAATGTAAAGAGTGGGTAACATACCAATTGAAGTACAACCCATGTGATACTAGAAGATAGTGATCACAAACCAATAGACACAAAGCCTGGAGTTGAACCAGAAACAGAATAGAATAGCGACAGAAATTTCTCAGTTATCTGTTCTAGACAGAGTTGGTAGAATGAGGTAGTAGAATGGAGATTCTACTAAGAAACTGAAATGAAAAATATCCTACTTGTGCCAAATATATATTTTATAATAAAATCACTATATAATTACTTACATAGTTTCTATTTTGATGAAATTTGTAGTTCAAAATCTTATGCTTCATCTTACTCTTCATAACTTGATATGACTTGTAATAGCTTGGTCTTGTGGAGCTTAATCATATTTGCTCCAATATCTCTTGTAGCTTGAGTATATTGAAATTTGTGGAGCTTTACATAATTCTTTTCATCCTTCATATGTATGTGACATTTATAACTCAAATCCATCCATCCTTATAGTCTTATCCTGAAATAAGATAAAACTATTAATCCAACTTGTTAGTAGCTTAATTTATAGATTAATTACATCATTAAAATTATAGGAGTCATAATCTCCCCCATTTTGATGATGACAACTTATAAATTTAATTGGAAAAATAGTAGCATTGTAAATAAGAAAAGTTTATTACTACTTTTGAAGCTCTCCCATTTACCTGCCAATGTGCCAAGAGATATTAGAGAGTAAAACTCCCCCCGTTAAATTCAATTCATGGCAACATACATTTCACAACATGTGAATATGATCAATCCCACAAATATAACATGCACTTTTGTGATGGGTAATTCTTCCATGATTCTCACACAGTATCTGAGCTTATTAGTATGAGATAGTATCTGTAATTATCAGAGTGCTAACATATGCAAGTAACCATATATGTGTACATGTTTGTGACTAAAATATGAACAAATTTTGTCCCTTGACATGTACACAAAGATATGCAGATATATATAATACTCATGTAACACTTATGTAACCTGTAAATAAAATCTGCATATTATCACAATCAAGCTTGACATGTATCCAACCAATAGTGCATGTATCAATATGTTATCCAATAAAATCTTGCAACAAGCGACAACAATTATACTACTAGTAAAAATCTCCCCCTTTGTCATCAACAAAAATTAAAGGGGAAAGCATGCATGGATAAATCACAAGCATAGCATAAGTCACAACAAGCATATACATGATAGTAATATAAGAGTAGTTAAAAAAAAAGAGCAAGAGTATGCGATAGTTATTATAAGCCAACAAGTAAAGAGTATCAGTTAATTAAATGAAATTAGATAGTTGTACTGAAGGTCTTTTTGAAGGAGGACTTAGTCATAAGCCTTTTTTTTACCTGAACTATTTCCATGAGTAGAATCATCCCCACCATTAGAATTGTCATCATGGTAATTAGAATCATCAGAAGAAGTATCAGAACTAGAAGAGCTAACTCTCTCTGTGTACTTATGACCCAGCTTCTTGAAGAGTCTTTTAAGATTCGACTTGATTTCATATAAGTCATCTTTGACAGTCCACCTGAACTAGTTGAATTTATCCTTCAACCCAATGATTTCCTTCCTTAATTTGATGTATTCTCTTTTGTTTCCCTTTCTACTGGTTTCTTCTTCAAACCCAGAACTTACAGGGACAGTTTCTTCTTTTTTAGTATCAATTTTGTTTCTTTTCCCACATGGCATTTTCCCATGGTGAGTCTTCTTCAGCCTAGCTTCTTCCTCAGCTATGGTTTCACCATTCATGATTTTATTGACATCATTTCTAAGAAGAAACAGTCTATTAATAGAAACAGACCCAAAACTTTCTTTACCTGGGGAGGGAGTTTTAGTCCCAAGTTCAATTCTAAAATGTGTAAACATCTTGGTTAATAAACAAGGAAATTCGAGTTGTTCACGGGGCACTATCATAGAATTCAAGATAAAATGAGACAGATTGAAGTTAGTCAGTGTAAGTATAGCATATGAAACAGTAAACAATCAATTTTTTTGATTTGAAAGTGGCCTCCTTGAGGTAGAAAATTGAATTGAGCTATCTTTGCCAACATAAAAGCTCTGGGGGTGAGACAGTTGATGGGATAAGAGTTCTCATTTTTAGAGATTTCATCAATTCTAGCATAGCTAGAGATTCAAATTTATTCCAACCAAGAGAAGAGAAAGTCTACCAAATATACGTCGTACTCTAGCAGAGATACTCAAAATTTCTCCAATTCCAATTCTCCCAGATTAATCGTGGTTCCCTTGACTTTCCATAATACAAGTTCCATTGTGGAATTCTTTGTAGAAGAAGATCTTGGCATCTTCGCAGATCAAGAAGATCCTGTCTTCATTCGAGAGATCCTTACCAAAATCACTTTTATTTTTCTTCCCACATGTTTATCTCTATGATCTTCCAAAAGCAAGTGTAAGAAGGCAAAGCTTTGAAAATTATTGTTGCCTTGTGCTTCTTTCTCTTGATGATAGTGATGAAAAGATGCATGTTCTCTTCATTGAGACCATAAACGATTGGGTGAGGCTCAGACATTTTTGTAGAAGAAAAATTTAGGAATTTTTCAAGGAAGAGAACATGCATTTTGTAGGATCTATATTCAAGCAACACAAACACTAGGGGGGGTGAATAATGTTTATAAATTTTTAAATAAAGCTACTTGCAGGAAATAAAAATTCACAAGATAAAACTTAGAAAAATGCAAACGTAAAGACAAGAGATTTATCCTGGTTCGGTCCTTGTGACCTACGTCTAGTCCCCAAGCAATCCGCTTGAGATTTTTCTTTCCTGATTTGGATACATCCAAAACCAATACCTTGTACACCACTTGACAAAACACCCTTTGCCAAATGTGTACAACTCCTCTTACACCAAGAAGACAAACACCTTGTACAACTTCTCTTCTACACCAAGAAGACGCCCTTGTACAATGCTCCTCTTTGAATGATTATAATTGATCCTATAAGCCTTGAATCTGTATGTGATTGTGGACAAGGTCTCTTATAGGTGGACTTTCAGAAATCTTCACAATAGAGTAGGAATTGGTGAAGAAACGAAAGTGGAAGCAAGTTTTCAGAAAAACAGAATTTTGAATAGAATTTTTGGGCAGAAAACTTTAGTTTTTGAATTGGTGAATTGATCTTAGGATAACATCCCTATTTATAGTTGAAATCTATAGTCAGTTAGGGAAGTTATCAATTCAAATTTGAAATTTAAAATGTTGGATAAAACACCAAAAATCACTAATTGTACAACAGTCAGAAACTGCTATTAGTCGACTAAGGTATGGAGGTTAGTCGACTATAAGAACAAAAATTTCTAAATTAGTCGACTAATATAGGAGGAAAGTCGACTATACTTAGAATGACACGGATAACAAGTTTCTGAAAACTGTTTGTAGTCGACTATAAGAACAAGGTTAGTCGACTATGTCATGGGTTAGTCGACTATACTTTAGGGGAAGTCGACTAATTCTGATGACAGACAATAAACAGAAGTTGGGATATTTTTGTGGAAGGACTTAGTCGACTGGGGAAATTGTCAAGTCGACTAGGGGTTAGGTTAGTCGACTAGGGGTTAGGTTAGTCGACTATATAAGTATTGTATGTGTATTCAAGGCTTTTAACAATAATTCTAAAAATACACATAAATACTCAAAGTCTTCATCTGAGGTTGAGCAATCAAAACTCTGTATAAATGCTTGAGATAGAGCTCCAAATGCATCTGTGTCACTTTGTTATTCATCATCAAAATCTTTCAATCTTGTAGGCTTCAACATTCTTCCCCTTTTTTGATGATGACAACCTGTGTATATGAAAACTCCCCCTGCAGAGAAACTCCTCCTATAGTAAACATGTTATAACAAATAGACATGTAACAAGTCAAGTGTTCTTGTTCTTCCCTGCATAAAGTATAAAAATATTTCCATATAACAAGTGTTAAGTGTTCCCTCCATTGCCATATGGAGCCTTTTTATTATATGTGTTTCGGAAATTTCACATAGATCTTGTTTCCGAAACGAGTGTTGTCAAGGTTTTTGAGCCTTTTGATCGTGTCGTACTTCATTATATAAAACTTCACAATTTTTCATAACCTCTCTCTCCTCCTCCTCAAAGTTCAACTCAAGCTCCTTCTTCCTCTACTCAGCCTCCTTTCATTGAACCCCCTTCATCTCAACCACCTCCTTCATATCCCGATGCCTTCTACAACTCTCTTTCTATTGAAATAGACTATCTACACGCCAAACAACAATTCATTCAGGACTCTCAGAATGCATTACTCTCAAATCTTTTATGAGTATGCAACTGAAGATGGACTCATTTGCATCCACTCAAAAGGAAATTCTAGATCTCCTCAAGACCCGTTTTTCACCACCTCCTCCTCCCGGATCCGACATTTGATGCTTATGAAGTTGGATTTGCTACGTGTTTTTGGAATTTCTTGCATTTTTTTTGTATTTTTCTTTTTGTTATGACTCTTTTAGTTTTTTTTATTGTACTTGACATTTTCTGTTTTATTCTGAAAACAATGATTGTTAATGTATCTTTTTATGATCTATGCTATTTCTCTTTTTGTTAATGACAAAGGGGGAGAAAATTCTGTGTTTACTAAGAAAAATTCTATGTTGATATATGTATGTTGTGATAATGGATATATGATACATATTTGGCAATGTTGTGATATGGCAATGCAGGGGGCACTATATAAGTCAAGTCGACTATATAAGTATTGTGTGTGTATTCAAGACTTTTAACAATAATTCTAAAAATATACATAAATACTCAAAGTCTTCATCTGAGGTTGAGCAATCAGAACTCTGTATAAATGCTTGAGATAGAGCTCTAAATGCATCTGTATCACTTTGTTATTCATCATCAAAATCTTTCAATCTTGTAGGCTTCAACACATTTAAGGCTTAGACATTTTTGGGTGAGGCTCCAAAAATTTAGGAATTTTTGGAGAAGAAAGGTGATCAAGTCAAATAAGTCTGATTGGAATAGCAGAATGGATTCTGGTGGTAGGATCTGCTGGTAGAATACCTGATATCATAATAACTTAAAAAGAAAGTTAGAAAAAATAATTATTCTAGTGTACAAATAAGCAAATTTCTACGTGCATTACAAAATTGCTCGACAGGTAAAGGTTTAGTAAAACTATCAACAAGCTGATTATGGGTGTCAATAAATTTTAATAGGATATTTTCATATTTAGCATGATCTTTTAGAAAATAATGTCTCACATCTATGTGTTTAGTGTGAGAATGTAAAATAGAATTCTTGAATAAATTAATTGCACTAGTATTATCACATAGTGTACTAGTTGCATCAAATTGGACATCATAGTCTTGCAAAGTTTGTCTCATCCACAGAATTTGTGCACATAATCTGGCGGTAATATACTTTGCCTCTGTTGTAAAAGTGCAATACAATTTTGTTTCTTACTAAATCAAAATAGAAGCGAATGACCAAGAAATTGACACGTTCTACTTGCACTCTTTCTACCAGTTTTACTTCCGGTAAAATTCGGATCACTATATCTCAATTGATCAGAACTAGCAAATTTAGGATAATATAACCCAAAATCCAATATGCCTTTAACATATCTAATAATTCATTTTACAACATGCAAGTGAGATTCTTTTGGTGAAGCTTGAAAGCGTGCACAAAGACAAACACTGAATATGAAATCTGGTTTTCTAGCAGTTAGATAGAGAAGACTATCAATTATACCTCTCTAAAGTTTTTCTTTTACATTCTTACCACTAGCATCTTTATCAAATTTGATAGAAGTACTCATTGGAGTGAACATCTCCTTTGAGTTTTTCATCTTGAACTTCCTCACAAGCTCACGTGCATACTTCTTTTAATTGATAAAGATTCTGTCTTTTTCTTACTTGATATGCAAACCAAGAAAGAAATTGAGTTCTCTCATGAGACTCATTTCAAATTCTTAGTGTATTCTTGTAGAGAAATCTTCACACAAATTTTCATTAGTAGAACCAAAAAGAATATCATCAACATAAATCTGAACTAGGAAGAGATCTTGGTCAACATGTTTGATAAACAAAGTACTTTCAATCTTCCCCTTAGAAAAATCATTCTCAATAAGAAATTTTGATAATCTTTCATACCAAGCATGAGGTGCTTATTTTAAACCGTATAAAGCCTTTTTCAATCTGAAAACATGATTCGAAAAAATACAATTTCAAAACCTAAAGGTTACTTCACATAGACTTTCTCATTCAAAAATCTATTCAAGCAAGCACTTTTTACATCCATTTGAAATAATCAAAAGTTTTTAAAACTTGCATAGGCTTGAAGCATTTAAATCACTTCTACTAGCAATAGGAGCAAAAGTCTCATCAAAATCTATGCCCTCCTCTTGATTGTATTTTTAGGCAATAAGTCTAACTTTGTTTCTAGTACTAGTGCCTCTTTCATCTAGCTTGTTATGAAAAACTCATTTGGTGCCAATGACAAAACACTCCTTGGGTCTTGATACAAGATCCTAAATATTATTTCTATCAAAATTATTTAATTCCTCTTGCATAGCTAAAAACCAAAACTCATCATTCAAAGCCTCATTAATATTTCTAAGTTCAATATGAGATAGAAAAATGAAACGTGAATATTCATTTAAAGCTTGAGAATGAGTTTTTACCTCTCATGATACATCACCTATAATCAAGTCAGTTAGATGATCTTTAATTGTCTTTCAAGACTTAGATAGCTCTGGATAGGATGTATTTGGAGTTTTAATTTGATCTGAAATCTCAGATTTCTGTTCATCAGATGTTTGTTCACTGTTGGTAGGATCATAATCCTTCTGGTAGGATCGATTCTATCAGGGTCTCCAGAATTTGAAATGTCGGCATCTTCAATAATCTTTAAAATATGTGAGTTAGTCTTATTAAAGCTTATATGCATGGATTCCTTAACATTTAATGAGCGTTTATTAAATATTCTATAAGCTTTACTAGAAGAGGAATAACCAAGAAATAATAAGTTCACCCTATTTTGAATCAAATTTAGCTAAATTATCTTTAGTATTAAGAGTAAAGCACTTACATTCAAAAACTTTGAAATATGATATATTTCAGATTTTTTCAAAGAAAAGTTCATAAGGAGTTTTTTTCAAAATAGGAAGAATAATAGTACGATTCAAAACATAGCAAGCAGTGTTGACCGTTTTCGCTCAAAAATATTTTGGTAAAATAAAAGAGTTTAACATAATGTGTGCCATTTATTGCAAAGTTTTATTTTTTCTCTCAACAATACCATTTTATTGTGGTGTTCTTGGTGCCGAAAAAGTGTGTGCAATGCAATGATCAAGACAAAACTCAATGAAATTTTTATTTTCAAATTTACTATCATGATCACTATGAATTTTGATAATAGAAAAGCCAATTTTCTTTTTCACCCTTTTGGAAAAAAGTTTAAAGAAGTTAAAAGTTTCACTTTTATGAGTCAAAAACAAAACTCATGTAAAACGACAAAAAAATCGACAATAACAAGAGCATAATATTTTTCATTCAAACTAGAAGTGCTTATGGGACCAAACAAGTCCATGTATAAAAGTTGCAAGGGTTTAGAAGTTGATACCTTATTGAATGAAAAGAACTTATGACTTACTTGTTCTTTTTACATTCATCACAAGTTACCTCCTTGGGCTTCTTCAATGTGAGAAGCCCTCGTACAAGCCCTTTGTTGGATAATTTTAATAAAAAATCAAAATTAATATGTCCAAGTCTTTTGTGTCATAACCAAGAACCATCTTCTAATGCAACTAAACACTTAATACTTTGGCTAGTTAAATCAATAATATCAATGGTATAAACATTTTCATTTCTAAGTGCTTCAAATAAAAGATTTCCTTCAAATCAATGATAATACATTTGCTAGGTCTAAAAATGACATTCATACCTTTGTCATATAGTTGGCTGACACTAGTAAGATTAGCTTTCAAACCATCTACTAGTAATACATTTTCAAGAGTAGGAAATAGTTTCTTCCCAATAGTTTCAATACCAATGATTGTATCTTTACCCTCATCTCCAAAAGTTACCGTGCCACCTTACAACTTGATAGGGTTGCAAAAAGATTTGGATCTTCCGTCATGTGTCTTGAGCAATCACTATCAAGGTACCATTTTATTTTACATTGAGAAAGGTTGGATACCTACAAGAGAATTTTGAGATATACCTTTAGGTACCCAATATCTTTTGGGTCCTTGAATGTTAGTATCATATTTAGAAATCTATTTTAGATATGAAATAGCATGAAACTTTTTTTTATAAAACATAAAGTACTAGCATGACCTTTCTTTATACAATAAGTGCAAATCAGATTTGAAGTATTGTTGTAATATGAATGAGTATTAGGATGGCATCCTGCCAGTCTGTTATCGATAGAATGGTATCTTACCAGGACCTAATCCGGTTCTACCAGCCTAATTCTGCACATGAGCAGTACTAGAAGTGAAGCAACATCAGTAAATCTTTTTAAACGGATCTTTAAATCATCATTTTTAGTTTGAAGTTCTATAATTTTAACAAGAAATTCATTTTTCTCTCTCAAAATATTTTCATAAATAGAATGGCAAGATGCATGTTCATTTTTCAAAGTAGTAAATCATTTCGAAAGTTTTTTGTAATCTCCAACTAGCTCAATGTAAGCATCTATTTCTTTAGAAGTGATGTAGTCATCATTACTTATTCGTTATCCGCTATGAGGAATACATTTCCATTTGAGATGCTCAAATTTGCTTCATCTTTTTCTTCATTTTAGGAAACATTTGGTTCCGATTCATCCCATCTAACATATAAGGCTTTCTTCCTCTTGAAGAACTTTATCACCTTTTCTTTCAAGTTGAGACAATCTTTTTTGATGTGACCGGGTTTATTGCACTCATAGCAATTTATAGAGCTAGTTTCATCTTTCCTCCTATTTGATCTTTGGAAGTTTCTCCTCTTGTTGAATTTCTTTTTCATCATCTTGTTAGCCTTCTTGATGACATAAGCAAGATCATCATTTTCATTAATAATATCTTCGCTTGAAAACTCATCTTGTGTACCCTTAAGAGCTATACTTTTCTTTTTCATTTGAGTAGCGTTATCTTTCTCTCTTTTCTTTTGAAGATTCATTTTGATCTCTGCATTCTTCAAGATCTCCATTAATTCTTAGAAGGAGAGAGTCTTGATATCTTTGTAGATCTCTATTGGATTAATGATGCAATTGTATTTTTTTGGGTAGAGTCCTCAACACCTTATTGTTCATTTCAAAGTAAGTAATAACTTTTTCAATAGATTGGAGATTATTAGTGATGTTTATGAACCTATTAAGAAATTCATCAATAGACTCATTAGGCAATAATCGAATAGATTCAAAATTTTGTGTAAGCATATTTATTTTGCTATTGTTAATTTCATTAGTCCCTCATGGATGACTTTAAGATAATTTCACATCTCTTTAGCACATGTGATATCATAACTTTATGAAACTTATTGCAAGATAATCCATTGATAATACAACTAATAGCTTTGTAATTTAAATTTGCAAAAGAGAAATCCTTCTCGTCCCATTCGGATCGAGATTTAGGAACCTTCTTACCATCAACCTCTATGGTGGGAGAGGTGTAGCCATCTTCAATCATGCCCTAAATCTTCTAATCAATACACTAAATATGAATTCTCATGCATGCTTTCCAATATGCATAATTAGTACCATTAGATAGTGGAGGTCTATTGTTAGATCTCCCCCTGATAGAATAAGGTCACTAGTGGAAGCCATAGGATCAGACTCTAGGATATAAAGCCTAAAATAGGAGTACCAATACTCTAATACCAATTGTTGGACCCTAGAGGGGGTGAAAAGGGTCAAGGGTAATTAAAAAATAAACACACTGAATATATGTCAAACTATAAAAATAGGCAGACTGGTAGGATCACCCAGTCTGATGGTAAGATGATACAGTCTGGTGGTAGAAACAACAGAGAACAGAATAAAATAATATAACAGTGAATATATATATATATATATATATATATATATATGCACAGCAGATAAACAATAATAAAAATAGCAGAGAGAACTCAAACAATTTTAGGGTGATTTGAAAAACTTTCCTACATCCACCACCTAGAGGCCTCTACTCTAGGATTTGCAAATCCAATAAAAAAGCATCTCCTCGAAGCAAGTATTACAACCACCAAGACTCATCTTTGAGCTTGAATTTACAATCCACCAAGATACTACCCGATCTTGGATTTACAAACCACCAAGATGCTACTCGATCTTAGATTTGCACAACACCTCTATCTTGAGCCGCACTACGATAAGTAAGACAATAGATTTTGTTCTCTAACACAATAATGAGAACTAATATAAGCACAATAATAGAATCAAAATAGATAATACAATTGGAGACTCTATGTAATCATATAGTTCTAAATATTATCAGTAAAAACTTGGCACAATAAGTCTAAATTCGAAATAATGAGAATCTTGAATAAGTATAGAAGATGAGACGGAAATTCTCCAATAAATAGAGAAATAAATGCAGTGATGAATTTCTCTTGTATTGAATGCTTGAGACATTCTCTGAAAATCAGAACTTGAATGAAGATGATTGGCTTAACCACTTGATGAGATTTGAAATTTAAGGCTTGAAGATAGAAGAGTTTAGTTTTTACTTTTATGAAATTTTTTGGTTGTGTTCTTTTTGTTGTAATGAATTAACAAGGTTTTATATAAACAACAAGGCAACATCAAGCTTCAATCCAACCGTTAGAGATAGAAATAGGCAAAGCTTTTGCCCGTTAGAGTACTAAATACAACTGTAAAAGAGATATCAAAACTGAGAACAATCTAGGAAAATAATACCTCTGTTACAGTATAACAGGGAAGGAAAAATGGAGACTTTAGAGAGAAGGAAAGAGATGAAGTTTTCTCCCAAAATATATACCCAATGGGTCTCTGTTCACAACTGTAAAGCTGGACAGTTATGGGCTGTTAAAAGTTGTGGGTAACATCCCAATTGAAGTACAACTCATGTGGTACTAAAAAGTTAGTGACCACAAATCAGTAGACACAAAGCCCAGAGTAGAACCAGAAACAGAACAAAATAGTGATAGTAATTTCTCAGTTGACCTGTTCTGAACAGAGCTGGTAGAATGAGGCTAAGTGGTAGGATGGGGTGGTAGAATAAAGATTCTATCAAGAAACTAAAATGAAAAAAATCCTACTTATGCCAAATATATATTGATAATAAAATCACTATATGATTACTTACATAGTCTCTATTTTGATGAAATTTATCATTTAAGAACTTATGCTCCATCTTGCTCTTCATAACTTGATCATATTTTCTCTAATAGCTATTATGGCTTGACATATATTGAAATTTGTGGAGCTTAATATAATTTCTTTCATCCTCCATATGTATGCGACATTTGCACCTCAAATCCATTCATCCCTCAACTAAAGTCTTATCCTAAAATAAGACAACATTACTAATCAACTTGTTAGTAGATTAATATATAGGTTAATTACATCATCAAATCATAAGAGTTACACAACATACTCCGCCTCGACGGTTGAGAGGGCCATGAAATTTTGCTTTTTGAAAGACCACGAAACAAGGCAATTTTCTAAAAATTGACAAGATTTAGTCGTGCTATTCCTATCCACTCTACAACCAGCATAGTTGGTATCCGAATAACTCATCATGTTCAATTATCTGGTCTTCGAATACCACAAGCCCATACCAATAGTGCTCTTAAGATATTTGATAATGCGTTTTACCGCACTCAAATGAGACTCTTTAGGAAACGATTGAAATTTAGCAAAATTACAAATACTGAACATAATGTCCGGCCTACTTGACGACAAATATAGCAAACTATCAATCATACTACAATATAATTTAATGTCAACACTTTACCTTGCTCATCCTTATCAAGCTTGGTTGTCGTAGCCATTAGACTCTCTCTAGCCTTCGCGTTCTCTAGCCCAAACTTCTTGATTAATTCTTTTATGTACTTGGCTTAGTTCACGAAGATTTTATCACTCTTTTACTTGATTTGGAGTCTAAGAAAGTAGTTGAGCTTAGCCATCATACTCATTTTAAATTCCTTCATACACAATTCAAACTCTTTGCACAAATTTTTATTAGTAGAACTGAAAATAATATCATCAATATAAATTTGTATAATCAAAATATCACTAGCAATATGCTTGGTAAACAATATAGTATCTACTTTGCTATACAAGAAAACTACTAAGTCTTTCATACTAAGCTCTTGAAGCTTGTTTCAAATCATATAAAACCTTTTCTAACTTAAACACACGATCAGTATGTGTAGGATCAACAAACTCGGGGGTTGTTCAACATATATCTCCTCATCAATATAACCAATAACAAAAGTACTTTTAACATCCATTTGATATAACTTGAAATCTATAAATCAGGCAAAAGCAAGGGTCATATGTATGGCTTCGAGCCATGCCACCAGTGCAAAGGTCTCCTCAAAATAAATTCCCTTGATTTGATTATAATATTAGACCACTAGCCTATTCTTATTTCTAAATACATTACCTGACTCATTCAACTTGTTTCTAAAGACCAATTTAGTGCCAATGGTTGGTCTATCATGGGACTTAGGAGCGAGCTTTCAAACTTGGTTATGCTCAAATTGATTGAGCTCCTCTTGCATGGCAAGTAACCAATATGAGTCACCCTCGGTCTCGAGGATATTCTTTGGTTCAATGTGTGAAATGAAAGCATAATAAACACAAATATCTTGGAGTTTAGATCTAGTAGTTGTTGGCCCAAAGGCCTATCATTCTAGTTTTGATGATGATTAACTCTTATAATTATAGTACAAATGATCTTGTGTTTATTAAGTTTCAAATATTCAATCAAGATCTTAATTGGTGTTTAGCTTCTTCAAGCTAACACGTGTCGATTCAAGAGTTCAAGCATAAAAATCATATCAAAAACTCAAGAAGGAGTCTAGCTCAAAGGAATCAAGTTTGGATCAAGTCTACTTGGAAAAGAAGATCTACAAAAAGGCTTGTATCTAGAGTTTGTAAGTTTAGAATATTTATAAAGTATAGATTAGTTTTGATTACTCAAGCTTACACACCCACGCAAAAGTTTAGTTTTCGATTTAACTAGAATACATTTTTGGTTTCATGAATAGATTACATCAAAAATAACTTTACATTGGTTTATATATGTATTGAATTTCATCCATACACATTGGGGCTTATATTGTGTTTAAAAAACTTATTTTGATGTGTTGGTTTCATGAGTTTAAAGTCTCATTTTTACCAAAAGTTATTTTTATGAAATATATTGTTAAAAACAAGTTTATATCATTTATATGTGTATTAGATTTTATCTATACACATTAGACTTCAAATGAGTCTCAAAAGCTTGTTTTTGTATTTAATACAAGTTTTTAGAGAAACGAGATTTCCATTTAAAAGTTTAGTATTTAGAAAAATATAGTTTTGTTTTTAAGATTGAAATTTTTTATCTCAAAACAAGTTCATATGTTTGTAATATGTGTTAATTGTTGATCACACATATTTGCGTTTTAATGTATTTACATAAACTTATTTTTGTAGATTTATGGAGATTTATTGAGATTTTATTTGGATTTAAAAATATGTGTTAAAAGATTAAAAAAATAAGTTTTTGGGCTTCTATTGATTGACCACCCGGTCAACCGATTGCTAGAGCAAATTGCTTTGTCAGTTGACTTAATGTGCACAAACACATGCACAATGAAAATTGAGCATGTCGATCGACCGACTGGTCAACCGCTGAGAGAGGTTGCTCTCTGTTTGTATATATTTGTCGACCGACTAGTCAACTGTTGAAGAGTCTTGTTCTCTGTTTGGGGTTTTCGGTCGACCGCTTGGTTGACCGATTTCTCCAATGGTCATTTGTCTGACCGTTGGCAGTCGATCGCTCAATCGACTGACTAAGCATTTTTGTCTTGATTTGACCCAAATGGCTAGTTTCTTATTTAGCGTATATAAAGGAGTTTGAACTTCGGTTTTTACTAAGATTTTACAAGAGTTTTGAGCCAGTTTTCAAGTGCTTTCTTGCCTGTTTTCAAAAGAGTTTTCAACAAATTTTTGAGATTCAAATCCACATCTTTAAGTGTGTTTATTTCAAGTGTTTCAAAGTTTTGAGAAAAAAAAATCAAAGAAAACAAGTTTTAGGGGAACACAAAATTTGTTCTTTGAGTTTCTATATCTCCATAAAAGTTTTCCCAATTGTTTTCTAAAGAGCTTCATTTTCAAAATATTTATTTTCGTACAAGCTTGAGTTTTTATTGCAAAATGTATCCTTATAAGATTCTAAGTTGTGTGAGATTTTGGTTTTTGATCTTCATGATCACTAAGTGTTGTAAATCATTTTTTTTGCTTTGTGATTTGACTTTGTGCTCTTTCTCTTGTGTAGAGGTGATTTACTTTGTGCAATTCGGGGCTGAAAACTTGACATTTAGTAAAACTTCTCAATTAAGACTAGAAACTAGTTTAATTGATAGTAATTATACATAAAAACTATGTATTACTACTCTCGGCTCTGAAAACCTCGTTTTCTCCCCGTTTGGGCCTTAATCGGCTATTATAAGGCCTAGTTAACGCCAATCGGGGCTCAAAGTTTGACTTTTGGTCAAACTTCCTAATTAACACCATAAACAAAATTAATTAGTAGAATTATACATAGAAACTATGTAATACCGTGGCCCTTGAAAACCATGTTTTCCTCCCGTTTGGTATCTATTTGGCTCTTATAAGGCCTTGTTCAGGCCAATCGGAGATGAAAGTTTTACTTTTGGTCAAACATAGAAATAAGTCTAATTAGTATTAATTATACATAAAAACAATGTCATTCTACTCCCGGCTCTTGAAAATCTCGTTTTCTCCCTGTTTGGGCTTTGTTCGGCTCTTATAAGGCCTCGTTCAGGCTGATATGGGCTGAAAGTTTGACTTTTGGTCAAACTTTCTAATTAACACTCGAAATAAGGTTAATTAGTACTAATTGTACATAAAATCTATGTAATACCACTCTCAGCACATGAAAACCTTATTTTCTCCCGTTTCGGACCCTATTAGGTTTTTATAAGGCCCTTTTCGGGCCACTAGGGGCTAAAAGTTTCAGTTCTGGTCAAACTTTTCAATTAACACTAGAAAAAAACTTAATTAATAGAAATTGTACATAGAACTACGTAATACCATTCTCGGCCCTTGAAAATCTTGTTTTCCTCCTGTTTGGTCCCTATTCGGCTCTTATAAGGCCTACTTCAGGCCAATCGGGACTGAAAACTTGACTTTTAATAAAACTTCTCAATTAAGACTAGAAAATAGTTTAATTTGTAGTAATTATACACAAAAATTATGTATTACTACTCTCAGCTCTTGAAAACCTCGTTTTCTCCCCTTTTGGGCTCTAATCAGCTATTACATGGCTTTTGTTCACGCCAATCGGGGCTGAAAGTTTCACTTTTGGTCAAACTTCTCAATTAACACTATAAACAAGGTTAATTAGTAATAATTGTATATAGAAACTATGTAATACTATTCACGGCCCATGAAAACCATGTTTTTCACCCGTTTAGTCCCTATTCGGCTCTATAAGGCCTATTTCAAGCTAATCGGGGATGAAAGTTTGACTTTGGTCAAACTTAGAAATAAGTTTAATTAGTAATAATTATACATAAAAACTATGTTATTCTACTCCCATCTCTTGAAAACCTCATTTTCTCCCTGTTTGTGCTTTATTCGGCTCTTATAAGGCCTAGTTCAGACTAATAAGGGCTGCGAGTTTGACTATTGGTCAAACTTTCTAATTAACACTAGAAATAAGGTTAATTAGAACTAATTAGACATAAAAATTATGTAATACCACTCTCAGTACTTGAAAACCTTATTTTTCTCCCGTTTTGGTCCTATTCGGCTCTAATAAGGCCAAATTCAGGCTAATAAGACTGAAGGTTTGACTTTTGGTTAAACTTTATAATTAAGACTAAAAAAAGTTTAATTAGTGGTAATTATATATAAAAACAATGTCATACTACTCTCGGTTATTGAAAATCTATTTTTCTCCCCGTTTGGGCCCTAATCGGCTCTTATAAGGCATACTCAGGCCAATCGGGGCTGAAAGTTTAACTCTTAGTTAAACTTTTCAATTAACACTAGAAATAAAGTTAATTAGTAGTAATTATAAATAGAAACTATGTAATACCATTCATGGCCCTAGAAAACCATGTTTTCCTCCCGTTTGGTCCTTATTCGGCTCTAATAAAGCCTAGTTCATTCCAATCGGGGTTGAAAGTTTGGCTTTTGGTAAAACTTCCTAATCAAGACGAGAAACAAGTTTATTTAGTAGTAATTATACGTTAAATTATGTATTACTTCTCCTTGCTCTTGGAAATCTTGTTTTCCCCGTTTGTACCTTATTCGGCTCTTGTGTTAAAAGGTCTAGTCCAGACCAAATAGGACTGAAAGTTTGACTTTGAGTCAAACTTCTCAATAACACTAGAAATAAGTTTAATTAGTCGTAATTGTACATATAAACTATGTAATACCATTCACAGCCATTGAAAACTATGTTTTCCTCCCTTTTGATCCCTATTTGGCTCTTATAAGACCTACTACCAATGGGGGCTGAAAGTTTGACTCTTAATCAAACTTTCCAATTAACACTGAAAACAAGGTTAATTAGTTAGTAGTAATTGTTCATAAACAAGGCAATTTTCTAAAAATTGACAAGATTTAGTCGTGCTTTTCCTATCCACTCTACAACCAGCATAGTTGGTATCCGAATAACTCATCATGTTCAATTATCTGGTCTTCGAATACCACAAGCCCGTACCAATAGTGCTCTTAAGATATTTGATAATGCGTTTTACCGCACTCAAATGAGACTCTTTAGGAAACGATTGAAATTTAGCAAAATTACAAATACTGAACATAATGTCCGGCCTACTTGACGTCAAATATAGCAAACTATCAATCATACTACAATATAATTTAATGTCAACACTTTACCTTGCTCATCCTTATCAAGCTTGGTTGTCGTAGCCATTAGACTCTTTCTAGCCTTCGCGTTCTCTAGCCCAAACTTCTTGATTAATTCTTTTATGTACTTGGCTTAGTTCACGAAGATTTTATCACTCTTTTACTTGATTTGGAGTCTAAGAAAGTAGTTGAGCTTAGCCATCATACTCATTTTAAATTCCTTCATACACAATTCAAACTCTTTGCACAAATTTTTATTAGTAGAACTGAAAATAATATCATCAATATAAATTTGTATAATCAAAATATCACTAGCAATATGCTTGGTAAACAATATAGTATCTACTTTGCTATACAAGAAAACTACTAAGTCTTTCATACTAAGCTCTTGAAGCTTGTTTCAAATCATATAAAACCTTTTCTAACTTAAACACACGATCAGTATGTGTAGGATCAACAAACTCGGGGGTTGTTCAACATATATCTCCTCATCAATATAACAAATAACAAAAGTACTTTTAACATCCATTTGATATAACTTGAAATCTATAAATCAGGCAAAAGCAAGGGTCAAATGTATGGCTTCGAGCCATGCCACCAGTGCAAAGGTCTCCTCAAAATAAATTCCCTTGATTTGATTATAATATTAGACCACTAGCCTATTCTTATTTCTAAATACATTACCTGACTCATTCAACTTGTTTCTAAAGACCAATTTAGTGCCAATGGTTGGTCTATCATGGGACTTAGGAGCGAGCTTTCAAACTTGGTTATGCTCAAATTGATTGAGCTCCTCTTGCATGGCAAGTAACCAATATGAGTCACCCTCGGTCTCGAGGATATTCTTTGGTTCAATGTGTGAAATGAAAGCATAATAAACACAAATATCTTGGAGTTTAGATCTAGTAGTTGTTGGCCCAAAGGCCTATCATTCTAGTTTTGATGATGATTAACTCTTATAATTATAGTACTAATGATCTTGTGTTTATTAAGTTTCAAATATTCAATCAAGATCTTAATTGGTGTTTAGCTTCTTCAAGCTAACACGTGTCGATTCAAGAGTTCAAGCATAAAAATCATATCAAAAACTCAAGAAGGAGTCTAGCTCAAAGGAATCAAGTTTGGATCAAGTCTACTTGGAAAAGAAGATCTACAAAAAGGCTTGTATCTAGAATTTGTAAGTTTAGAATATTTATAAAGTATAGATTAGTTTTGATTACTCAAGCTTACACACCCACGCAAAAGTTTAATTTTCGATTTAACTAGAATACATTTTTGGTTTCATGAATAGATTACATCAAAAATAACTTTACATTGGTTTATATATGTATTGAATTTCATCCATACACATTGGGGCTTATATTGTGTTTAAAAAACTTATTTTGATGTGTTGGTTTCATGAGTTTAAAGTCTCATTTTTACCAAAAGTTATTTTTATGAAATATATTGTTAAAAACAAGTTTATATCATTTATATGTGTATTAGATTTTATCTATACACATTAGACTTCAAATGAGTCTCAAAAGCTTGTTTTTGTATTTAATACAAGTTTTTAGAGAAACGAGATTTCCATTTAAAAGTTTAGTATTTAGAAAAATATAGTTTTGTTTTTAAGATTGAAATTTTTTATCTCAAAACAAGTTCATATGTTTGTAATATGTGTTAATTGTTGATCACACATATTTGCGTTTTAATGTATTTACATAAACTTATTTTTGTAGATTTATGGAGATTTATTGAGATTTTATTTGGATTTAAAAATATGTGTTAAAAGATTAAAAAAATAAGTTTTTGGGCTTCTATTGATTGACCACCCGGTCAACCGATTGCTAGAGCAAATTGCTTTGTCAGTTGACTTAATGTGCACAAACACATGCACAATGAAAATTGAGCATGTCGATCGACCGACTGGTCAACCGCTGAGAGAGGTTGCTCTCTGTTTGTATATATTTGTCGACCGACTAGTCAACTGTTGAAGAGTCTTGCTCTCTGTTTGGGGTTTTCGGTCGACCGCTTGGTTGACCGATTTCTCCAATGGTCATTTGTCTGACCGTTGGCAGTCAATCGCTCAATCGACTGACTAAGCATTTTTGTCTTGATTTGACCCAAATGGCTAGTTTCTTATTTAGCGTATATAAAGGAGTTTGAACTTCGGTTTTTACTAAGATTTTACAAGAGTTTTGAGCTAGTTTTCAAGTGCTTTCTTGCCTGTTTTCAAAAGAGTTTTCAACAAATTTTTAAGATTCAAATCCACATCTTTAAGTGTGTTTATTTCAAGTGTTTCAAAGTTTTGAGAAAAAAAAAATCAAAGAAAACAAGTTTTAGGGGAACACAAAATTTGTTCTTTGAGTTTCTATATCTCCATAAAAGTTTTCCCAATTGTTTTCTAAAGAGCTTCATTTTCAAAATATTTATTTTCGTACAAGCTTGAGTTTTTATTGCAAAATGTATCCTTATAAGATTCTAAGTTGTGTGAGATTTTGGTTTTTGATCTTCATGATCACTAAGTGTTGTAAATCATTTTTTTTGCTTTGTGATTTGACTTTGTGCTCTTTCTCTTGTGTAGAGGTGATTTACTTTGTGCAATTCGGGGCTGAAAACTTGACATTTAGTAAAACTTTTCAATTAAGACTAGAAACTAGTTTAATTGATAGTAATTATACATAAAAACTATGTATTACTACTCTCGGCTCTGAAAACCTCGTTTTCTCCCCGTTTGGGCCTTAATCGGCTATTATAAGGCCTAGTTAACGCCAATCGGGGCTCAAAGTTTGACTTTTGGTCAAACTTCCTAATTAACACCATAAACAAAATTAATTAGTAGAATTATACATAGAAACTATGTAATACCGTGGCCCTTGAAAACCATGTTTTCCTCCCGTTTGGTATCTATTTGGCTCTTATAAGGCCTTGTTCAGGCCAATCGGAGATGAAAGTTTTACTTTTGGTCAAACATAAAAATAAGTCTAATTAGTATTAATTATACATAAAAACAATGTCATTCTACTCCCGGCTCTTGAAAATCTCGTTTTCTCCCTGTTTGGGCTTTGTTCGGCTCTTATAAGGCCTCGTTCAGGCTGATATGGGCTGAAAGTTTGACTTTTGGTCAAACTTTCTAATTAACACTCGAAATAAGGTTAATTAGTACTAATTGTACATAAAATCTATGTAATACCACTCTCAGTACATGAAAACTTTATTTTCTCCCGTTTCGGACCCTATTAGGTTTTTATAAGGCCCTTTTCGGGCCACTAGGGGCTAAAAATTTCAGTTCTGGTCAAACTTTTCAATTAACACTAGAAAAAAACTTAATCAATAGAAATTGTACATAGAACTACGTAATACCATTCTCGGCCCTTGAAAATCTTGTTTTCCTCCTGTTTGGTCCCTATTCGGCTCTTATAAGGCCTACTTCAGGCCAATCGGGACTGAAAACTTGACTTTTAATAAAACTTCTCAATTAAGACTAGAAAATAGTTTAATTTGTAGTAATTATACACAAAAATTATGTATTACTACTCTCAGCTCTTGAAAACCTCGTTTTCTCCCCTTTTGGGCTCTAATCAGCTATTACATGGCTTTGTTCACGCCAATCGGGGCTGAAAGTTTCACTTTTGGTCAAACTTCTCAATTAACACTATAAACAAGGTTAATTAGTAATAATTGTATATAGAAACTATGTAATACTATTCACGGCCCATGAAAACCATGTTTTTCACCCGTTTAGTCCCTATTCGGCTCTATAAGGCCTATTTCAAGCTAATCGGGGATGAAAGTTTGACTTTGGTCAAACTTAGAAATAAGTTTAATTAGTAATAATTATACATAAAAACTATGTTATTCTACTCCCATCTCTTGAAAACCTCATTTTCTCCCTGTTTGTGCTTTATTCGGCTCTTATAAGGCCTAGTTCAGACTAATAAGGGCTGCGAGTTTGACTAATTGTCAAACTTTCTAATTAACACTAGAAATAAGGTTAATTAGAACTAATTAGACATAAAAATTATGTAATACCACTCTCAGTACTTGAAAACCTTATTTTTCTCCCGTTTTGGTCCTATTCGGCTCTAATAAGGCCAAATTCAGGCTAATAAGACTGAAGGTTTGACTTTTGGTTAAACTTTATAATTAAGACTAAAAAAAAGTTTAATTAGTGGTAATTATATATAAAAACAATGTCATACTACTCTCGGTTATTGAAAATCTATTTTTCTCCCCGTTTGGGCCCTAATCGGCTCTTATAAGGCATACTCAGGCCAATCGGGGCTGAAAGTTTAACTCTTAGTTAAACTTTTCAATTAACACTAGAAATAAAGTTAATTAGTAGTAATTATAAATAGAAACTATGTAATACCATTCATGGCCCTAGAAAACCATGTTTTCCTCCCGTTTGGTCCTTATTCGGCTCTAATAAAGCCTAGTTCATTCCAATCGGGGTTGAAAGTTTGGCTTTTGGTAAAACTTCCTAATCAAGACGAGAAACAAGTTTATTTAGTAGTAATTATACGTTAAATTATGTATTACTTCTCCTTGCTCTTGGAAATCTTGTTTTCCCCGTTTGTACCTTATTCGGCTCTTGTGTTAAAAGGTCTAGTCCAGACCAAATAGGACTGAAAGTTTGACTTTGAGTCAAACTTCTCAATAACACTAGAAATAAGTTTAATTAGTCGTAATTGTACATATAAACTATGTAATACCATTCACAGCCATTGAAAACTATGTTTTCCTCCCTTTTGATCCCTATTTGGCTCTTATAAGACCTACTACCAATGGGGGCTGAAAGTTTGACTCTTAATCAAACTTTCCAATTAACACTGAAAACAAGGTTAATTAGTTAGTAGTAATTGTTCATAAACAAGGCAATTTTCTAAAAATTGACAAGATTTAGTCGTGCTTTTCCTATCCACTCTACAACCAGCATAGTTGGTATCCGAATAACTCATCATGTTCAATTATCTGGTCTTCGAATACCACAAGCCCGTACCAATAGTGCTCTTAAGATATTTGATAATGCGTTTTACCGCACTCAAATGAGACTCTTTAGGAAACGATTGAAATTTAGCAAAATTACAAATACTGAACATAATGTCCGGCCTACTTGACGTCAAATATAGCAAACTATCAATCATACTACAATATAATTTAATGTCAACACTTTACCTTGCTCATCCTTATCAAGCTTGGTTGTCGTAGCCATTAGACTCTTTCTAGCCTTCGCGTTCTCTAGCCCAAACTTCTTGATTAATTCTTTTATGTACTTGGCTTAGTTCACGAAGATTTTATCACTCTTTTACTTGATTTGGAGTCTAAGAAAGTAGTTGAGCTTAGCCATCATACTCATTTTAAATTCCTTCATACACAATTCAAACTCTTTGCACAAATTTTTATTAGTAGAACTGAAAATAATATCATCAATATAAATTTGTATAATCAAAATATCACTAGCAATATGCTTGGTAAACAATATAGTATCTACTTTGCTATACAAGAAAACTACTAAGTCTTTCATACTAAGCTCTTGAAGCTTGTTTCAAATCATATAAAACCTTTTCTAACTTAAACACACGATCAGTATGTGTAGGATCAACAAACTCGGGGGTTGTTCAACATATATCTCCTCATCAATATAACAAATAACAAAAGTACTTTTAACATCCATTTGATATAACTTGAAATCTATAAATCAGGCAAAAGCAAGGGTCAAATGTATGGCTTCGAGCCATGCCACCAGTGCAAAGGTCTCCTCAAAATAAATTCCCTTGATTTGATTATAATATTAGACCACTAGCCTATTCTTATTTCTAAATACATTACCTGACTCATTCAACTTGTTTCTAAAGACCAATTTAGTGCCAATGGTTGGTCTATCATGGGACTTAGGAGCGAGCTTTCAAACTTGGTTATGCTCAAATTGATTGAGCTCCTCTTGCATGGCAAGTAACCAATATGAGTCACCCTCGGTCTCGAGGATATTCTTTGGTTCAATGTGTGAAATGAAAGCATAATAAACACAAATATCTTGGAGTTTAGATCTAGTAGTTGTTGGCCCAAAGGCCTATCATTCTAGTTTTGATGATGATTAACTCTTATAATTATAGTACTAATGATCTTGTGTTTATTAAGTTTCAAATATTCAATCAAGATCTTAATTGGTGTTTAGCTTCTTCAAGCTAATACGTGTCGATTCAAGAGTTCAAGCATAAAAATCATATCAAAAACTCAAGAAGGAGTCTAGCTCAAAGGAATCAAGTTTGGATCAAGTCTACTTGGAAAAGAAGATCTACAAAAAGGCTTGTATCTAGAATTTGTAAGTTTAGAATATTTATAAAGTATAGATTAGTTTTGATTACTCAAGCTTACACACCCACGCAAAAGTTTAATTTTCGATTTAACTAGAATACATTTTTGGTTTCATGAATAGATTACATCAAAAATAACTTTACATTGGTTTATATATGTATTGAATTTCATCCATACACATTGGGGCTTATATTGTGTTTAAAAAACTTATTTTGATGTGTTGGTTTCATGAGTTTAAAGTCTCATTTTTACAAAAGTTATTTTTATGAAATATATTGTTAAAAACAAGTTTATATCATTTATATGTGTATTAGATTTTATCTATACACATTAGACTTCAAATGAGTCTCAAAAGCTTGTTTTTGTATTTAATACAAGTTTTTAGAGAAACGAGATTTCCATTTAAAAGTTTAGTATTTAGAAAAATATAGTTTTGTTTTAAGATTGAAATTTTTTATCTCAAAACAAGTTCATATGTTTGTAATATGTGTTAATTGTTGATCACACATATTTGCGTTTTAATGTATTTACATAAACTTATTTTTGTAGATTTATGGAGATTTATTGAGATTTTATTTGGATTTAAAAATATGTGTTAAAAGATTAAAAAAATAAGTTTTTGGGCTTCTATTGATTGACCACCCGGTCAACCGATTGCTAGAGCAAATTGCTTTGTCAGTTGACTTAATGTGCACAAACACATGCACAATGAAAATTGAGCATGTCGATCGACCGACTGGTCAACCGCTGAGAGAGGTTGCTCTCTGTTTGTATATATTTGTCGACCGACTAGTCAACTGTTGAAGAGTCTTGCTCTCTGTTTGGGGTTTTCGGTCGACCGCTTGGTTGACCGATTTCTCCAATGGTCATTTGTCTGACCGTTGGCAGTCGATCGCTCAATCGACTGACTAAGCATTTTTGTCTTGATTTGACCCAAATGGCTAGTTTCTTATTTAGCGTATATAAAGGAGTTTGAACTTCGGTTTTTACTAAGATTTTACAAGAGTTTTGAGCTAGTTTTCAAGTGCTTTCTTGCCTGTTTTCAAAAGAGTTTTCAACAAATTTTTAAGATTCAAATCCACATCTTTAAGTGTGTTTATTTCAAGTGTTTCAAAGTTTTGAGAAAAAAAAAATCAAAGAAAACAAGTTTTAGGGGAACACAAAATTTGTTCTTTGAGTTTCTATATCTCCATAAAAGTTTTCCCAATTGTTTTCTAAAGAGCTTCATTTTCAAAATATTTATTTTCGTACAAGCTTGAGTTTTTATTGCAAAATGTATCCTTATAAGATTCTAAGTTGTGTGAGATTTTGGTTTTTGATCTTCATGATCACTAAGTGTTGTAAATCATTTTTTTTGCTTTGTGATTTGACTTTGTGCTCTTTCTCTTATGTAGAGGTGATTTACTTTGTGCAATTCGGGGCTGAAAACTTGACATTTAGTAAAACTTTTCAATTAAGACTAGAAACTAGTTTAATTGATAGTAATTATACATAAAAACTATGTATTACTACTCTCGGCTCTGAAAACCTCGTTTTCTCCCCGTTTGGGCCTTAATCGGCTATTATAAGGCCTAGTTAACGCCAATCGGGGCTCAAAGTTTGACTTTTGGTCAAACTTCCTAATTAACACCATAAACAAAATTAATTAGTAGAATTATACATAGAAACTATGTAATACCGTGGCCCTTGAAAACCATGTTTTCCTCCCGTTTGGTATCTATTTGGCTCTTATAAGGCCTTGTTCAGGCCAATCGGAGATGAAAGTTTTACTTTTGGTCAAACATAGAAATAAGTCTAATTAGTATTAATTATACATAAAAACAATGTCATTCTACTCCCGGCTCTTGAAAATCTCGTTTTCTCCCTGTTTGGGCTTTGTTCGGCTCTTATAAGGCCTCGTTCAGGCTGATATGGGCTGAAAGTTTGACTTTTGGTCAAACTTTCTAATTAACACTCGAAATAAGGTTAATTAGTACTAATTGTACATAAAATCTATGTAATACCACTCTCAGCACATGAAAACTTTATTTTCTCCCGTTTCGGACCCTATTAGGTTTTTATAAGGCCCTTTTCGGGCCACTAGGGGCTAAAAATTTAAGTTCTGGTCAAACTTTTCAATTAACACTAGAAAAAAACTTAATCAATAGAAATTGTACATAGAACTACGTAATACCATTCTCGGCCCTTGAAAATCTTGTTTTCCTCCTGTTTGGTCCCTATTCGGCTCTTATAAGGCCTACTTCAGGCCAATCGGGACTGAAAACTTGACTTTTAATAAAACTTCTCAATTAAGACTAGAAAATAGTTTAATTTGTAGTAATTATACACAAAAATTATGTATTACTACTCTCAGCTCTTGAAAACCTCGTTTTCTCCCCTTTTGGGCTCTAATCAGCTATTACATGGCTTTGTTCACGCCAATCGGGGCTGAAAGTTTCACTTTTGGTCAAACTTCTCAATTAACACTATAAACAAGGTTAATTAGTAATAATTGTATATAGAAACTATGTAATACTATTCACGGCCCATGAAAACCATGTTTTTCACCCGTTTAGTCCCTATTCGGCTCTATAAGGCCTATTTCAAGCTAATCGGGGATGAAAGTTTGACTTTGGTCAAACTTAGAAATAAGTTTAATTAGTAATAATTATACATAAAAACTATGTTATTCTACTCCCATCTCTTGAAAACCTCATTTTCTCCCTGTTTGTGCTTTATTCGGCTCTTATAAGGCCTAGTTCAGACTAATAAGGGCTGCAAGTTTGACTATTGGTCAAACTTTCTAATTAACACTAGAAATAAGGTTAATTAGAACTAATTAGACATAAAAATTATGTAATACCACTCTCAGTACTTGAAAACCTTATTTTTCTCCCGTTTTGGTCCTATTCGGCTCTAATAAGGCCAAATTCAGGCTAATAAGACTGAAGGTTTGACTTTTGGTTAAACTTTATAATTAAGACTAAAAAAAGTTTAATTAGTGGTAATTATATATAAAAACAATGTCATACTACTCTCGGTTATTGAAAATCTATTTTTCTCCCCGTTTGGGCCCTAATCGGCTCTTATAAGGCATACTCAGGCCAATCGGGGCTGAAAGTTTAACTCTTAGTTAAACTTTTCAATTAACACTAGAAATAAAGTTAATTAGTAGTAATTATAAATAGAAACTATGTAATACCATTCATGGCTCTAGAAAACCATGTTTTCCTCCCGTTTGGTCCTTATTCGGCTCTAATAAAGCCTAGTTCATTCCAATCGGGGTTGAAAGTTTGGCTTTTGGTAAAACTTCCTAATCAAGACGAGAAACAAGTTTATTTAGTAGTAATTATACGTTAAATTATGTATTACTTCTCCTTGCTCTTGGAAATCTTGTTTTCCCCGTTTGTACCTTATTCGGCTCTTGTGTTAAAAGGTCTAGTCCAGACCAAATAGGACTGAAAGTTTGACTTTGAGTCAAACTTCTCAATAACACTAGAAATAAGTTTAATTAGTCGTAATTGTACATATAAACTATGTAATACCATTCACAGCCATTGAAAACTATGTTTTCCTCCCTTTTGATCCCTATTTGGCTCTTATAAGACCTACTACCAATGGGGGCTGAAAGTTTGACTCTTAATCAAACTTTCCAATTAACACTGAAAATAAGGTTAATTAGTTAGTAGTAATTGTTCATAAACAAGGCAATTTTCTAAAAATTGACAAGATTTAGTCCTGCTTTTCCTATCCACTCTACAACCAGCATAGTTGGTATCCGAATAACTCATCATGTTCAATTATCTGGTCTTCGAATACCACAAGCCCGTACCAATAGTGCTCTTAAGATATTTGATAATGCGTTTTACCGCACTCAAATGAGACTCTTTAGGAAACGATTGAAATTTAGCAAAATTACAAATACTGAACATAATGTCCGGCCTACTTGACGTCAAATATAGCAAACTATCAATCATACTACAATATAATTTAATGTCAACACTTTACCTTGCTCATCCTTATCAAGCTTGGTTGTCGTAGCCATTAGACTCTTTCTAGCCTTCGCGTTCTCTAGCCCAAACTTCTTGATTAATTCTTTTATGTACTTGGCTTAGTTCACGAAGATTTTATCACTCTTTTACTTGATTTGGAGTCTAAGAAAGTAGTTGAGCTTAGCCATCATACTCATTTTAAATTCCTTCATACACAATTCAAACTCTTTGCACAAATTTTTATTAGTAGAACTGAAAATAATATCATCAATATAAATTTGTATAATCAAAATATCACTAGCAATATGCTTGGTAAACAATATAGTATCTACTTTGCTATACAAGAAAACTACTAAGTCTTTCATACTAAGCTCTTGAAGCTTGTTTCAAATCATATAAAACCTTTTCTAACTTAAACACACGATCAGTATGTGTAGGATCAACAAACTCGGGGGTTGTTCAACATATATCTCCTCATCAATATAACAAATAACAAAAGTACTTTTAACATCCATTTGATATAACTTGAAATCTATAAATCAGGCAAAAGCAAGGGTCAAATGTATGGCTTCGAGCCATGCCACCAGTGCAAAGGTCTCCTCAAAATAAATTCCCTTGATTTGATTATAATATTAGACCACTAGCCTATTCTTATTTCTAAATACATTACCTGACTCATTCAACTTGTTTCTAAAGACCAATTTAGTGCCAATGGTTGGTCTATCATGGGACTTAGGAGCGAGCTTTCAAACTTGGTTATGCTCAAATTGATTGAGCTCCTCTTGCATGGCAAGTAACCAATATGAGTCACCCTCGGTCTCGAGGATATTCTTTGGTTCAATGTGTGAAATGAAAGCATAATAAACACAAATATCTTGGAGTTTAGATCTAGTAGTTGTTGGCCCAAAGGCCTATCATTCTAGTTTTGATGATGATTAACTCTTATAATTATAGTACTAATGATCTTGTGTTTATTAAGTTTCAAATATTCAATCAAGATCTTAATTGGTGTTTAGCTTCTTCAAGCTAACACGTGTCGATTCAAGAGTTCAAGCATAAAAATCATATCAAAAACTCAAGAAGGAGTCTAGCTCAAAGGAATCAAGTTTGGATCAAGTCTACTTGGAAAAGAAGATCTACAAAAAGGCTTGTATCTAGAATTTGTAAGTTTAGAATATTTATAAAGTATAGATTAGTTTTGATTACTCAAGCTTACACACCCACGCAAAAGTTTAATTTTCGATTTAACTAGAATACATTTTTGGTTTCATGAATAGATTACATCAAAAATAACTTTACATTGGTTTATATATGTATTGAATTTCATCCATACACATTGGGGCTTATATTGTGTTTAAAAAACTTATTTTGATGTGTTGGTTTCATGAGTTTAAAGTCTCATTTTTACCAAAAGTTATTTTTATGAAATATATTGTTAAAAACAAGTTTATATCATTTATATGTGTATTAGATTTTATCTATACACATTAGACTTCAAATGAGTCTCAAAAGCTTGTTTTTGTATTTAATACAAGTTTTTAGAGAAACGAGATTTCCATTTAAAAGTTTAGTATTTAGAAAAATATAGTTTTGTTTTTAAGATTGAAATTTTTTATCTCAAAACAAGTTCATATGTTTGTAATATGTGTTAATTGTTGATCACACATATTTGCGTTTTAATGTATTTACATAAACTTATTTTTGTAGATTTATGGAGATTTATTGAGATTTTATTTGGATTTAAAAATATGTGTTAAAAGATTAAAAAAATAAGTTTTTGGGCTTCTATTGATTGACCACCCGGTCAACCGATTGCTAGAGCAAATTGCTTTGTCAGTTGACTTAATGTGCACAAACACATGCACAATGAAAATTGAGCATGTCGATCGACCGACTGGTCAACCGCTGAGAGAGGTTGCTCTCTGTTTGTATATATTTGTCGACCGACTAGTCAACTGTTGAAGAGTCTTGCTCTCTGTTTGGGGTTTTCGGTCGACCGCTTGGTTGACCGATTTCTCCAATGGTCATTTGTCTGACCGTTGGCAGTCGATCGCTCAATCGACTGACTAAGCATTTTTGTCTTGATTTGACCCAAATGGCTAGTTTCTTATTTAGCGTATATAAAGGAGTTTGAACTTCGGTTTTTACTAAGATTTTACAAGAGTTTTGAGCTAGTTTTCAAGTGCTTTCTTGCCTGTTTTCAAAAGAGTTTTCAACAAATTTTTAAGATTCAAATCCACATCTTTAAGTGTGTTTATTTCAAGTGTTTCAAAGTTTTGAGAAAAAAAAAATCAAAGAAAACAAGTTTTAGGGGAACACAAAATTTGTTCTTTGAGTTTCTATATCTCCATAAAAGTTTTCCCAATTGTTTTCTAAAGAGCTTCATTTTCAAAATATTTATTTTCGTACAAGCTTGAGTTTTTATTGCAAAATGTATCCTTATAAGATTCTAAGTTGTGTGAGATTTTGGTTTTTGATCTTCATGATCACTAAGTGTTGTAAATCATTTTTTTTGCTTTGTGATTTGACTTTGTGCTCTTTCTCTTGTGTAGAGGTGATTTACTTTGTGCAATTCGGGGCTGAAAACTTGACATTTAGTAAAACTTTTCAATTAAGACTAGAAACTAGTTTAATTGATAGTAATTATACATAAAAACTATGTATTACTACTCTCGGCTCTGAAAACCTCGTTTTCTCCCCGTTTGGGCCTTAATCGGCTATTATAAGGCCTAGTTAACGCCAATCGGGGCTCAAAGTTTGACTTTTGGTCAAACTTCCTAATTAACACCATAAACAAAATTAATTAGTAGAATTATACATAGAAACTATGTAATACCGTGGCCCTTGAAAACCATGTTTTCCTCCCGTTTGGTATCTATTTGGCTCTTATAAGGCCTTGTTCAGGCCAATCGGAGATGAAAGTTTTACTTTTGGTCAAACATAGAAATAAGTCTAATTAGTATTAATTATACATAAAAACAATGTCATTCTACTCCCGGCTCTTGAAAATCTCGTTTTCTCCCTGTTTGGGCTTTGTTCGGCTCTTATAAGGCCTCGTTCAGGCTGATATGGGCTGAAAGTTTGACTTTTGGTCAAACTTTCTAATTAACACTCGAAATAAGGTTAATTAGTACTAATTGTACATAAAATCTATGTAATACCACTCTCAGCACATGAAAACTTTATTTTCTCCCGTTTCGGACCCTATTAGGTTTTTATAAAACCCTTTTCGGGCCACTAGGGGCTAAAAATTTCAGTTCTGGTCAAACTTTTCAATTAACACTAGAAAAAAACTTAATCAATAGAAATTGTACATAGAACTACGTAATACCATTCTCGGCCCTTGAAAATCTTGTTTTCCTCCTGTTTGGTCCCTATTCGGCTCTTATAAGGCCTACTTCAGGCCAATCGGGACTGAAAACTTGACTTTTAATAAAACTTCTCAATTAAGACTAGAAATAGTTTAATTTGTAGTAATTATACACAAAAATTATGTATTACTACTCTCAGCTCTTGAAAACCTCGTTTTCTCCCCTTTTGGGCTCTAATCAGCTATTACATGGCTTTGTTCACGCCAATCGGGGCTGAAAGTTTCACTTTTGGTCAAACTTCTCAATTAACACTATAAACAAGGTTAATTAGTAATAATTGTATATAGAAACTATGTAATACTATTCACGGCCCATGAAAACCATGTTTTTCACCCGTTTAGTCCCTATTCGGCTCTATAAGGCCTATTTCAAGCTAATCGGGGATGAAAGTTTGACTTTGGTCAAACTTAGAAATAAGTTTAATTAGTAATAATTATACATAAAAACTATGTTATTCTACTCCCATCTCTTGAAAACCTCATTTTCTCCCTGTTTGTGCTTTATTCGGCTCTTATAAGGCCTAGTTCAGACTAATAAGGGCTGCAAGTTTGACTATTGGTCAAACTTTCTAATTAACACTAGAAATAAGGTTAATTAGAACTAATTAGACATAAAAATTATGTAATACCACTCTCAGTACTTGAAAACCTTATTTTTCTCCCGTTTTGGTCCTATTCGGCTCTAATAAGGCCAAATTCAGGCTAATAAGACTGAAGGTTTGACTTTTGGTTAAACTTTATAATTAAGACTAAAAAAAAGTTTAATTAGTGGTAATTATATATAAAAACAATGTCATACTACTCTCGGTTATTGAAAATCTATTTTTCTCCCCGTTTGGGCCCTAATCGGCTCTTATAAGGCATACTCAGGCCAATCGGGGCTGAAAGTTTAACTCTTAGTTAAACTTTTCAATTAACACTAGAAATAAAGTTAATTAGTAGTAATTATAAATAGAAACTATGTAATACCATTCATGGCCCTAGAAAACCATGTTTTCCTCCCGTTTGGTCCTTATTCGGCTCTAATAAAGCCTAGTTCATTCCAATCGGGGTTGAAAGTTTGGCTTTTAGTAAAACTTCCTAATCAAGACGAGAAACAAGTTTATTTAGTAGTAATTATACGTTAAATTATGTATTACTTCTCCTTGCTCTTGGAAATCTTGTTTTCCCCGTTTGTATCTTATTCGGCTCTTGTGTTAAAAGGTCTAGTCCAGACCAAATAGGACTGAAAGTTTGACTTTGAGTCAAACTTCTCAATAACACTAGAAATAAGTTTAATTAGTCGTAATTGTACATATAAACTATGTAATACCATTCACAGCCATTGAAAACTATGTTTTCCTCCCTTTTGATCCCTATTTGGCTCTTATAAGACCTACTACCAATGGGGGCTGAAAGTTTGACTCATAATCAAACTTTCCAATTAACACTGAAAACAAGGTTAATTAGTTAGTAGTAATTGTTCATAAACAAGGAAATTTTCTAAAAATTGACAAGATTTAGTCGTGCTTTTCCTATCCACTCTACAACCAGCATAGTTGGTATCCGAATAACTCATCATGTTCAATTATCTGGTCTTCGAATACCACAAGCCCGTACCAATAGTGCTCTTAAGATATTTGATAATGCGTTTTACCGCACTCAAATGAGACTCTTTAGGAAACGATTGAAATTTAGCAAAATTACATATACTGAACATAATGTCCGGCCTACTTGACGTCAAATATAGCAAACTATCAATCATACTACAATATAATTTAATGTCAACACTTTACCTTGCTCATCCTTATCAAGCTTGGTTGTCGTAGCCATTAGACTCTTTCTAGCCTTCGCGTTCTCTAGCCCAAACTTCTTGATTAATTCTTTTATGTACTTGGCTTAGTTCACGAAGATTTTATCACTCTTTTACTTGATTTGGAGTCTAAGAAAGTAGTTGAGCTTAGCCATCATACTCATTTTAAATTCCTTCATACACAATTCAAACTCTTTGCACAAATTTTTATTAGTAGAACTAAAAATAATATCATCAATATAAATTTGTATAATCAAAATATCACTAGCAATATGCTTGGTAAACAATATAGTATCTATTTTGATTAGCACTTCATATATTCACCCCTCTAGGTGAACTTTTAGTAGTTACTCCCTTTGATACATCATCTATGATGAGATCTTTGAGATGGCTTGAAGCATATCTCCAATCCTTCGGAAGTGGTTGGGTTGGTCGGGCTTCTTCTTGCATTTCTTGAACTTTATCATTTGGATTTTCTCTTGGCTTTTCTTCTTGTTCCGGGGAGTTCTTTATTGACATCTTCTCTAAATCTTTACTTAGTGAATCAATTTAACAATCTACAACATTCTTCACAAGAGGATTAGATTCCTTAAACTTGACATGCAAGAATTCCCCTATAGTCAAACTTTATCTATTGAAGACTCTATTAAGCTTTGCTAGTATTAAAATAACTGACAAAAATTGTTTCATAAGTTTTGGCATCAAACTCTCCTAAATTATCCTTGGTATTAAAACATTTGCAACCAAAAACTCTTAAATATGAAATATTTGATTTTTCTTAAATGATAAATTTCTAAAGGAGTTTTGTTCAAGTTTTTGCAAAAATAAATTCAATTGATGTTGTAACATGATGTGTTTATGATCTCGGCCCATAAATATTGAGGGAGTCTGTATTCACTAACCATAGTTCTAGTCATCTCTTTGAGAATTCTATTCTTTCTTTCGATGATTCCATTTTGTTATGGAGTTTTAGGACATGAAAGCTCATGTTTAATTCCACTTTTTCACAATAAGTAATAAAGGACTGGTTGACAAACTCACCATCTCTATCACTTCTAATACACAAAATCGAAAAATTCTTTTCCTTTTTAACTCTTTTTCGAAAAACATTAAAATCCAAGAAAGCTTCATCCTTATGTTCCAAAAAGAAAACCCAAGTAAATCTCGAAAATTATCAACAAGAATGAAAACAAAGCGATTATCACTCAAACGCTTGGTTTTGGTCAGGCCAAACAAATCCATTTATATTAATTCTAATGGACGAGAAATCATGACATCCTTAATTGATTTAAAACAAGACTTGGTTATTTTTCAAGTTGAAACGCATCACAAATGCAGTTCTTTTTAAATCTCAATTTTGGAATACCCTTCGCCACCTCCTTAGAACAAACACAAATTTGTGATCAAATGAAACATGACCCAACTGTCATGCCATAACCATAAATCTTCATTAATAGCGGATAAACAAGTAGCATTGCAATCTAAATTCAATATATCAATAACATAAATATTGTTTTTACAAAAATTGGAAAGCATATAAGAATTATTTTTATTATCAACAACTTCACAAGTAGAATCATCAAAAATAACTCTTAAGTCTTTGTCACACAATTTACTAATGCTTAATAGATTATGTTTAAGACCATCTATTAAAGCAATATTTTCTATTAAAGGAGATGTATTAATTTTGGTATTACCTATACCGATGATTTTGCCCTTGAAATCATTTCCAAAGGTGGCACCCACCTTCACTAGACCTTGATAGGGTTGCAAAATTATTGATGTTTCATGTTATATGCATGAGCAACCGCTATCAGTACCACCGTTCTCTACGTCTTAGGAGCTTGGTGCAAACCTACATCATTTAAAACAAGAGTTGATTTTGGTACCTAAATTTTTTGAGTCATATAATGTTACTCTTATGAACCCAAACATGATTATTAGCTATATTTAATCTCTATCATAGCAATTGGCCAAATGACCTTTTCGGCCACAATATGTACATGAGTACACCTTGGTATACATAAAAACATGGTGTGTGTTGTGTGCATGATGTGCATGATGTGTCTATGCATGGTGTGTGTGTGTGTGTGTGTGTGTGTGTGTGTGTGTATGACCATGAGATGTGTGTGAAACATGTGGTGGTGATTTTCTTTGAGTATGCCTCTTTAAAAATATGGATTCTAATCTAGCTTTATCAAACTCACATTTCTCTAACATATTGCTCAAATATTAATTTTGTTTTTCATCAAAGAAATCTCATTTTCATCAATGCTAGGAAATTTAGCTTCGCAAGAAATTTTATAAGCATTAAAATCCTTTTTAGTATTTTCAAGAAAAAATAGATCTTCCTTTTCTTTTAAAACAATATCTGATTTACTTTTCAAAACCTCATTTTCTTTCTTCAATTTTGAATTTTTCATTCTAAGAATATCATAAAAATTTGAAAGTTGCTCAAAAGCATCACCAAGTTCATCAATAGACAAACCAGAGTCATCGAGAGTGAGTTCTGAATATACCTTGGCTGTGTTGTTGTCATTAGTCATGAAACACATGTTTGCCATATCAACATCCTCCTCGAATTCACTTTTGAAATTCCAAGTTGCCTTCAATGCCTTCTTCTTGTAAGGCTTCTTAGAAGTAGATGTCTTGTTTTTCATTTTCGGACAATCAGCAACGAGGTGGTCCAGCTTCTTGCAATTATTATAGCAGGGTCGGTATCATTTTCTCTTTTATTTTCTTTTCCTTGTCATCTTCCCTTTTTATTATTGAATCTCCCTGTTTTGTGGAACATCCTCCTTACGTTTTTCACAAGAAGAGAGAGTTCTTCATTCTTCTTTCTCATTTTCTTTATCATCGTCGGAGATGGTAAGAGTAGTTTTGAATGCAACATTCTTTTTCTTTTGTGGGGTCTTTTCTTCTCTCATTTTTCTTTCCATCTCATGAGTCTTTAAGTTTCCTATAAGGCCCTTAAAATCTATTTTCTCCTTATCATTGAGTTCCTTTAAAGTTGTAGACTTGACTTCCCATGATGGAGGAAAAGCTCAGATGACTGTTGACACTCGAAAAAGACAGAACTCCCCAATTCATCTTCAGCCGGTCTGAACAATGTCTGACTTATCGACATCTACAAAAGATAAGTCGAAGACAAGCTGATGACCAGAGACGAGGCAGCAACATTGACATTACTAATCCAGTACAGCAGATAGTAAGGCAAAGTTGCCTTTGAAGAGACCCAAGCAGGCCTAAGATGCTATACTTAGCCTGGTATAATCCCAAGATAAGCTTCATAGCTCCGCATGGAACTAACAGCCTCGCCTGAGCTTGGTTGATGGCCTCGCTTTGAGGCTAACTATTTGCTTCACCTGAAGCTTTCCATTTAGTCCCGCCAAGGGCTGATTTAGGAGCTTCGCGCCAGAAGCCTTATACCCTAGCTGAGTCATAACTCCGCTATGAGCTAAGTCTCAGCTGCGCACGAGGCTCTGAAGGCAACTTCGCTTCACATAATCTAGCTTCACATAAGCTAGTTCCGCAGGATTCAGCTCTGCATGATCTAGCTTCGCGTGATCCAGCTCCGCAGTAAGCTTTGCCAGGTCATCAAATTGACCGTTTAAAAATCTCACGAGGGTTAATGGGTGAACCCCACTAATTTAGTGGGATTAACGCTACTTTAAGTGGGCAGTTAGACCCGCCCACTTTGCCCCATACTAAGTGGAGACAAATTAGCCATAACGGTAGGAAGACGTTCGCACGAACCCTTTAGCTTTGCCAGAACTCGCAAAGAGCTTCGCGACAAGGTCATTGGAGAGCCTCGCGCAAAGTTAATGGCTGATTCAGCCTTGCTGAATTCAAGGGGGGCGATTATACCCCACTTTTGGCTATAAATAGTCCCTTACTAGACACAGGGATAGGAGGACGGAAAAAGAAGAGGACGGACAGAGAGAAGAAAATCGACTCGAAAAGAGCAGAATTCCTAGCAAAAGGGGTCTACTGATCTTCTGTTCTCTGATTCCCCGAACCAAGCGAGAAGGGAGTCTTATTAGGAGGCAGTCCGATCATCTGACTGGTCGCATCGTCAAAGGGATAAAGTGATCGCGCGCTGATCTGATTCCTACCGGTACATTTTCCCAGAAATCTTAGAGGAGATCTACTTGTAATTTCAATTTCTATTACTTGTAATTTCGCTCATCGACCCCTATTTCGTAAGTTTTCCCGCGAACCAGCGTTTCTTTGATGGAAAACAAGATGGTGATTCTGCTGGGGAAATCAGTCTTCTAGCGCAACACGGAGACAGTGTCGCAATACGACGGTCAGAATCCTGAGCCCGTTATGTTTGAAAACTTGGTCATTCATTTCGACCAAGAAAAATTCAAAGAATTGCTCTCGGAGGGTAGTCCAGTGCTCCACGCTCAAAAGCACAGGAAGATCTCAGTGGCCAAAGCTTCAGAGCAGAAGCTAACCTTAACCGGGCGAACAGCTGGAAGAGCCTCATCCCAACTCCGCTCGGCCTCAATTGAGGCTAAAAGTGCCTTACGCAAGGCTAGCCAGGTTCCCTGCGAACCTAAAACTTTGCTTCCCAAGCAGATGTGGAGGCCAAAACAGAAAGATCCGTGTGAAACTTCAAGCGAAGCTACACCACAACTTCACCTATCACGCGAAGACAAAGGCAAAATGTCTGTCCGATTTGGCAGCTTTGCCGAGGCTATTAGCCGCGAAGCTAGGGCGGTAACTCTGCCTTCACCTAATCCAGGAGCAGTAACTCCTTGCGCCAACCTCGTTCGCATGAGCGAAGCTACTGATGGCATGGCGAACACAGCGCCAGTACCTCAAGGTATGCGCGAGATTCCCAGCCGCCAGGCTGAAACTGAAGCACCTAGCAGTGCTAACCACCTTCGCAACAAAGTGGCAAACAAAGCACCACGGCTGCTTCGCGCCCCGACTCCTCAAGCGTTAAGTTCGCTCTTCGCAGCGGGGCTAAGGGAGCATCCCTGGATGCTGATAGCAGTGCTTATGCAGCTTCAGCGCCTAAGGGTGCTTCCATAGCTCTCATCCAGAAACTAGAACTAAAACACTATCCAGTGCCAATCACCTCTGCGGTGATGAAAAAAATGAGGCATCGTCCCATGCTTCGCTTCCAAAACCTGCGGATGCCAAGTCCGCCCCTCACAAAGTTATGAGCAAGCAGGTGGTATCAAAATTACCTGAACAGATCAATGCACGATCTACCCGAGTCTTTGCGCTGAGTCGCTTAAGCTCGGCTAAATCTGACTTCCGAGAGTTCTTAGCGAACATACAGAAGTCAGAATTACTCCAGACTTCTCCCTCTTGTTGTGAACAAGTGGGATGCCAGTTGGTGATGGTCCATTCAGTCCATTGCCGACTAGGACCAGTCCCCGCCACTCCAAACTGACAGTCAGTCTTTGATCGACTATCAGTGCGAGTTCCTGTGAAGCATCACAAAAAGAGCATATCACGAAATCTATCAGATCTGCCCTCTGCATCGTCAATATGAACGGAAGGGGACGGGAACCACATAGAGGCAGGCGAGCGCCGCATGGTGCTAACTCTCCTTCTTTCAGTTCTCCAGATTCGGACTATAGCCCTGGCTTAGGCCAAGTCCTGGTAGAAGAAGGTGTATTCTGAAGCACCAGATCTAGGGTTATAATACCCTACAGTTATGAGCAACCATCCTCCTCAACTGGAGTAACCTTACCAGAACCAATGAGAAGATTGTTCCAATGGTCTTAGAGGAGAAAGAAGATAGTGGGTATGCCTCTTCGGCAACAGTCAGCTCGATACGAACAGATAGAGTGCCAGTTCATATGGCTGATAACGGTAATGATGACCTCCGTCGATGTTTGGAAGCTCAGGAGCAAACCTCCAAGGCTCAGCAAGAAGTCTTGGACAACATTCAACAGATGCTCGCCTAACTCCTCACTAACCGGAATAACAATGATACCGGGAGTAATCATAATGAGGAGGAACATCATGATGATGAACAACCCAAGACTGAGAAGGAAAGTTCTTCTATGGATGTTGAAGTTTTTAAAGGCATCCAAGCTCAGATCGCATCCCTAGCCCAGAGGGATGAACTGAAGAAGGTAGGGGCAGTCCGTCCTTACCCCTTGGAATGGGTTCAGTACCATACCCGCCAAAATTCAAGCCACCAACGTTACATACGTATGATGGTAAGAGCTCGTCAAACCAGCCCATCTATTACTTCTGGTCTCAGACCGGTAACGTTATAGATAATGACGCAATCATGGCTAGAATGTTCATCGGCACCCTGAAAGAGGTAGCATTCGACTGGTTCCGAAGCCTTCCTCCAGGTTCTATCAATTCCTGGATTGACTTAGAGACTCGATTTCTTTCTCGTTTTTACGAGTACGACACTGAGGTAACCATGGACAAACTCCTCTCTACCGTACAGAGGAAGGGCGAATCTGTCCGTGACTACATTGAGCGGTTCAAAAACTTGTCTCTGATGTGCCCAGCAGGGATGCCATTGCCCATGCTCTTGCAGACATACGGGCATAACTTCCTGGATCAAGTGGAGATTTGTATGGGAGCTGTCAAAACCCATACCTGGAAGGAACTAGTCGAACAAGCTGAGATAGCCGAAAAGTCAGCTAAAAAGTTTGAACCATCTACCCCTAAAGGCAAATGGGGTATGAATATTAAGGGGCGCCGCGACATGGCACAGTCCTCCCAAGCCAAAGGGAAAGAGACTATGTCCGTTGAACTGTTAGGGGATGTTCATCCAAAGACAAAGAAGAGTGGCACCAATAATCAGGAATTTAAGTTTCCTCCGAAATAATATTCCTTCAAAGACGAGCAGGTGGTTACGATATTCCATCTACTCCACAAAGGGAATAAATTGAAACTACCGGATGCTCGACGCCCTAATGAAGTGGGACGCATGAACGATCCCAACTATTGCATCTTTCATAGGATGGTTCACATCCTACAATAAGTGCTTTGTCCTCAAGGAAAAATTCAGGCTTTGGTTGATACCGGAGTTCTGACTCTAAAGTCAGAACAAAAGAAAGTCACTGCAAATATGGTGACCCTCGAGTTCGGCAAAACCCCAAAAGTCACAGTTCCTGATGGGTCCTTCCCAATCGCTGAAGCACGACTAGAAGTAAAAGATTCTTCAACTAAAACTTAAGAGATTAAGGGTCTTGTTCCCTTGACATTAGAAACAGGGAAAATCATGTGGATACACCCAGACCTTGCCCAAGACGGACAATGGGATTCGAAGAAATCTAAGTCAAAGGGCAAATCTTTCAATGTTATCTCTATCTTACCGGATGACGGCAATGTGACATCAGCTTCTCTTAGCGAGTCTGAGGGGAAAAGCACGCTTGCACAGCGCAGGCTGATGTACCTCAGTCGACAGGTACTCGATCCAGAAAATCATACTTAAAACAGTATGAGAGGGTTACTGACGAGACACAACAGAAAACGACGTCAGTACAAGTACCCATGCCGGCTCCGGTCCCGACAACGGGAAAAGAGAAGCAGAAAGAAGTCCGGTTTGACCATATCCTGAAGAAGCCTTCAGGCCCAGGACTTAACATGCCTTTGTGCTTTGACATATTGGCCCAGCTGGCTAATATCCCTGCTCGTATCACCATACACGAGTTGCTTCGCCTTTCGAAAGAGACAAGAGAAGCACTTAGGGATGCACTGGCTAACTAGAATCATTTCTGACACATATGCCAGAAACCCCTAAGGATGACACTCAACCCCCTTGCTCTAAATGTCATCATATATAGCCGAAAGTACCCGCTATTACTTTCACAGCTGAGGACATGGTCCTCAAGGACAATAAACACGATTAACCTTTGTATTATACCGAATACATTGGCTCAACATGCATTGAAAGGGTACAGGTTGATCTAGGGTCTGCACTCAACATCATCCCCAAAAGGCTCCTCTACTTCCTTGGTATACCACTGTATCAGTTGTCTACAACCACTGCGACGATATACGATTTTAATGCGGGGAGTAGTCACCCACTCGGAAAGATTCGACTCCGTTGCCTAATCGGGGACCTGAAATCAGAAGTGACGTGTTACGTCATTGACGCTGACACGTCATACAATTTGTTGCTAGGACGACCTTGGATCACGCTAACTGGATTGTCCCTTCTAATTTGCACTAGTGCTTCAAATATGTTGAAGATGATGTAACGGTACGAACGGTGTTCACTGAGAAACAATCATTCAAGGGAGTGGAAAACTACTTTACCGATGCTCTCCTACATCAGAAAATCAGTGAAACATCAAAAGAACCATTACCTGACAATGATGGTAGTAGCAATAAGGCGGATTCAGAGTCTGAAGGAGACACGCCAGCTACTTTGGTCGGTGAACCAATTGTAGCATGTTTCAATAATCCTCAATGTAATACTCATTCTGAGGATGATGATGAATGGGTGATTAATGACAATATTTCTTTTGATTATCCTGCGAGTGTCGAACTATTTGAATCTATCACAAATAGCTCTCTACACATGCCCTTGCATAAACCAAGCACATCAAGTACATCTGTGGAATGCATAGAAGGGTCTGTTTTAGTGGTTCCTCCATCAAAAAAGGGTCAATCACCAATAATATTCGGTAGAGCGCAACTGTAGAGGTCTACGGTCACAGATTCGAGTTCAGACTCAGAGACCCCACAAATTTTCCATTATGCACGATCAGCACAGTATATGATGAGAAAAATGGGATACAGCTTGTAGCGTGGGAATGGTCTGAATTTTGGAAAAGGACGACGTGATTTTCTGCGTAATTTTGTGCCAAAAGGAAAACCAGCAAATTACTACGATAAAACACGCAAGGGGTTGGGATACGTTACACCTCCACCTTTTACATCGGTTCGACCCAAAGACAACAAATCATCCCGTCACGCTCTGCCTCTTCCTCCGAATGTGACTCGGACGTCAGTGTAGGAACGATGTTCGAGAATCTTACAGTTAATATGACTTCAAGTAGCCAATTGGAGCCGGCGGAAGCTACTGATGTTGAACCATGGGCTCAGCAATTGGATTGCCAGTGGGAAAAGTGATTCGAATAATGCGAACCACCTACTGAAGACATGGTGATCCAGGTTAACTTAGGTAGTCAAGATCACCCTAAACCTATCTTTATAAGTGAGAGCCTATCACTTACGGAGAAAGAAGAATTGATAGTACTCATAAGGGAGTATATCGATGTCTTCGCATGGAACTACAAAGTTATGCCCAGACTTGATCAACCAGTAGTCATGCATCGTCTGAATATCAGGCCTGACACCAAGCCAGTCAAGCAACAACAATGACGATTCGCCCAAACATTATGAAAGCTATTGAGGCCAAAATTTATAAACTCATCGCGTGTGGTTTCATATGGGAGGAACAACACCCAGATTGGGTTGCTAACATTATTCTTGTTCTTAAGAAGAATGGAAAATTTTGGATCTGTATTGACTACCGCGATCTCAATACAGTCTGTCCTAAAGACAAATTCTCATTACTCATCACCGATGTCATGATGATAATACCTGGGGATTCGAAAGAATGTCCTTCATGGACGGCTTTTCAAGGTATAATCAAATTAAGGTGTATCCAGAGGATGAGAAATATACTTCATTCTGGACACCATTGGGAGTACACTACTATACCATGATGCCCTTTGGATTAAAGAACGCGGGAGCAACTTATCAGCGTGCAATGAGTACAATTTTTCGCGACCACCTCCGAAAGACGGTAGAATGTTATGTCGACGATATTGCTATCAAAAGTCATGATAAGAATGACCATCTTCGTGACTTAAGAACAATGTTCGACAAAATGCGGGCTCATCGACTGAAGATGAATCCGACAAAATCCTTCTTGGGGGTTTCGAGTGGCAAGTTCCTGGGGTTCATTGTTACATCAAAGGGAATTCATCTTGACCCAGACAAAGTTAAAGCCATTCAGAGCATGCATCCATCTAAGAATCTCAAAGAACTTAGGGGCCTGCAAGGTAGATTGGCCTATATCAGAAGGTTTATCGTAAATCTCTCAGGCCGCTGTCAACCGTTCACCCGACTCATGAAAAAGGGTGTTTCTTTTGTATGGGATCAAACCTATCAAGAAGCTTACAAGGATATCAAAAGATACCTCACTAAACCTCCAGTCTTAGTAGCTCCTACATCAGGAAAACCATTCCTGCTTTATGTGAAAGCTATGGACCATTCTCTCGGTGCTCTGCTTGCTCAAAAGGACGATGATGGTCACGAACAGGCAATTTATTATCTGAGCAGGATCTGATAGGAGCAGAATCTCCCTATAACCCTATTGAGAAGGAATGCTTAGCTCTTGTCTTTGCTATTCAGAAGACACGATATTATTTGGTCGACCAAACCATACATGTCATTTCCAGAGTGAATTCTTTGCGTCTTCTCATGACGAAACCAGGATCACTAAATTCTAGATTAGCTAAATGGCCCTCCTTCTGTCTCAGTATGACATGCTCTTCGTCCCTCAGAAGGCGGTTAAAGGCCAGGCGCTTGCAGATTTCTTGGCTGCTCATCTGGTTCCGGAAAGCTCAAAACTTCATGAAGACATTTCAGATGAGATTTTTGAATCTAATATAACTTTAGAGGATGAAGTATGGCAGATGTTCTTCGATGGAGCATCACAAATAGGCCCTAAAGGTAAGACCATTGCTGGTGTGGGGTTGTATTTATCTCACCACAAAATCATGTCCTTCCTAGGGCGTTTTCATTGACGGAACCATGTTCCAACAATGTGGTAGAATACAATGCTCTACTCATTGGCCTTCAGCTCGCTCATGAAATGAGGGTACTCTACCTTGAAGCCTATGGTGATTCAAAACTAATCATTAATAAGGTTAAAGGAGAATATGAGGTCCGTCACGGAGATTTGGTACCTTATTATCATGCAGTCATCAACATGGCTAACTCATTTGATGGCTTTTATATCGGTCATGTGTCCCGATCCCAAAATACTAAGGCTGACGCTCTGGCTGCACTAGCAGCCACGTTAGCCTTACCAATCGACACAACATACCACCTTACAGTGGCTACTCGACACCTTGTTTGTCCTAAACATGTGTTAAAAACCAAGGAAGTTCATAGCATCTCGACGGATTTTGAACAAAGAAATTGGCGATTTCTCCTCATTGACTATGCTTTGTATGATATATTGTCGAATGACCTAAAGAAGCGGCATCTATCAGACGAAGGTATCTCTGTTTTTACTATGATCTAATAGTAAAGACACTCTACCATCGCTCATATGATGGTATCCTCCTTCGTATCCTCCTCCGTTGCCTTTCTACCATCGCTCATACGATGACATATGCGGAGCTCATCAGCTAGGTTCAAAACTCAAGGACCGATTACACAAGCTTGGATATTATTGGCCGACCATGATGGCCGATGCCATCCAATATGCACGAAGGTGTAAAGCCTGCCAAATCCATGCAGACTTCATACATCAGCCTCCAGAGTTGCTCCATCCAACTGTTGCTTCATGGCAATTTGAAGCATGGGGAATCGATGTCATAGGGCCAATCAGCCCCTCAACAAAAGGTCACCGGTTTATCTTAGAATAACCGATTACTTTTCAAAGTGGGCAGAAGCTATACCACTTGTGGAAGTTAAAACTTTTAACGTAGTTAATTTTATCAAACACCATGTCATCCATCGATTTGGTATCCCTGGCGGATCATCCATGATAACGGTCCCCAATTTATGAGTCAGGTATTCTATCAGTTCTGTGACAAATATCGGATTCAGAATATGGCATCAACCGCTTATAACCCTGCTGCTAATGGCTTGGCGGAAGCATTCAACAAGATAATTATCAAGCTACTTAAAAAATTCGTTTCATCGAATAAACGAGACTGGAATGAGAAGCTTGGTGAATGTCTTTGGCCTACCGAACCACAATTCAGACCCCGACAGGCAATACACCTTTTCCCCTGGTATACGAGTGTGAAGCAGTCATACTGTTAGAAATCCAGATGCCGTCATTATGAGTCGATTTAATGACCAGAATGACAAAGGAGGACAATGATTGGTTACGTTTTCAAGAGCTTGAAGCCCTGGATGAGAAGCATTTACAAGCTCAACAACATATTGAGTTGTATCAAGCGCGAATCTCAAAGGCCTTCAATAAGAAGGTTAAGCAAAGGTCTTCCAGAAAGGAGATTTGGATTTAGCCATCAGACGACCGATGATCATGACGCACAAAATCAAAGGCAAATTTTAGCCCAAATGGGAAGGACCGTTTGTGATAGAAACAGTCTATTCAAATGGAGCATATCGCCTTATGACTTCTGACGGTGGCATACTCATGATGCTGATCAACGGCAGGTTCTTAAAGAAGTATTATCCTTGATAGGATCCTTCTCATGATCAAGTTAACATTACACCTCTCATCAAGACCTTCAGATCCTAAATATTTAGAAAGAGCGCTCCTCTCTTTATCTAACGGGAATCACACTGCCATAAACCAGTGTCGAGCCGATCGAACACCGGCTGCATTAAAGAAGAATTAAGGTTATGAACTTCAGTTTTAGCCTTATCACTCTTCTCTCATTCATGGTCGACTAGCGTCGAGCCAGTCGAGCACCGTTGATATTAAAGAAGAAACGAGATGTCATGTTGTTTTAGCCTTGTCACTCTTCTCTGGTATGTAAATATGTACCAATCTTCAACTTAGAAGAATAGGTCATATTTTGAAGTCAAGCATGCCTAAGCAATAGTTGCGGGCAGATGGTTTATTTAGCCTGACGTTTCTATGAAAAACGGTGGCATACCTTCCCTACTTTGGTTCGATCGATCGAGGCTCGACTCAACGACAAAAGAAGGTTCGCGAGCATCCTTTGGCAGAACCTTTCCACTGTTTCCACGTTCATATCAAGAACATGGTGGCCGATCGAATGACAAACACAAATCAGTTTATCTGATGACTTATCTTGCCAAGTCGAACTCATTAAAGAAGGTTCATGACACGTCCTTCTGCAGAATCTTTCCAATATGGAAACAAGATAAGGACTGGCAGAGAGTCCACGACGGACGACAATCTTCAAATCGAGATCTCACGGAAGTCATGTCCACTTCTTTAATCCCCAGCTCACCTACAGAGTGAAAACCCAGGGGAAGCATTACGTTACTCAAAGTAGCGAAATGATCTAACGCCTCTAACGGCTAAGGATAGAGGAAAATGTTGGCCTTTAAGCCCAACATAAGTCCTTGACAACTCATCATGCTGAGGGGAATAGCATGGCTAGCCCAACTCAAACGGTAGTTGGTAAAGGTATATCAAATCCGTTGACAGCTGAGGATTTGCTAAAAATCCTAAGGGACCTGTTCCCATTTGATTCCTCTCCAAAGTCACTTACCAATTCCCATCCATGGAATGGTAGGACCACTTAAAAAAGTATTCATTTCCCTGGAGAAATGACGAGTCAAACCTATCATGTTAACATTAAACCTCTGATAGTAAAATTCTAACGTACTCCCTGGTGGATAAAATCAACATCCCCAGGAGATCAAACTCCACTTGTCATTCTCTTTAATAGAATGACAGGTCCACTCAAATTGCTGTTATATTCAAACACCTCTAACAGTAAATGAATCCTTGTCAAGTTAACAATACACCTCTGACTGGTTGCTTTACAAATCCCCAAGCAGAGAAGCTGTCATAATTGCTTCTGACAAAATCTCCTTCTAAATCCCCAGCAAGAGTTCTTGTTGTTACGTTAATGATTACCTCTGACAACTTTTTAGGGAATGATCTCTTCCTTACGGAACCCCCACAGAGTTCTTTTTGTCATGTTAATGATTACCTCTGACATATGATCTCTTATGAAATTCATTTAACTCCCCAGCGAGTTTCTAAGTAGACTCTCTTCAAAGTCTATTATTTCCCTCTCGGTCCCCAATGGACTTTCTTGGTTGTCACGTTAACAATATACATCTAACAACTTCTTCCAAAAATATCCAAAGGAGATATCAATTTTTCACGGAATTAATTCATAAATCTTACTTTCCCCCAAGGGGATTATTTCTTTGACCGTCATGTCCAGCTTGTCACCTCTGAACGGTAAAAATCTTGAGCTTGGTGGTTTTTCAATCGGTTATGTCCATTATTACCTCTGAATGACAGATAACCAAGTCTCATCTTTCAGTCCAGCAAGGACTATTCCTTTGTCGTTATGTCCAGTTCGCCACCTCTGAACGGCAGGGTTCTGAGTCTAGCAACTCCCAATAGGTTATGTTCATATTACCTCTGAACCGACGGGTACCTAGATCTCTCTTTCTTATGGTACTTCAACTGTCATGTCCAGTTTACCACCTTTGAACAGATGAGTCCATAATTTTGTTCTCTTTTCCCCCGTCAGGGCTGGGAGTTCTTGCTGTCATGTTAACATTAAACCTCTGAACAGCAGATTGCGAGTCTGGGTCCCTTAGTTGGTCATGTCCAGTCAATCACCTTTGAACCAACAAGACCCTAGATCCAATCTATCTTTGCAGTCCCTTGTGGACTAGCTGCCAAGTTAATATGACTACCTCAGGCAGCAGATTCGAAGTTTAGTGTGTCTTAGTCTATCACGTCCAGGTTATCACCTCTGAATAGACGGGTCCCTTAAATTGGGTTCATCTCCATCTTGTCATCATGTCCATTATATTTTCTGAATGGCAGAATTTCTCATGTCTAGTTTGTCGCTTTTAATTGGCAAATCCTAGGCTTTATTTGTCTTAGTTCAAGTGGAACTATCACAGGTTGTGGTACCTAATTCATCATAACTTACTAATAAATCTGATGATCTTTAATCTGTTATGTTAATATTTACCTCTGAACAGTAAAGATCGTCAAGCTCATTCTTTTCCAACCTCAGCTCAACATGATTTGAGTCGAGCAATTTAATAACTAATCCTATCAGTTCATCTGACTAGATTAGTTATATCATTATTTCCTTTCTTGTTTAAGAATTGCAAACTCAGAAGATAAAATAAGTTGGAAATACAATAGAGGAGTCAAATAAAATTACTTTTTATTGATTCAAAAAGGGTGATACATGGATTACAAGTTACGAGGGTGCTTCATAAGACTTGATCCATTCTTCAAGGATGGCTAGCTTATTCTTCCTCTCCTCAGCAGCTCTGATGAATGCCTGCGATCTCAACTTGGCCTCATTAAAGTTCACTGTCTGGGACAAACGAGCTTCAATTTTAGCTAAAGTTGACTTTATGTTAGTTCCTGTTGCAGGACTTCATCATTTTGGGCCTTGAGCTGCTCTAGCCGAGCGATCTCCTCAAGACGCACTGGTTCAGCCTTGAACAGAAGAAGATTGGCTCTCTTGATCATCTTTTCGGCCTTCTCAATCTTATCCTCAGCGTCAAGAAGAGCACTATTAGAAGCATCTAGCATCTCTAATTTCTATCTTCCTGGTCTCCAAGGATTTTAAATCTGAATATATCGCCTTAGCCACTTCCTGTGCTGCAAATGAGCTTCACGCATTTGAGCAGTAAGACGTTCAAGCTGTTGATTAACTGAGGAGTCCAAGTCTGAATTGCTGAGACGGCGCCTTCGTCTACATCCCTCTCAAGCCTTTTCACCAAAGCTCCAATGCAGCAGCCTGGTCATCCCCTCCGAAGTCTCGAATGCTTTCAATATTTTGAGAGAGGACTACCTTTAAAGCAGAAAATGAGGTAGTCGAGCCCTTTAAGACCAAAGCAACGGATCGCTTTAAGCTCTTGTAGAAGCTGTAACTATCTCTACCACAAATTCTTTCTCGGCTTCAACTACTCCCGGCGAGCGAGTAGTACCCGAAGACAAAGCTTCCATTGGCTTCACTGACATAACCGTAGAGGAGATGGCAGAAGCGCTGGCTGGAGAAAGACGAGGGATCACCGGTGATCTTAGAGGAGTCCTTATCGAAATTAGTACACTAGCCACGATGGAAGTAGGGCTAGTGACTATTTCAGGAAGAGCTGGCTCAACAACTAGTGTCAGAGACATAGGGCTGGTAATTACCTTCAGCCCCGTGGTTGTCAGGGTAGGCAGCGTCAAAGAAACCACTGGCATCTCACCTACCAATGTAGTTGGGAGTGAGATTGGTTCTATAACCACCGTCTCCTCAACCTCTTTAGTTCCACTAGCAGGCTCAGGTTGATAAGAGGGCAGGCCGTGATACAAGGTATCCACTCGGCAACGTCCGTTGCGGTTGAAGTACTTGCTTCACCCCTGATTCCCTCAGGAAAATTAGCTGGCTCCCTTGAAGTCGATGCACCCAAAGGCAAAACATCTGTGGCAAGACTTTGTTTGAGTAAGGCATAATGAATATCAGGAGAGATTCCTCATAAAAGATCAAAGTATTACCGAGAGGCGATACTGCCTCAGCCGCAGTCTCTCTCTGAACTTCCTCGACGGTAGAATCAATCCCGTCAGGCTCCATAGGAAAGTTTTTGGCAGATGCAGGAGGGACGGTCAGCTCACCTTCGCTCGCCAAAGCCTCTGTGGTCCATCCTATAGAACTGGAAGCCATTGGACTCCCTTTCGGGGTTCCAGCACCCGAAGGACCGACGTCAGCCGCGTCACCTCTGGAATCCTCTGAGACGCGAAGTAGCTAGCCTCGTCACCTTCTTTATAAGTGAATAGAGGATCATAATAATCTCCCTGTTCTCCTATCGCCTCGGCTCTTGGTCCTCTTGCAGTCTCGGTCCCTGAGTCATAGGATAAACGAATGAGATGTATGAGATATATAAGTACATGCCGCAAGAGGGAAACTGATCTTACCCAGGCCGGGAACAACTTTATCAGTCATCTATTTTTGCACCGATAGTTTAATAACTAACGGGGCAGGAGGAGTCACTGCAGCTGATTCACCCTCTGCAATAATGGTGGGAGTGTAGCGACGAGGCTTCTTTACTACCCTCTTCCTGCGAGATCCACCTTGCCGCTTTCGTTTGAAGTGGACATCAGGATCCTCTTCCTCCACCTCTCTACCTCCACATCTTCTGTGGGGGCTGTCCCTACCCTATCAGGAGCATCTAGTGGAACCTCAGCACCTGCATCTTCTTCAAAGTGGGGCTTTCTGCGTCAGAAGCCTCACTATCGGCAGTAGCAACGAACTCCCCAAGACCTGGCACACGGACCCTTCTGCCCTCGCCCCTCTCGGTGACTTTCCGCTTCAGCCGCTAAGATTAACTTCACGCCAAAAGAGTTAAATAGAAAATTCGGTTGGCGTGGAGTTCAAAATTCTATACCACTGACAGAACCCAAGTGTTGTTAGAAGGTTTGGAGCCCTCAACGGTATGCACAACCGTGCCTCAGTACAGCCAGCGATGAAGAACCGTCAGGCGCGAGCACCATCAATGAGGCTCCCCATGAAGGCCAGGCTGGTGTTCGGGTTACCTACATATAGTTGAGCATACCCGAACTAACAAGCAAATCGACTCGGGATATAAGGCTCCAAATAGCAGGTATCCGGGCTCTTGTATACCAGATGAGATGGCCGGATGCTAACCAGCCATTCAAAAATCCCCTGGCTCAACGACGTCTTCCCATCTCCTACATCCTTGAATTCTTCGTTGTAGCCTGCATCGCGAATGTAGGGAAAGCACCGAAAAAGACTGTAAACGTCGTGCCGGTACAGCAGCTTACGGACCACGGCCACATAGGTCCGTAACCATGAAGATCCCTCAAACCGACGAAGAAGCGTCATTCGAACGCCTTCTGGAGGCTCTTCACCAGCTTGAATAATAGCAGAGCAGTGAAGAGCGAACCATGCCATCAAATAGGTGTATGGCAGGCTGATCCTGGGGTTTGGTCCGACACGGGGCAAGATAGTGCTTTTTCTCCTTTTCGTTGTTGGTGGCCTACAGAAAGCCTCCGTCAATGCACGAAGGTCCCGTTGAATACAACACACCATTGCCGGGAGAAGTCCAAGGAAACGACCGTGGACTAGATAAACGGCCGGCAATAAAACAGACGAAAGAATAGCATCGCTAGAACGAGATGGCACCACACATCTCTTCAATCAAACCGATGGAAACCCAGCCAAAAGTGCTTTCTGGGACATTAGTCGACGGGCTTGATGGTGAAAACTCCTGAGAATGTCACCTTTCTCCAAATACCATCATCTTCTTCCAAAACCATTTCTCTCTGAGAATGTTCTTGCATCCTCCGAAAAATATCCTCGTCTGCAACCCCGCAGTAGGCCGCTTCCGGAGCATCTTCCAAGTTGGGGAACAAATAATTCCCTCAGCTCTTCGAGCTATTCGAAGCTCCCTTATGGCTTCAATGCATACTCGAGCAAATGTAAAAATAGCACATTAACTCGCGGTAAGTCTCGAACAAGACCGGCTCCTGCTTCTCCAAAAGTGCCAATTCTGCCTCGCATGGGAAGTATTCTTCGTAAGGGAAAGATCCCATAGGCAGAGCAGAGACTTCCCCCATCTCATGCAAAGCTATGCCCAATTCGCCTACAGGGGTAAAGAAGGTCCCTGTAGCTGGACAGTATAATTCGAAGATGGCGTAGAAATTCGCTACACTCATCTGAATGCCATAGCAGGTTGCCCTGACAGCCTCGTAAAGTCCCAGCCTCTTCAAATCCTCTTCAAAATGTACCAAGACGTACAGGGTCAAGGCCATCTACCAGGCCTTGGGGGATGAATCCAGCCTGGAGTCCTGAAATCAGTGGCTGGATAATTATCATGAACTTTGAAGAACTGGTTTCCAAAAGTTTGAGCCATTGCGGGATTTCCCCCACCAGGATGTCTTGAAGAATGTGCCCAGGGTGGAGACCCAATATGCAGCGAGGAGGACCTGCCCTTGTATAGCCGGGAGACGAAGCTATCAATTTTCCCACATGAACGAGAGTCAGTGGTCCGAGTCACTTGCCACTTCATCTTCCGAGGCCTCGTCACGCATTGGAAGAAAGAGGGTGGAAAATGATGCTTGCTAGATGGGAGATAATACTTCTTGCCATCCAGATTGAAGATCCATGCCCTTCTTCAGCCAGTAGCTGATGATCGGTGTCGGGCGCTACGTCCCCAAACATGAAACCGGGCTTTCGATAAATTTTTTGGTCACAATCCTCAAGGGGAGCAGTAGTTAAGATGCTCCTCATAGTACGCTGATCTCTAGCGTGGATAAGGGCATCCCGACTAGGAATACTCCGCTCGCTGAATAATGAGGCCTGCCCCTGGAATTACAGGCTAACATTGCTATCCAGTCCCCTGGCTGTTCCAAAGAGACTGTTCAAAGGACCCGAAATATAGTGCACTGCAAAATAAGAAGAAACTATATTAGTTCATTTGCCGAAGAAAAAGAAAGCTAAAGCAAAAAAAAATTGCTAAGGCATAGCTTCGCTCTCCGAGCAAAGCTGGCCTAGCATTAGCTTCATCCTGAAGCTCAGCTTCGCAATCTGAAGCTTAGCTTCACACTCTGCACGAAGGCAGAATGCAGAAAATATCCAAGTGTTAACTTCGCTCCAGAAGCTTAGCTTCGCGTTCTGTCACTGAACAGAATGCAAAGAAGCCCCTAAGAGCTAACTTCGCTAGAAAGGCACTTGTGCCTAAAACTGCTCAAAGGGCTTTAAGGTCCTTTTCCCAGCTACGATTCGAGAGCTAGCTTCACATCCTGCTACGTGACAGAACGTGAACAGCCCTAAGGGCTAACTTCGCATAGAAGCTTGGAGAAGAAACCATTCGGTTTCTAAATTTCAATTCACGAAATTGAAGGGGAATTAAATCCCCTAAAAATTTGGTGGATTTGAATTAAGGGAGAGCAACTCCCTGAGATCACTGGATCATGGTGAATCACTCCAGATTCACTATAAAATAGCCAGTAAATGGCTTCGAAAAGAGATGAAAATCTCTAAATGAAAGGGAAAATTCCTACCCGCAATGGGGCGTTCGATGATCGGAGGAGGAGAAGGCGCCTCCGTAGCAGAGATCGCTGCCTCTTTGCCTGCTCGTCTTTTGGGAGCCATGAAGAACTGTGAAGTTCTGAAAGTCTGAACGAAGAAGAAGGAAGAGAAAGAGATTTGTTTCTCTAAAATTTGAAGTGTTGAGAAGTTAATTCTCTCTTTCAGCCCATCGGGCTTTTATAGACATAAAATGTCTTAATTTTGCCTCCTCAAAAGGAGCGCAGGCGACCATTTCAAATTAATTTGGAACAGCGCCTAAGAGCCTTCCCGAGAAATCTTGCTTCAGTCCTGCAAAGGGCTAACTCCACCGCGAGTTCAACGTTGACTTCGCGCAAACGCTTGGTTAACTTCACTGAAAGACAAGCCTTAGCTCCGCTAGGAGCTCACCTCTACCTTCGCAGAAATTTTGTGCTAGCTCCGCTGGAAGCCCATTCCTGACTTAGCTGGAAATCCGTCTTCAGCTTCGCAGGAAGCTTAGCTCCGCTAAGAGCTTTTCTTTCCTCCTAAGGAAAAGACTTACCTAAGCTAGTCCATTCCAGGTGTTTTCGAAATGCAAAAAGAAAGGGAGGGGGAAAAAGTAGATAAAGAGAAAATAAACATTTTTTATTGATTTAAAAGGGAAGATACATTGATACTGCATCAAGATTGTCTTTCATACAACAGAATCCTGCTCCAAAGGCAAACAAGTTGTCCTATCTACTTTCAGGGTGATGAACCCTCCCAACTGGACACGAAAGGTCTTCCTCCTGCACAAGGTCGTAATCCTTCACTTAATGACAGATTTTGCCATCAAGAAGCTGGATCTTCTTTGATGAAAAATGGCAAGAGATTGGTTGCCATCAAGGAGCTGAATCTTCTTTGATCAAAATTGGTAAGAGATTGGTTGCCATCAGAAAGCTGGATCATCCTTAAACAAAATTGGCAAAGGAAGGATCCGAGACCTTACTGGTGACGTCGCCTTCCCAAAGTAGATCATCTCGGATAAGCAATTACCAGCCCATTCCCAAAACGGGTCATCTCGGATAAGCGACTGCCAGCCTCTTCTTGGAACGCGCATCAGCTGCACCAGTATGTTCCTCCTGCTTATGATCAAAGCTTCAACTTGACAATCAAGAGGCAAATTTTTGGTCTCTTTCATCAAAGTGAAGGAATGGGGAGCATACTTCACTGCAATACAAACAGGAAACAAGTTAGCATTAAATAAAAAAATGCAAAGGGAAAGGGATGGAATGCTAAGTCAAAATTCTTTAGGCGAAGCTATCCAGTTGTGCCTTGAAGATGAATTTCAGCTAAGTAGAGGAAAGCCTTGCATGCACACTAATGATAGACTAGCTTAGCATAAGCCAAGTCTTAGCCCCGCCCAAGGCAGTTAGGCTGGAGAAGCCTCAAAAAGGACTAAGTCCTAGTCTTGCCTATATGGCTAGGCCAGACTGGCCCGAAAGAAAGCAGTCTTGACCCCACCTACATGGCAAAACTGGCTCAACCTTGAAGAGGCCAAATCCTAAACCTCGCCTATATGGCAGATTTAACATATCAAGGCAGGAACTCTGCATGGAAAGATCTTTCGTCCGATCAGGCAAGAATGCTAACTTCGCTGAGAAACTTGAAAATAAGGTTGAAGCCCTTAACTGAAAATCAGCCAAATGCGAAGACTGTTGGCCCAGAGGCCTTCCACTCTAGTTTTGATGATGATTAACTCATGTAGTTATAGTTTACTAATAATCTTGTGGTGTTTAGTTTTAGATACTTAATCAAGATATTAGTAGGTGATTAGCTTTAACAAAGGTGTTTTGGAGCTGTCACATAGTGATTCAAGAGCCCGAGCATCAAAGTTCATATCTAGCACTAATTGGAGTCAAGCTTGGTGGATCACGTTTGGATCGAGTCGACTTGGAGACGGAGCTCTACAAGAAGACTTCGGTACACAGTTTAGTTTAGTGGTTTAGATCCATTTGTTAAAGATCAGATAGTGTGGTATGCTCAAGTTCACAACACACACACTTGTTTAAGTTTCATGTTTATTGGTTTTCGGTTTTTGGATTAACCAATCTTGGTTTTCATGAATAGATAGATTCAAAATAAGTTTACATGGTTTAATGTATATTAGATTTGATCTATATACATGTATGCTTCATATACTTAGACAAACTTATTTTGATATGTATTTGAAGTTTTGTATTTTAACAAAACTTATTTTTGGACTTTAAGTCAAAAACATTGATATATATATATATATATATATATATATATATATATATATATATATAATATATATATATATATATATATATATATATATATATATATCTTTCATGTATATTGGATTTATATCCATATGCAACATGCTTCAAGTTGTTTAAATATCATGTTTTTGTATTTGATGAGTTTTGGACAAAACGGTTTTTCATTTCAAAAATCCAAGTTTTGAAAAATACGGAATTTGGTTTTCGGTAAAATTTCCATAACACAAAAAGAGTTCAAAATGTTTGTAACTTGGTTTGATTTTTACTCAAACAAGTTTGTATTTCAAAGAGAATATAAGAACTTATTTTTGTGAATTTTTAGAAATTTAATTCATAATTAAAAACCCAAGTTTCAAGTCCTAAATTATCAGCCCTGCCAGGCTCCTGCGGTCGACCGGACGGTCGACCGGACCCAGAGTCGGTCGATCGGACCGGGCGACCGACGTGCACAAGGATGTGCACGCTGACCTGCCACTTGGGCCGGTCGATCGAGCGGTCGACCGACTACAAGTACCCCACTCTCCGGTGGGGGCGGTCGACTGGACGGTCGACCGTGAGGCTTGGCACGGTCGACCGAGCGGTCGACAGGCTAGAGAGCAATTGCTCTCTGGATTGGCACGGTCGACCGAGCGTTTGACCGGCAGGCTCAACGGTCAATTTTTTGACCGTTGGCCGGTCGACCGACCTGTTGACCAGAAGGCCATTCTAGGCCTAGTCAGCTGCCAATGGCTAGTTTTTGTTGGGGCGTTTATATACCCAATCTCTTGGGTGTTTTGAGTAAGAATTTTTGAGCCAAAAATTACCTACTCTCTAGTGTTTTTAAAAGCAAGTTTTCAAAAGAGTTTATTGGTTTTTAAAGATCATTCTTTATTTGTTTTCAAGAGTTGGAAAAATCAAAGAAAAATATAGATTTGGGATATTTGCCTTGTTCTTCATTTCTATCAAATACTAAGTTGTTTTCCCAAGTATTTTTCCTTGTGATTTGTTTTCTAACATCTTGATTTCTTACACTTGAGCCATATCTTCTATCCTATCTATTAGGTGTAAGTTCACCTAGAGGGGGGTGAATAGGTGATGGCTAATCTAATGATCACTTAATGCCAAATAATGCGGAAGCTAAAAACAATTATGACCTAAACTAAACTATTACACTAAACACTACGTATAACACAAGAGTGTTGCCGAATTCCCCGTGAAGGGCTCTGGACAAACTCTTCTAGATTCCCCTTGAATTGGTTGAGGTGCCGCGTTGGCTCTCTTGGTTGAATACAAGTGTTAGCAAACAATCCCAAGCAAGTATATCAATCAAGCACACAATATTTCAAGCATGTAAATGATAAAGACAATTAATAGCATGCAAGATATAAAAGAGACAAAGAGAGAGAGAGAGTGAGCAATCGCAAACACAAAGGGTTTGTTTCGAGGTTCGAGCACACTTGCTCTACATCCCCGCCTTCGACACACGAAGGATTTCCACTATGCAAGATCCCAATGGATCTCTCCCCGGTGTCGCAACACCTACAAACCCTCGGACTCCCTAGTCCCGTACACACGCAAGCCCCATAAGCTTGCCGAGGCCGCACCTCAAACACGGAGTTCGCACCCGAACTCGAAACAACGCGGACACACACGTCCGCCTCCTCAAAGTACAAGAAATGATCTCTTGGTGATCTAAACACTTTGATCACCAAAAAAAGCTCTCACTACAACACTCCTATAAGATGAATAGCAATGGATAGCTCAAGTGTTTGTGTGAGAAAAACTAGGATGAGAATGGTGGAGGAAAACTCAAAGAATCTCTTTTAAACACTCTTGAATAAAATCTTCCTTTAGATAGGAAATATTTGCTCTCAAATATGTGGAGAAAACCCTTTAAAAGAATGGGAAAAACTGGCTCAAAGCTCTCCTAAAATCTTAGCTCAAAACAATGACCAAACCCCCAAATTTATAGGCCAGAAAATATAGCCGTTGGGGTCTGTCAGGCCTGCCGGTCGACCCGCCGGTCGACCTCCAAAGGTCAAAAATCCGACCGTTGGAGCCTGTCGGTCGACCCGCCGGTCGACCCAAAAGAACAGAGAGCACTGCTCTCAGTTCCGGTCGACCCGCCGGTCAACCCGCTCTCAGTTCCGGTCGACCCGCCGGTCGACCCGCCCACTGAACTGCCAGACGTGCACGGCTCTGTGCACGTCGGTCGACCTTGCGGTTGACCTGCCCTTGGTTCCGGTCGACCTCCCGGTCGACCCGTAAGCCAGTTCTGGGTCAGCACTTGGGAGAAAAATTGTTAGAGATAATCTTGTATTTTCTAAAACTTTACCAAATACAAAAACAAGATATTTTGAACTTATTAAAGCATAGAGTGTATGGATATGATCCACTACACAATCATGATGAAATATCTATGTTTTTGACATTAAGCTCTAAAAATGATTTTGGTTAAATCATATACATAAGGAATACCAAAAACCAAATAGTATTTTTCCAAAATGAAAGTCTTTTCTAAATCTGAAAATTCTTTTATGAAAAGACAACTAAATCAAGAGTGTGTGTGTATATGTACTTGAGCAATCCACCAACTACTCTATCCTTTACATTTTAACTAAAAACAAAATCTTATACCTAGACACAAGTCTTGATCTTGAAGTCTTCCCTTGAAATCTTCTCATCCTCTTGACTTGGTCCAAGTGCAATCCAACGAGCTCAACAATTGATGTGGTCTTGATGCATAGGCTCGTGAATCAACCGGTGCTAGCTCCAAAACTTGTCTTAAAATCCTTTGTTGAAGCTCCACACCTACTAAGATCTTGATAATGAATCTGTCACTAATTAAACACAAGATCATTAGTATTATAACTTCATGAGTTAATCATCATCAAAACTAGAGTGATGGGCCTTTGGGCCAACAATCTCCCCCTTTTTGATGATGACAAAACTCATGAAGTTATATATGCATGGATTAAAGTAAAGCTTCAAAGAAGCTCCCCCTTAACTCGTGCATACCAAATAAACAATAGATATGGCAATGAGGCACATGAATATGTATGCAAGTATGGAGATAAAACATGCAACAAGTATAAATTAAAATCTTTTTCTCCTATTTGCAATACAAAACATATATGCATAACTAACAAGGAAGACAAATATTTCTCCCCCTTAAGCAATGAAAACATGCATATAAACTCAAATACTTCTCCCCCTTTTTGTCACTCATCAACAAAGGGTTCAAAGTAAAATCAAATCAAACAAATCTTCTCCCCCTTTTTGTCAAAAACAAAGAGATCAATAAGGGGTAATACAAATCAATCAATAAAGATTTATATGCGATATACATTCATGAAGAGGAAGACGCTAAGTTAGCTTCCCTACACATATGCATTACATGAAGAAGGGATGACAAGCCCTAACTCACATAACACATATTATGTAATGCATAAGAGGAGATGTGAAGCTCCCCCTACACACGTATATCATATAAAGAAGAGTTGTCAAGCTCCTCAATTTATAATATACTCAACATGAATCCATATGTAAGAGAGATGTTAAGCTCTCCTTGCATATAGGAAATACAACTCAAAAATTTTGAATTTTTATTTTAATAAAACACATTTTGAGATATCAAGTAACCATATTTTTTATTTTGATATCAATTTTGAAAACATATTGCATAAGCTTTAAGAATTACCAATTGAAAGTTGAATTAAGCTTAGCATATACATTGTGTTTTAAGAACAATTGATTTACTCTTCTTAAAGCACAAATAGATCACATGTATGAAAAGATAATACCAATAGAAATTGATATAATTTAAATTTGAAAGCATTCATACATACAATCAAAATACGAGTATATAAAAAAATCATATTGATACCAATTGAAAATATCCAATGATACCAATTGAAGAGTAAGCTTATCATATACTCTACCATATGAAGAATTTGCACTACTTAATATGAAAATGTTTTAAAAATTAGTACGGAATCCTGCAAGCAAGGAATAAAGCAAAAATGTCAATTAATCTCAATATTCCTTTAAATCATCACACATTTTTTTAAAAACAAAATTTATATTTCAAGATATATGTATGTTTTGACAACACAATAAGTATACATACATATCCCTTAAACACAATTGAGTCCATATAAATAGATTTGCATTAAAGGCAAATGACTCAAGAGGTATACATGTATATCTTAAAGTTTGGCAAAATACACATATACATGAAATAAAAACACATGATCATAAATCAAATCCAAAAGTGAGAATACAAGTTTAAAAATGTATGCATCATCAAAAACTAAGCGATACAAGCACATTTCATGGGTTCAAATAAGTATTCAAGCATAAATATAATAGATTTATTTGTGGCCCACAATATGTTCAAGTATAAATCCTAGCGTTGATAAAACTAACATTTAAACTAATATTCAAATACATGAAGCATCAAATCTTTTAGATCACAAAAGAATTTATCATATAATTGAAATAAAGTAGGATCATGTGGATAATCTTATAAATTAATAGAAGAATAAATAACTAGTTTAAATTGATTTTGAATAACTAGTTAAAGATCCTTCAAATACATCAAATCATATATTTTTCATAAAACATAACTAGATACACAAAAATTTAAGCACTCATGGTCTATAAGGCTCAAAATGATTTTAACAAAAGTGTGAGCGTTAAACGATCATGTAAATAGCATTTTTATGAAAATAGTCAATGAAGCTCACTTCAAACATGAATAACATTTTATCAAAAACAAATCTTGAAAATACAATTTTTCATTTAACAATAAACTTCTAGGCATATGTATGATTTATCCAATTCTAACAACATGAATACATATCCCAAGTATAAAAGAGTCTATTAAATGTATTTGCATTAAGGCAAGAGACTCACGGGTATACATGTATATTTATTAGATTTGAATTAATAATACATATACATGAAGTAAAGCATAAAAATTGGCAACGCATGTATAAATGAGAATCATCAAAACTAGTCTATACATATGCAAATAGTGGGTACAAATGAGCATGAAGTGCAACCATATAAATAAAACAAGTGTAGCTCACTATTTGTACATGTATAATACAAGTTTTGATAAAAACTACATCTAAGCATGTTATTACCACATGAAGCACATACAACACAAAACATGAACATGCTATGAATATTATGAATGAACAAGCATGAACATAAATAAAATGAGAGTTTAGAGATTGTTACCAACTCTAAAGCTCCAATCATGGTGGTTGTCACACCAAAATCTCCTTGATAGCGATGCATCAATAAGTGTGTCCATCATATCCATTTGCATCCACTACCAAGGCACCAATCCTCTCACGTCTTGTGAGAGCCCTCACCTACATCAAAAGCAAAAGTGGGGTTTTGGTACCCATATTTTCTTGGTCCTTTGGGGTTAGTCTTGTAAGGAACCCAAAATCTTTTATTAGCAAAATTTATAGAATTAATAATATCATGACAAAATTTTGCTAAATGGCCTTTGCGGCCACAATGTGTACATACGTACACCTTAGTATGCTTATGTGTATGTGCATGATCGTGGTGTGCAACATAAGCATATGCATGATGATGTGCATGAGAATGTGGAGCTTGTTTCTTTGAAAACATAGACTCCAATCTAGTGTGGTTAAATGCACAAGAGCTAAAGGTAGAGCTCAAACTATTAATTTTCTTTTTCAAAAATTTAACTTCATTTCGATCAATAGAAGTGGTGGCATGTAAAGCATGATCAAAAGTCTTTTTCCTTTTAGAAACCTTTTCCTTTTCTTTTTCAACAAATTTTCTTTTTAAAGAGTTATTTTCTTGCAAAATAATTTCCTTTTGTTTTTCCACCAAAGCAATATCATTTTTCAACGAAGTGTTCCCTTCACATAAATCATTCAATTTAGAAAGTAAGGAAACATTCTCATTTTTCTAATCTTTATTTTCCTTTTCTAAGCATGCAATGTTATTCCTAAATGAATCATGTTCTTTATGCATGCAAGCAATGTTCTTTTTCAAATTTTTATTTTTCTTTTTAAGCATGTCATATTTTTCAAGCACAAGTTGACAAAAGTAGTAAGCTCATCATATAACATGTCTTCATCATCGGATTCGGAGTTTACCTCAAGGGGGTTATCCCTTTGGACCATAAAGCATGTGTTGGAGGTGTTGCTTCCAACGTCCGAATCGCTCCCGGCATAATATAGATCTTTTTCGCCAAGGGAGGTGATGATGTTCCAAGCTACAAAAGCCGAATCAATGTTAGAAATCTTAGATAAATAATCATCATTTAGGGTTGACTTTAAAGCATGAATGGCTTTTGAGTTAGCCTCAATATACTTGCTATTATTAACATAAGAATCATTAGTGGTAGCAAGATAAACATGAATGCCTAGGGTCTTGAGGTACAATGACATCTTAACCTTCCAAATTTGGATGTTAAGAATGTCAAAGGTGGGTGGTGACATGAAGTCCATGGTGTGTGTACAAAATATTGTGATTAGCCTAAAAATGAGGATCTTTAACTCTAGGTTGTAAGACCAAAATCAAGAGCACTAGCTCTGATACCAATTGTAAGTTCACCTAGAGGGGGGTGAATAGGTGATGGCTAATCTAATGATCACTTAATGCCAAATAATGCTGAAGCTAAAAATAATTATGACCTAAACTAAACTATTACACTAAACACCACGTATAACACAAGAGTGTTGCCGAATTCCCCGTGAAGGGCTCTGGACAAACTCCTCTAGATTCCCCTTGAATGGGTTGAGGTGCAGCGTTGGCTCTCTTGGTTGAATACAAGTGTTAGCAAACAATCCCAAGCAAGTATATCAATTAAGCACACAATATATCAAGCATGTAAATGATAAAGACAATTAATAGCATGCAAGATATAAAAGAGACAAAGAGAGAGAAAGAGTGAGCAATCGCAAACACAAAGGGTTTGTTTCGAGGTTCAAGCACACTTGCTCTACATCCCCGCCTTCGACACACGAAGGATTTCCACTATGCAAGATCCCAATGGATCTCTCCCCGGTGTCGCAGCACCTACAAACCCTCGGACTCCCTAGTCCCGTACACACGCAAGCCCCACAAGCTTGCCGAGGCCGCACCTCAAACACGGAGTTCGCACCCGAACTCGAAACAACGCGGACACACACGTCCGCCTCCTCAAAGTACAAGAAATGATCTCTTGGTGATCTAAACACTTTGATCACCAAAAAAAGCTCTCACTACAACACTCCTATAAGATGAATAGCAATGGATAGCTCAAGTGTTTGTGTGAGAAAAACTAGGATGAGAATGGTGGAGGAAAACTCAAAGAATCTCTTTTAAACACTCTTGAATAAAATATTCCTTTAGATAGGAAATATTTGCTCTCAAATATGTGGAGAAAACCCTTTTAAAAGAATGAGAAAACTGGCTCAAAGCTCTCCTAAAATCTTAGCTCAAAATAATGACCAAACCCCCAAATTTATAGGCTAGAAAAATATAGCCGTTGGGGTCTGTCCGACCCGCCGGTCGACCTCCAACGGTTAAAAATCCGACCGTTGGAGCCTGCCGGTCGACCCGCCGGTCGACCCAAAAGATCAGAGAGCACTGCTCTCAGTTCCGGTCGACCCGCCAGTCGACCCGCTCTCAGTTCCGGTCGACCCGCCGGTCGACCCGCCCACTGAACTGCCAGACGTGCACGGCTCTGTGCACGTCGGTCGACCTTGCGGTCGACCTGCCCTTGGTTCCGGTCGACCTCCCGGTCGACCCGTAAGCCAGTTCTGGGTCAGCACTTGGGAGAAAAATTGTTAGAGATAATCTTGTATTTTCTAAAACTTTACCAAATACAAAAATAAGATATTTTGAACTTATTAAAGCATAGAGTGTATGGATATGATCCACTACACAATCATGATGAAATATCTATGTTTTTGACATTAAGCTCTAAAAATGATTTTGGTTAAATCATATACATAAGGAATACCAAAAACCAAAATAGTATTTTTTCAAAATGAAAGTCTTTTCTAAATCTGAAAATTCTTTTATGAAAAGACAACTAAATCAAGAGTGTGTGTGTATATATACTTGAGCAATCCACCAACTACTCTATCCTTTACATTTTAACTAAAAACAAAAATCTTATACCTAGACACAAGTCTTGATCTTGAAGTCTTCCCTTGAAGTCTTCTCATCCTCTTGACTTGGTCCAAGTGCAATCCAACGAGCTCAACAAATTGATGTGGTCTTGATGCATAGGCTCGTGAATCAACCGGTGCTAGCTCCAAAACTTGTCTTAAAATCCTTTGTTGAAGCTCCACACCTACTAAGATCTTGATAATGAATCTGTCACTAATTAAACACAAGATCATTAGTATTATAACTTCATGAGTTAATCATCATCAAAACTAGAGTGATGGGCCTTTAGGCCAACATTAGGATCTTTGTTTTTGTGAGAAAGATATAGTTTGTGGTTGAGGAAACCACCAAGTTATAAACCCACCTAACTTGTGATATCCCTCTTGTGTAGATGTTGATTTTGGAGTGGTGGTTGGCTCCCTCTAATGAGAGGTGGAGATTGTGTTTAGCTCCCTCTAGCGAGAGGTGGAGTTTGTGTTGGAATCCCTCAAGTGTGAGGTGATTGATTTGTATTGGCTAAGTGCCTACCCCTCTTGTGTGAGGTGGTGTTTGTATTGATTGCCTCTTTGAGAGGTTGTATTGGTTGAGAGAGGAGTTGTGTACTCCCGATTGTATTGCCCCAAATCCTCAGTGGAGGTTCCCTGTGTGGGAGTCCTGTGTGGACAAGTTAGTGGATTGGAAATCCTTCTGTGTGAAGGCGGGGACGTAGAGCTGTGTGCTCGAACCTCGAAACATATCTGTATGTTAGCGTTTGATCCATTGACTCTCTTAAACTCTCTCTCTACTTTGAGCATTGCATCTTATTGCCATATCATATATATGCTTGTCTTGTTTGTGTGTGACTCACTTGTGTTTAACCACGAGAGCACCTTAACTCTTATTCAGAGGAATCAAGAGGAGTTAGTCCAGAGTCCTTCACCGAGAATTCGGCTACACTCGTTGGTTACATTAAGTATGTTGCAATTAAGTTTTAATTTTCGCATTTTGTTCATTAGATTAGCCGTACACCTATTCACCCCCCTCTAGGTATACTTTCAATTGGTATCAGAGCCTACGCTCCTGATATTTGGTTTAACCACCTCGGAGTGTGATCTTGGTTAGCTAATCTATCATTTGCATTTGCACACTTATATTTTTTACACACACTCATGGATTGCTTGTCACCTCCCATGTTTGATGTCTCCAACATTGACATGTGAAAATTTAGGATGTCCATGTACTTGAAAACCCTAGGCTTGCATGTTTTCCTTGCCGCTACCAAGAAATCCTATCTTGGTAATAGCAAGCATATAGAGGCCAATGCACAAGCCCTTGAGGCACTTAGAAGCACGCTTAACAAAGAATATTTGTGCTTAATTTTTAACCGTGATTCCGCCTTTGCAGTGTGGAACACGTTGACTTCCTCCGAGCTACAAACGCCTAACATTGTGGAGGATGAATCTAGTGGAGAATCCGAGCAACAATGCTACTTGGTCCAAGGGAATGACTCCCTTGAGGTACTTTCGGACACTCAACTAGATAGTGCTAGCTCTTCATTTGATGATCTTGATAGTATGGATGTTGATGCATTAAATGAAGAGTTATCTATTGTTTGTGAGAACCTCCTTGAAAAATATAAAGTTTTGAAAAAGAAAACTTGTAAGTTATCAAAAGAAAATAAGGATTTATTTTCAAAACTTGAATTGGCTTTACAAGAAAAGGTTGAGATTTCAAATGAGTGTGACTCTTTGAAATCTAAACTTGATCTTGGCCTAAATGAAAACAAGATCTTGAAAAATAAAAATGATTGTGAAAATATTTTAAAGAAAAATGAATCTTTAACTTCAAAACTTGACTTTGTTTTAAAAGAAAATGAATCTTTGAAAAATAAAATTGATTTTATTTCAAAAATTTAGAAGTTTGCTTAAAAAAATAAATCTTTGAAAAATGATTTAGATACACATATTTGCCATGCTAGTGTAGCCTCACATTCTAGCTCACATATTGCATGCTCCTCTTCTTCTAGGATTGATAATGATATATGTTTTTTAAGAAGAGTGTGGATTGTTTGGGCTCCACTTTGAGCCATTGTGCCATGAACCACTCACGTTTGGAATCTATGTTTCAAAAGAAACAAGTTACATCTATGCATGCACACCATCCACGGCATACACATGCTTCGCACGTTCATGCACATCACACATTGTATGCTCATGTGTACACTTGTACACATTGTGGACGTAAGGGCCACCTTGCTAAATTTTGTTATGTAAGATGCATGATGTAAATTTAGCAACTAAATTTGTTTGGGTTAGGAAAGGAACTAACCCCCATGGACCCAAAAGAGTGTGGGTACCAAAGACCACCCCTATTTATTTGATGTAGGTGTGGGCTCTCACATGACGTGAGAGTGATGGTGCCTTGAGGTGGATGCGTTCTGAGCTTAAAGGGAACTTTTTGGATGCATCACTTTCAAGGAGAGTTTGGTGGGAGGACCACCTTGGTTTAGAGATATGGAGATGTGCCTTATCGGTTTTGGTAACGATCTCTTACTCCTCATTTAGTGCTTACATGTTTTTCATTTCATTGATTTTAGCATGTTTTTGATGTTTCATGATTAATATGTTATATGCCATGATATTTAGATTAGTGATATACATGATTAGTTATTTGAGACACCCATGTTTAATATAGATTTATATCTTTGTGTTCTCATATTTGTTTTAACTAATGTGTATGTCCTAGATCTAATGCATGTGCATCTACATATCGATCATATTAGTTTTGGTTAAACATTTGCACTTCATGTTTTGATTTCTATGCTTCATGTTTTGATTACATGTTTAGATGTTAGTTTTCATTAAAACTTGGATATATACTTGTACAACTAGTGAGCCACAAATAGACTATTATATGTTTGTGCTTAAACGCTCATTTGTACTCATTAGATGTACTAGTATAGCCTAGTTTTGATGATTCATGCATTTTGACTTGTATTCCCATTTATGTACATGTTTTCATGTTTATGTTTAACTTCATGTATATGTCTATTTTATCTAAACTATTAGTTATACATATACATCCTTTAGCCACTTGCCTTCATACATATACTTTCATGGACTCGTTTATATTTGGATACATATGTATACTTTAGTTTGTACATGACATACATATAACTTGAAGAATTCTAGTTTTGATGATTTTTATGTTTTTAAGGAATTTTATATTGAGCTAAATTGACTATTTTCATGATAATGTGTTTCACATAGCTCTTATACACTCACCTTATTTGTTTTCTCATGATTTTATTTTCATGAGTATGATATGCTTTATAGATTTTGAGTGTTTGGTGATCATGTGATTTACATGTGTTTCATGAAATATATTTTTGTTTTATTCCTTACTTGAAGGATTTCGTACTAGTTTACAAATTTTTTTTATAACTAGTTCGTATTCTTCATTTTGAAAGAGTTTTCAATTATGCTAAACTTTTTTCAAACCTATTTTTGAAAACCCTTTCTATTTAAAGGCGGTTGGTTGGGCGACCATGCCTTGTATGTTTATTATTGAAAATTATTTTAAACATGTGCATGAAATGGGTGGTAAGTAATATGAGTTATACACTTGATCTTATTATGTTTTCAATTGGTATCATTGGATCTTTTCAATTGGTATCACTATTGACATTTTGTTTGTATACTCATATATGTTTTTATATATGTATGCTTCAATTTCAAATAGTATCAATTTCGATTGGTATTTAATTTTTCATACATATATATATATGCTTCATTTGTGCTTACTATATCTCTATATCTTTGAGCACAAATTCTAGTTATGCTAAGCTTGATTTCTTAAATGACTATTATATTTCAATTGATTATGTTTCAATTGGTATCTTATACAAGCTTATGCATCATTTTATTTGGTATTTCATAAAGGGGGAGAAAATTCATATTTCACCTTTCAATTATTTGTTATTCTACTCCCACACTTTATGTTAAAAATGATTAAAAAAAGATATTGATTATTTTTGGTATCATATGCTTTTAATGAAAAATTACTTTCAATTGGTACTAATCTTTACAATTGGTATCAAGATTACCTATAAGTTTACTTACAATTGGTATGTTTTATTTATTGATATCATGATGCACTCAATTGATATATTTTTTTTCAATTGGTATTATATTGTTTTGTTTTGATTTCACCCCGTATTGATATTTTTGTTTAAGACAAAAAGGGGGAGAACATTATTTTTTTTGACCCCTTTGTTGATGATTGACAAAAAGGGGGAGAAGTATTTGAGGTAATATGCATGTTTAAAGTATTTGAGTTTAATATGCATGTTTATTATTTATCAAAAGTTGTTTCATATTGATATTTTTTATTGTTGGTATCAAAAAGCCTTTATTGATTATTTTCCAATTAGTATATCAAGAATTTTTTATTGAGTGAATTTTTTTTTATTTTGATTGGTATCAAGAGCTTTCATGTTGTTTAAGTTTTCACATTGAAAATTTTTTTGGTATCAAGAGCAACTATTTAAAGAACATGTTTATTTTAAAAGAAAAAGGAATTTATTTTAAAAGTTTGGTATCAAGAACATGTTTATTTCATGTTTGGTATCATGAGCATGTTCATTTCATTATTTTAAGCATGTTGATGCATATTCATGTTTAGTATTCATTGCATATTTTTATTGTTTATTGTTATGCATGAGTTAAGGGGGAGCTTTTTTGAAGCTTAACTTTAATCCATGCATATATAACTCCATGAGTTTTGTCATCATCAAAAAGGGGGAGATTGTTGGCCCAGAGGCCTTCCACTCTAGTTTTGATGATGATTAACTCATGTAGTTATAGTTTACTAATAATCTTGTGGTGTTTAGTTTCAGATACTTAATCAAGATATTAGTAGGTGATTAGCTTCAACAAAGGTGTTTTGGAGCTGTCACATGGTGATTCAAGAGCCCGAGCGTCAAAGTTCATATCTAGCACTCGTTAGAGTCAAGCTCGGTGGATCACGTTTGGATCGAGTCGACTTGGAGACGGAGCTCTACAAGAAGACTTCGGTACAGTGTTTAGTTTAGTGGTTTAGATCCATTTGTTAAAGATCAGATAGTGTGGTATGCTCAAGTTCACAACACACACACTTGTTTAAGTTTCATGTTTATTGGTTTTCGGTTTTTGGATTAACCAATCTTGATTTTCATGAATAGATAGATTCAAAACAAGTTTACATGGTTTAATGTATATTAGATTTGATCTATATACATGTATGCTTCATATACTTAGACAAACTTATTTTGATATGCCTATTCATGTATTTGGAGTTTTGTATTTTAACAAAACTTATTTTTGGACTTTAAGTCAAAAACATTGATATATATATATATATATATATCTTTCATGTATATTGGATTTATATCCATATGCAACATGCTTCAAGTTGTTTAAATATCATGTTTTTGTATTTGGATGAGTTTTGGACAAAACGGTTTTTCATTTCAAAAAATCCAAGTTTTAGAAAATACGGAATTTGGTTTTCGGTAAAATTTTCATAACACAAAAAGAGTTCAAAATGTTTGTAACTTGGTTTTATTTTTACTCAAATAAGTTTGTATTTCAAAGAGAATATAAGAACTTATTTTTGTGGATTTTTAGAAATTTTATGGGATTTAATTGATAATTAAAAAACCCAAGTTTCAAGTCCTAAATTATCAGCCCTGCCAGGCTCTGGCGGTCGACCGGACGGTCAACCGGACCGGTCGACCGACGTGCATAAGGATGTGCACGCTGACCTGCCACTTGGGCCGGTCGACCGAGCGGTCGACCGACTGTAAGTACCCCACTCTCGGGTGGGGGCGGTCGACCGGACGGTCGACCGTGAGGCTTGGCACGGTCGACCGAGCGGTCGACCAGCTAGAGAGCAATTGCTCACTGGATTGGCACGGTCGACCGAGCAGTCGCCCGGCGGCTCAACGGTCAATTTTTTGACCGTTGGCCGGTCGATCGGCCGGTCGACCGGAAGGCCATTCTGGGCCGGTCGACCGGAAGGCCATTCTGGGCCTAGTCAGCTGCCAACGGCTAGTTTTTGTTGGGGCGTTTATAACCCCATCTCTTGGGTGTTTTGAGTAAGAATTTTTGAGCCAAAAATTTCCTACTCTCTAGTGTTTTAAAACCAAGTTTTCAAAAGAGTTTATTGGTTTTTAAAGATCATTCTTTATTTGTTTTCAAGAGTTGGAAAAATCAAAGAAAAATATAGATTTAGGATATTTGCCTTGTTCTTCATTTCTATCAAATACTAAGTTGTTTTCCCAAGTATTTTTCCTTGTGATTTGTTTTCTAACATCTTGATTTCTCACACTTGAGCCATATCTTCTATCCTATCTATTAGGATCTTTGTTTTTGTGAGAAAGAGATAGTTTGTGGTTGTGAAAACTACCAAGTTGTAAACCCTCCTAACTTGTGATATCCCTCTTGTGTAGAGGTTGATTTTGGAGTGGTGGTTGGCTCCCTCTAGTGAGAGGTGGAGATTGTGTTTAGCTCCCTCTAGTGAGAGGTGGAGTCTGTGTTGGAATCTCTTAAGTGTGAGGTGATTGATTTGTTTTGGCTAAGTGCCTACCCTTCTTGTGTGAGATGGTGTTTGTATTGATTGCCTCTGTGAGTGGTTGTATTTGGTTGAGAGAGGAGTTGTGTACTCCCGGTTGTATTGCCCCAAATCCTCAGTGGAGGTTCCCTGTGTGGGAGTCCTGTGTGGACAAGTAGTGATTGGAAATCCTTCTGTGTGAAGGCGGGGACGTAGAGCTGTGTGATCGAACCTCGAAACATATCCGTGTGTTAGCGTTTGATCCATTGACTCTCTTAAACTCTCTCTACTTTGAGCATTGCATCTTATTGCCATATCATATATATGCTTGTCTTGTTTATGTGTGCCTCACTTGTGTTTAACCACGAGAGCTTCATATAGCACCTCAACTCTTATTCAGAGGAATCAAGAGGAGTTAGTCCAGAGCCCTTCACCGGGAATTCGGCTACACTCATTGGTTACATTAAGTGTGTTGCAATTAAGTTTTAATTTCTGCAGTTTGTTCATTAGATTAGCCGTACACCTATTCACCCCCCTTAGGTGTATTTTCAAAGACAAAAAGGGAATTTTAATCCCTAAAATAGCTAGTGAAGCTAAGAAAATTAAGGAAGATAAACTCCCTAAAAGTCACTGGATGGCCGAAGCTCACCAGTTCTTGATTGAGTGAGAGACCCCACTACTTCAGGGACCTCAGTCTCCTTGCTTGAGCAATGGGGAGAGGTCATAAACAAATCTCCTAAAAAGAGAGGAGTATGTTTCTCTGGGAAGGACTATAAGAGTCCTATTTATAGGCCTCGCGGCCTGACCACACCGCCACCACTTCAAACTTGGGAGCGCGGGCGGAGTTAAAGCATTCAAATGCTTGACCTTGAGAAAGAGAATAATCTCCTTCAGGAATCCACACGAAGTTATTTGAACTTCGAAAAAGGGAATAATCTCCCTCGTAAATGCAAGGGAGGTTATTCAAACCTTGAAAAAGGGAGCGATTTCTCTCGTAACTCGCAAAGCGGTTAGCCTTGGGAACGGAACATCGCTCCATCGTAGGAAGCGCGAGGCTAATGCTCATAGTCCAACCCAGTTTGAAGCGAAGCTGTCTCAGGAATTCCAGAGGCGAAGCTACCCAGAAGCGTGAAGCTACACGGAAGCGGATTGTTACAATTCCTCGGCGAACCTATTCCAGCTTGAAAGCAGGGTTAAAGGCGAAGTTGAACTCAACTACCAAGGCGACGTTCACATTCACATACCATCAATCAAAATAGTTCAAAGTATTTTGAAATCTGAATCATTCCATTGCAGATTCGCCAAAATTTTGAAGGGGGTCTTGTTGACACTCAAAAAAGACAGAACTCCCGCATTCATCTTCAGCCAGTCTGAACAATGTCTGACTTATCGACATCTATAAAAGATAAGTTGAAAACAAGCTGATGACCAGAGACGAGGCAACAATATGGACATTACTAATCCAGTAAAGCAGATAGTAAGCCAAAATTGCCTTTGAAGAGACCCAAGCAGGCCTAAGACGCTATACTTAGCCTAGTATAATCCCAAGATAAGCTTCATAGCTCCGCATGGAACTAACAGCCTCGCCTGAGCTTGGTTGATAGCCTCGCTTTGAGGCTAACTATTTGCTTCACCTGAAGCTTTCCATTTAGTCCCGCCAAGGGCTGATTTAGGAGCTTCGCGCCAGAAGCCTTATACCCTAGCTGAGTCATAACTTCGCTATGAGCTGAATCTCAGCTTCGCATGAGGTTCTGAAGGCAACTTCGGCTGAAACAATGAGCTAAGTCTAAGCTTCGCATAATCTAGCTTCGTCTAAGCTAGTTCCGCAGGATCCAGCTCCGCATGATCTAGCTTCGCATGATCCAGCTCCACAGTAAGCTTTGCCAGGTCATCAAATTGACCGTTTCAAAATCTCACGAGGGATTAATGGGTGAACCCCACTAATTTAGTGGGATTAACACCACTTTAAGTAGGTGATTACACCCGCCCACTTCGCCCCACACTAAGTGGAGACAAAAAAGCCATAACGGCAGGAAGACGTTCGTACGAACCCTCTAACTTCGCCAGAAACTCGCAAAGAGCTTCACGGTAAGGTCATTGGCGAGCCTTGCGCGAAGTTAACGGCTGATTCAGCCTTGCTAAATTCAAGGGGGCGATTACACCCCACTTTTGGCTATAAATAGTTCCTTACTAGACACAGGGACAGGAGGACAAAAAAAGAAGACGGACAGAGAGAGGAAAATTGACTCGAAAAGAGCAGAATTCCTAGAAAAAGGGCTCTACTGATCTTCTGTTCTCCGATTTCCCGAATCAAGCGAGAAGGGAGTCTTATTAGGAGGCAGTCCGATCATCTGACCGGTCGCATCGTCAAAGGGATAAAGTGATCGCGCGCTGATCAGATTCCTACCGGCACATTTCCCTAGAAATCTCAGAGGAGATCTACTTATGATTTTAATTTCTATTACTTATAATTTCGCTCCTCGACTCCTTTTTTTGTAAGTTTTCCTGCGAACCAGAGATTCTTCGATGGAAAATAATGACCCTCCTTACTTTTTGGTCATTGTAAATAGTGTCACCTAGAGAGTAAAGACCATTAGTTATCTTAGTAAAATGAGTAATCATATCATCAATAGCTTCATTTTTCATTCATATTAAAATTCTCATACTCAGAATGCAAAAGATCAATTTTATCCCTCTTCACTTGAGATGTCCCCTCGTGGGTCACAAAAAGATTACACCAAATATCATATGCAAATTTACAGTTAATAACTGTAGAAATATCATCATTAAGAGATTTTAACAATGCATAATGGGATTTGGCATTGGGCTTAAATTCCTTAACGGTAATGTTATACCATGTGTCCTCATCTCCCACAGGAACGACAAAAGGTTTGGTGATGGCCTTGGCTACATGACTTTCTAGGGATTGTGAGAAAACAGTCATCTTAACTTTCTATATGGAAAACTTAAGCCCATCAAACTTGGGTGGGGTCTTAACATTATCAGCCATGGGTGCAAGCAAGTGAAGCAAATAATGTGATTAGCAAATCAGGATCTCTCTAAGGTGGTTAAATCTCAAACACTAGAGTACCAAGCTCTGATACCAATTGAAATCACCTAGAGGGGGTGAATAGATGATATGCTAATCAAATGTGAAAATAAAAACTTAACTAGCAATTCTACACAAGTATAACTACAATAATTAAAACCAACAACTTGTTCTCAAATCAAAACCAAGAAGTGAACCCGAATTCCCAGTAAAGGACTCTAGAACTTCTCCTGAAAATTCTTCTAAATAAGAGTTGAGGTGCACAATTTCCTTCTTGATTAAATAAAGAACAACAATGGCAAGAGCAAGTATATAAGACATAATAAGAGCAAGAACAAGTGTAAGTATACACAAATAAATAAGAGTGAGAAAGAGAGAGAGAGAGGAGCAGTCACAAACACAAGAGATTTATTTTGAGGTTCGAGCAACTTGCTCTATGTCCTTGCCTTCACCGCGATGAAGAATCTACTATCTCCACTAGAACTCAACTACAAGCGATCCCTAAAGATCCAGAGCCTCAACTCTACCTCTACCCAAGAGGAACTATCAAAGAAAATGAAGAATACAATTGCTTGGTGATCCTCGAGATCACAAACTCTCTCAAATACAACTTTCTATAGTATAGAGTATGGATTTGAAGCTTAAGAAGTTTGTGATAGAAAATAAGTAAAAGATTTGAAATTGAAAACTGAAAACTTTGACAAAAGATTGAAAATTGAATGCTCTTGTGTAAACTAGAAAACTAGAATTTTTCAAACAATTTCTAAGTCAAAAACTAGATGAGAAACTCTCTACAACGACCCCTATTTATAGAAAGAAGGTAAAAGTCAATAAAATATTAATTATACCTTTAAAAAGCAAAATATATCCATTTGGGGATAAAAAAAAAATTCAAAAACCAGAAATAGCCATTATGAAAAGCTATCTATCATTTCTGCTCCTCTGGCTGTCGACCGGCTAGGCAAACAAAAGTTAGCTATCACGCTCGGTCGACCGGGTGGTCGACCGGCCAGAACACACTTCTAAGCTCAGAGCGTAGAAATTTAAAGGCGGTCGACCGCTCGGTCGATTGACCTGGAGCCAACCTAGTGAGCTTCAGCCAAGGTCGAACAAGCAATCAACTGGTCCCAGTGCGCATGCACAGGTGCATGTCTGTGCACATGCGGTCAACCACTGGGTCGACTGGCCAGAACACAGTCTCTGCACTACACAGTGGGCGGCTGACCGGCTTTTGCCCAAAAACACAATATTTTTATTTTTGAAAAATACTTGTAAATCTTTTGATACTTTTATAAAAATATTTATATTATAGATAAAATTTCAGTTGAAGATATATTGTCTATCAAAAGCCAAACTATATAAACTAATTTTTTGAAAAACTTATTGGGTGTGTGAAATTATTGATCATCCAATCTAATATTCCAAACTTAAATATTCTAAATTCTTACAAGCAAGGTTTACACTATCTTCAATGTAGGATTTAAAACTAGGAAAAACAAACACTAGAGGGGGGAGTAGTGTTTAAAAAACTCTAAACAAGAAATATTAGTAACTTACAAGAAAATAAACATTCACATAATAAAACTCAAAATGCAAACGCAAATACAAGAGATTTTATCTTAGTTCGGTTCTCTTGACCTACATCCAGTCTTCAAGCAACCCGTTTGAGATTTTTCTTAATCTTGATTTTGAAACTCTCAAAATCAAATAATACACCACTTGACAAACGCCTTCATCAAATCTATACACCTCTTCTCTACATTGAGAAGACCTTCTTCAGAATGAGTACAATTTATCCTATAATCTTTGATTTTGATGTAAAAGTGAATCTATAAGGATCTTATAGTGAAACTCTTAGAATTTCTTCACAAGGAATTAATTTGGATGAAGAAAGAAACAAAGGAGAGAGTTTTTCTGAAGAACAGAATTTTGACAGAATTTTGTGTATGAAATTGTTGTGTAAAATCAAAGGAATTAACCTCTATTTATAGCTGGAGAATACAGGCAGTCGGGGTCGTTATTTGATTTAAATTTGAAGTAAAAAATGAGTGAGAAATGCCAAAAATGCAAAAGTTTACACAACTATTCAACAATTAAAAATTATATATGCAGCCGACTTATAATAAGCATTAGTCGACTAGACATACATATTTTGCCTAGGGTAGTTGACTTAGAGGAAATATAGTCGACTAGATTGTCAAGAAAAGTGAATCAAATGTTTCTGTTAGAGCTGCTATAAGTCAACTAATAGGACTTATAAGTCGACTATATCATTGTAACACAGACATACAAAGTGTAAGATTTAAGAATAAGTCGACTAGGGAAATTATAAGTTGACTAACAAAATTGAAGTTGAAATGAATGTTTCTGATAAAAGCTTATTAGTCCGCTATAAGAAATTATTAGTCAACTAGGCTAACAAAAAATAGGATTCATGGTTCTCTGTTGGACTTTATAAGTTGATTAGAGACTGGATAAGTCGACTAGGTGTTGTATGAGTCAGAGTATCAGTCTAAGATAAGTTGACTAGGAGAATTTATAAGTCGACTTGGAATGTGTATAAGTGTGTGTTAAGAGCTTTTAATAATTTTCTAAAAATATAGAAAATTACATAAAATAGGAAAAAAAACCTTATAAAATCTTGTGCTCCTTGATCTCCAAGTATGAACTATGTCTTCAATAGAATTTCTCCATTTATTTTGTAAGACAAATGTGAGTACAAAAACTATATAGACACAACACATGCACCCTTGTTATCATCAAAATATATGAAAATTAAACATGTGATGAACATGAAGGGCCAAGATCCAACATTCTCCCTCTATTTGATGATGACAAACAAGTATATATAATCAAGTGTATATATATATATAGAGAGATAGTATATAAAATTTAAGAAACACGAAAATCTCCCCCTGCATGAAAGCATATATGTTGTTGATCACCAAAAGTGCATATTTTTAGTCACATTTTCATGCTTATTTTTTATAAAGCACTGCTATTTAATTATTTTATTGTTTAGTAATGTGCAAGCCTTCATAATTAAAAAGAGATAAGAAAAGAGCCCAAAAAAGTCCACAGTTAAAGAGAAGCCCAAAGAGCCCATCAAGCCTAAATTAATTCTGAAATTATTCTATCCTAAATCAGAGATAAAGGAGAAAGTCAATTTAAATTAAGTTGCTTGATCCCCAAGGTAAAAATAAAGGAGAGAACTCAAGTTTAAAATTCGAATTTGTAGATAACTTATTTCCTAAGTTATCTAAGAAACAAGGTTATTTCAAAATTCCAGAATGCAAATGAGGATTCTAAGGATAGATCTTTAGATGATGGACGAAATAAAGCCACACGCCAAACCGCGTGCCCAGACTCCCCAAAGGCCGTGCCTCCCCCTTTTTGCTGTGAAAATGCCACGTTTTTGTGGCCACGTGCCAGGCGTTTTGGGGAGAGTATTCTACTGAGACTCTACTATTAGAATTCCCTATAAATACCCCTGGAGAGCAACAGAGAAGAGGCATCTCTGAAAATTAAGTTTAGGGTTTTCTTTAAATATTCTTTTCTTTCTGAATCTCTATTGTAATTTTTTATTTTAGTTTAGTTCAAGTTTGTAAAGAAAGAAGGAGCTATTGTATTTTGATGGTGACAACGTAATAAATAAGGTTATTTTGTTCTTCTTTTCAATTTTCTTTTCATTGATATTTATTTGCTTTCTGTATATGCTTTCTTAATTTAGTCTTCAAACATGAGTAGCTAAATATTTTCACATAACTTGCTAAAATATCACCACCATTATATCTTGTATCTAGTAGAAAATCAGATTAGATCATATGCATGCCTACTCCAATCTTTATTCTTGAAGACATATGAGGATAAGCAACTGGTTAAATATTTGCTAATACTTTTTAATTGTTTTTCTTAATCTATGCTTGATGAAGATCATGATATTTTATTATCTAATTAGTGTTATTTCAAGTAGGGTTAAGATTTGCTAAGTACGTTCTAATGATTTTTTCTTCCTTTATACTTGATTGACAATCTTGATATTGTGATGTTAAACTTGATTTGGTGTTATTTCAAATAATAATCTAGTTTCTATCTTATGTATCTTGCTTGATTTTGTAATAGAATATCATATTTAGGGTTTGAAATGAAGTCATTATTTATTGGACATTAGCATGTTATGGTGGTTGATTATTAGTAAGCTGTGAACCTTTCTTTTAGATTAATTCTTTATCCACATAATCTATCCCTTCTTTTTCCAAGTTCTTTAAACAGAAAAGATAATAAAAATATAATAGTACTGAAAAGCTTCTATAGCATCTCTTCCTGAGGTTCGACCCGCTTTAGCCATTGCTACCACAGATATATTATGGAAGACAGAAACACACATCCATCCATATAATATCCTTCTAACTCTTAGCTATATCTCTGTTTTTTCTACAATCAAAATTTTGGCGCCGTTGCCGGGGAAGGAATGGTGCAGTTTGTTTTCTAACTAATTTCTTTTCTGTTTGTGTGTGCAGGAACAGGTTTCAAGAAACTGAAGGGTGCATAGCAGTGTTTGCGTACCTGTGTCTCTGCTCAAGAAAGCAGAGCACAGGAGACAACCACAAAGCTGCGTTTTCGTGGCCTTTGTCATTGACCACTTGCTGAGTCTTCTGTAGGTGCTTCTGAATGGTAATTTTTTGTCTCTTTTTTTTTAGTTTTCTTTAAAATTTGTAATAGTACACTGTTTCTAAATAACAACATTAATCTATCGATTGAAATTTAAAAAACGGATAGACTTGCATTTAGGCACGTGTCTATTTCTTTTAAAATTTCAATTAGCGCTGAAGAGAGCTGGAGATGAGGTAAGTCTGCATAGCATCTAGATTAGGAAACACTTGTGGTGATTTATTTGCTTTGAGTAATCCCAATCTATTTCTTGTACACTTTTGCACTAAAATCGACTTAAGGGTAAATGCTTAAATAAGATAAGGTGGGGAAGTCATTACCCTCCATTGGCCCACAAACCATCTCTGTGCTCACTAACACAATCCTAATTTAAAATTGATTAGACGTTGGCCATAGGGACATCTCGAACACATTAAGAGATTGACCTAAAGAGAAAGTTGTTAGAATTTAACTCATGTCAAATCGGTGACTAAGGCAGGGGATTGAGAGGCAAAATCTTGAAGGTTGGTGGTTTGACTTAATTAGGCCCGTCTTGACGGATACCTCCCACCAATCTTGCCACCTACCTGGCCAATTAGCTTGTGATTAGAGTCTGTAATGTACCTCTCGTGGATAATCTAACCAATTCGGAGTCGTCTAGGTCTAAGGTCTGCCCTAACTTAGGTTAGAATATTTTTATGTTTTGTTTTTCGTGTATTTTTTAACAATCCTTGAACTATATGGATTCTAACCAAAATTTTTCTAATTTTAATATTAATCCATATTTTACTCAAACCTTTTTCAATCCGAATTACACCAAACCAGCATGTACTTTCTTTCACAACAAATTTTAACCAACCAAGTATGTCGGGTTGGTCTCATCCTAATCAATACATTCCCCAATCTCATTATTATAATCAAAATAATCATCTCTACTCTTTACCGAGTCTATGGGGATACAATGCCACCTAGCCATATTGTCAGCCACCTTTCCAACAATCATCGTCATATACTTCTTTTCCCAAGCAACCAACAGAAAAATCAATAGACTGGGAAAATAAGATGAAAATTTTAGAAGAGCTCGAACGATGACTTAAAAAAATAGAAGATGCACGAGCCCATCAAAAATTTCAAATTCAAGATCCTTACTATACCTTCCAAGTCCCATCATAACAAGAACCTATGGGCTTAGACGAAAGTATGAAAAACATGATTCAAGCCAGAAATTATGTTACCCAATCTATTAATAGACTAGAAGCATAAATGAATCATTTGATCAAAGATAGAGATGAGGAAACTCTACCTAACATATTTTAATCATTCACAATTACCCAAGCCATATTGACAGGGACGAAAAATCATGGTGTCTTGAAGACTTTAACCAAGATTCAATCTCATCACACAAATTTGACCTTGACCAATCACAATTTTTAGACCAATTGACAAGTTTTAACTTCAATAATATTGAACTTAATTGTGAATGTAAACTTTATCCCCAACTTTGTGATTTAGTTTCAAGTTTTGAATCTATGTTGACTTCGGTGTCTTTACCCAATTTGGACTCAATTCCCGAGCCAATAATAATTCCCATACCCACATATTATAGAATTGAAATACCTATTATGGGTGGTCACATTTCATATATGATGAATAATGAATGTGAACTTAAGTTCTTTGATTTGAAACCCGCTCTTGAACTAGATCCGACTCTCGAATCTAAACTGACTTTTCAAGAGTTAGTATTATTTCGAGAGGATTTGGGTACACATACACCTCTCAAGGAGCAAGTTGAATTATATTGTGAGGATAAATGTGATAAAGATGAACTTTTATTTCAAGCAAAATTTGAGGATGAATTTAATAAATTTCGTGAGGAGAGTTTTTCTAATTAGGTTGAGCCCGACACTGATTTTCCCGCGTTAGTATTGGTTCCCAAGTCTAATATTTTTGAGCCCAAATCAATCACTTCAACAAATTACATTCTATCATTGGACCAAGGTGTAGACAATAATGACTTTGAGATGATTTTTCAAACATGGTCATATAATGGAGATAGTTTTTCTGTTAGGATTTTTCATTATCCTATTCATTTTGGGGTTGTAACACTATACATAAGAAAGAGGTCAATAAAGGTGGGTTCCTTGATGATCCATGTTATATAGATTGGATAGCAACGCTTGGTCCAATTCGTCCACCATTGAAACCACCACCATAAGGTAACATTTTGCCTTTTCTTTCGTCTTTTTCATGCATACATGCATTCATTAATACATTGAGAACAATGCATGAGATAGATGTAGGGGAGGGTTTACTAACATACTAACATAGGTAGATACTAACAAAACATTTTTTCTTTTAAAAACTTTTTGAAAAAGAAAACAATGTTTTGATTTATTTTTATAAGTAATTAAGTTAATTTTAATAGGAAAATCACAATTAGAATTTCTTAATACTCGGTCAAAATAAGATTATTTGTTTGATTTTTAGGTTTAAAAGGAAAAATCGAACAAGTAATATAGCCTTGATTTTTACCTTGATGAAATATGCATACTATATACACTTACACACTTAAAATTCAAAATAAAAACTCTTGTGCCTTAGAAAATATATATATGAAAAAACAAAAAAAATAAAAATAAAAAAAATCTAATTATTGATTAGCTAGGTGCTTTGGCCTAAAGAAGCTTTGGTATTTACGCGAAAGGTAATTAGGTAAGTTTGAAATATATATATACATAAATATAAGATATATGTATTAATACATCTCATAATCAATTAGTCAGGTATTAGCGCCTCAAAAAATCTTGATACTTACACGAAAGAAAATTAGATGAGTTACATATAAAAAAAAAGTACTTAAAGGGCAACGAGGTGGTGATACTTCGAACTTCTTTCAAAAAAAGAGAGAGAGAAGTTATATATATATATATATATATATATATATATATATATATATATATATATATATATATATATAAAGGTATATATTAATATACAAAGGCATAAGAATTGAATTTGAAGAATCCCGAGTCAAAAATTCACGGTCACGAAGGTATATGACTTAGGGTAAGATAATAGACTCGATGAGAAATTTTGTTTTAATCCTAACCTAGATTGATAATAAATATTTGCATTGAGACTAAGTATAGGAATGAATAATTAAGTGATCCTAAAACTTATAGATTAACTTGGTTTTGCAAAAATCTCTCAAATATTTTTCTCTTTCAAAATGGATTTCGAAAATATTAACAATTTATTTTTCTTTCTTTATTGATTTTATGGGTGTAATTCACTGAAAACCCTCACGTGACAACACTCGTCCTCTAAGGATAACCTAGAGATTTAATGGCTTATTGCAAATGCTAAGTGCAATTGTGATTCCTATGAAAGTGAGTTAGTTTAGATTAGATTAGTTCTTTTTTCTCTTCTTGTTTTACTCGAAGACGAGTAGAAAATAGGTACAGGGTGTGATTGTTCACCAAAAGTGCAGATTTTTAGTCACATTTCCATGTTTATTTTTCATAGAGCACTGCTATTTAATTATTTTATTGTTTAGTAATGTGCATGCCTCCATAATTAAAAAGAGAAAAGAAAAGAGTCCAAAAGAAGCTTACAAGTTAAAGAGAAGCCAAATAGCCCATCAAGCCCAAGTTAATTAAGAAATTATCCTATCCTAGATCAGAAATATAGGAGAAAGTCAATTTAAATGAAGTTGTTTGATCCCACGTCAAAGATAAAGGAGAGATTTCAAGTTTAAAATTCAGATTTATAAATAACTTATTTCCTAAGTTACCTAGGAAACAAAGTTATTTTAAATTTCAGAATGCAAATGAGAATTCTAAGGATAGATCTTCAGATGAATGGACAAAATAAAGCCGCACGTCAAAGCGCGTGCCCAGACTCCATAAAAAGGTCGCGCCTCCCCCTTTTTTGTCACGGAAATGCCGCATTTCTATGGCGTGTGCGTGACGGTTTGGGGGGAGTATTTTACTAGAACTCTACTACTGGAATTCCCTATAAATACCCCTGAAGAGCAACAGAGGAGAGGCATTTCTGAAAAATCAAGTTTAGGGTTTTCTTTAGATCATATTTTCTTTCCAAATCTCTATTGTAATTTCTGATTTTAGTTTAGTTCAAGTTTGTAAAGAATGAAGGAGCTATTGTATTTTGATGGTGACAGCTCAATAAACAATTTTGTTCTTCTTTTCAATTTTCTTTTCATTGATATTTATTTGCTTCCTTTATATGCTTTCTTTTATATGCTTTCTTAATTTAGTCTTTAAGTATGAGTAGCTAGATTTTTTTCTCATAGCTCACTAAAATATCACCACCATTACATCTACTATCTAGTAGATAACTAAATTAGATCATATATATACCTACTCCAATCCTTATTCTTAAAGACACATGAGAATAAGCAACTAGGTCAAATATTTGCTAATACTTTTTAATTATTTTTCTTAATCTATTCTTGATGAAGATCTTCATATTTTAATGTTAAATTTTAATCAGTGTTATTAAATATAGGGTTAAGATTTGCTAAGTACTTTCTAATAATTTTTTCTTACTTTATACTTGATTGACAATCTTGATGGTGTAACGTTAGAACTTGATTTGGTGTTGTTTCAAATCATAACCTAGTTTCTATCTTATGTATCTTACTTGATTTTATGAATTTCATATTAGGGTTTGAAGTGAAGTCATTATTTATTAAGCATTAGCATGTTATAGTGGTTGATTATTAGTAAGCTGTGAAGTTTTCTTTTAGATTAATTCTTTATCCACATATTATCTATCCCTTTTTTTGTAAGTTCTTTAAATAGAGAAGATAATAAGAAGACAATAATACTGAAAAGCTTTCATCGCATCTCTTTCTGAGGTTCGACCCGCTTTAGCCGTTGCTACCACAGATATATTATGGAAGACAGAGACACGCAACCATCCAAATAACATCCTTCTAACCCTTAACTATATCTCTATTTTTCCTGCAATCAAAATTTTGTTTTCTTCCATATTCTTTTTGTTATTTTTATTTGTGTTCTTCAATTCTAATTTAATTTTTTATGCAACTTTTAAATACCATGCTTAATTCTACCATGAATATGAGTAGCTAATTCTCTTGTGGCTTACTAATCTCTCCTCCAACTAAAGCCTAGTTCGATAAGATACATTGATTGAACTCTATACCTATTTGAAACTCTAGGATCAGTTAATAATTTTAAAGATTAGTGATGAATTAAGTTAAACTAGCTTTACTATTTAATGGTTATACTTAGATACTTTGATAGCTTAATGTTAAGTTTAAAACAACTTTTCTTATGCTATACTTTGAGACTTTGATAAACTTAATTTTATTTAGTGTACTTTAATTAGGGTTTACTTTCTATCTTACTTTTCTTTCTTGAGTTTGAAGCAGCACTCTAGGGTTAATCTTTATAAGTTCAATATGATATTTATTATTAATAGACTAGTGCTTGATTGTGATAGATGATTAGTTGGCGATGATCCCTCTTTCTATTTAAATCAAACCTTTTATAACCATCATCTTTCTTTTCAAGTTTTACATAGAGAGAACATATCGAGAAGCTTGTATAGCATCTCTCCCTACGGATTGACCCGTTTAACTCTTGCAACAGCGGATTAATTGCGAGAAAATAGAGAAATCTGCTAACCATAACTTTTACTTTTTACTCTTTTTTTATCTGTCAATCATATATCTCATAAGTTCTTCTATTCTCCTCCTGCAATGATACAATGTGTCTCCCCATTTGCCATTAACAAAAAAAATCATATAGATATCAAAGAAACATGATAGCAGAACACATCTCAAATATCATAGAAATAAAAACATAGTTTGTTAAACATTACAAATATCTGAAAGTACAAACCAAAGTCTTGACAGGGAACATAACAAAAGGAAACAAGACAATAACTATAAACAAAGTTTGTTACAGAAAAAGAAACATAAAAACATGAAAATGCAGCCTAAATGCCATGCTTGATGAACATATCCCACATTTGCTTCATATATCCAATCTTGATGGTGGAGGTTGTGAAAAGTGACTTTTGAGGAGTCGAAGGATTTCATGTTTATCTTCCTCCATGTGATCCATCTTAACTTGCATGGAAGGTAACTAATCTAAAATGAGGCTTTGGTTGTTTATGATTGCAACTTGAGATTCAAGCATAGAGGCTTGTTGACTTTTGGTGGTCAATACCTCAGTAGTGAGAGTGTTATAATAAGCTTCATCAAAATGAGTAGAAGATTGTTGTGATGGCCTTTAGGAGTTTTGAGATGGATGAGTTGGTTGCGGTGGAAGGGTTTCAAGTAATTTCATGCGTAGTAGAATAGATTTAGCAAATAGCTCATGGGACTTCACAGCATTCGTCTCCGAAGCAAGGTCAATTTTGAACTTCTTGAATATATGAGAGAGATAAGCTCCATAGGGAAGAGAAGTAGTGGGTTCTCTAACAAGAGTATCAAATATAATTTTAGCCCCATTGATCTCAAGTCTAGCCATGATGGCATAAGCACAAGTAGCTGAAATACACCAAACATAGAGTGTAAGAGTCATGTAATAAGCATAATCATGGAGATAGGCAATGAAGCTCATATGAAATTCTTTTATAAACATGAAAAATGTAAGAAATTGAATTTTCATCAAAACAAAACAAACTTCAAGGTATATGTATGTTTTGTCTATACTAAAGTATACATACATATCCTAATATAGACTAGTCCACAAAAGTATATTGCATGAAGGCAAGTGGCTCTAAGATATACGTGTATATCTATTAGTTTTAGACAAAAAATAACATATATATGAAGATAAACATATAAAAAAATAGGGAAAACAAGTATATAAATGAAAGAATCATCAAAACTAGGTTATGCATGTACATGTAATGAGTACAAATGAGCAATGAAGCACAAACATAAAATAATCAAGTGTAGTTCACTATTTGTACAATTATAAACACAAGTTTTAACGAAAACTATATCTAAACAAGTAATCACCACATGAATCATAAAACAAACATGATCATTAGGCTAAATGCACGTATTTTAGAACTAGTATATACATAATAGTTAATCTATAGTGAGAACACAAAATATTAATCCATATGAATATGGGTGTATCTCAAAGACTATATATGTAAATTACATGTCTAATAATATTGTATTTAATATAATGAACATTGAAACCCAAGACATGCTAAAAACATTTATATGAAACCATGTAAATAAAAATAGGAGTTAGAGATAGTTACCAAAACCATTGAATCAATCTCTAGGTCTCCAAACCATGGTGGTCTTCCCACCAAACATCCCTTGAAAGTGATGTATCCAAAAATATGATCTTTAGGTTCGGATCGCATCCGCCATCAAAGCACCAATACCCTCATGTCAAGTGAGAGCCAACACCTACATCAAATACAATAGAGGTGAATTTTGGTACCCACACTTTCTTGGGTCCATGAGGGTTAAAACCCAAAACAAATTTATTTGCAAAATTTGAAACATTCATTCTATCAGAATAAAACTTTGCAAGGTGGCCGGTACGTCCACAATGTGTACAAGTGTATACATGAGCATACCTAGTGTCATGTGCATGAACATGAGAAGCATATGTATACCGTGAATGGTGTGCATGAATATGTGGAGTATGTTTCTTTTGAAACATAGATTCCAAACGTGTGTGATTCATGGCACATTGGCTCAAAGTGGAGCACAAACAATCTACACTCTTCTTCAAAATACAAATATCATTTTCAATGATTGGAGAAGAAGTGGAGTAAGCAACATGTTTATCAATAGAAGAGAGGCAATAGAAACATGATAAACATGAGCATCAAAATCATTTTTCAAAGAAGTGTTTTCCTTTGAAACAAATTCCAATTCTTTTGAAATCAAAGTAATTTTATTTTTCGAAGAATTATTTTTTTAAAACAAAATCAAGTTTTGAAGACAAAACCTCATTTTTCTTTAAAACATGATCAAAATCATTTTTATTCTTTAAAAACTTATTTTCTTTTAAAAACAAGGTCAAGTTGTGTTTTTAATGAATCTCTTTCATTTGAAACCTCAACCCTCTCTTGCAAAACCATATTTAGTTTAGAAAATAAACTTTTATTTTCTTTTTTTAATTCAAAATTTTTCTTTTTTAAAAGTTTATATTTATTTAACAAGTTTTCACAAAATAAAGAAAACTCTTCATTTAAGGCATGGGTATCCATACTATCATGATCATCATTAGAAGACCTAGCACTATCATCTAAATGAGTATCCGAATGTACCTCAAGGGATATATTCCCTTGGACCATATAGCAAGATTCGTCGGACTTATCCACCATGAGTTCCTTCTCCACATAGTTTGTTGTTTGTAGCTCGGGAGAGGTCAATGTATTCCACACTGCAAAAGCAGATCACAATGAGAAATCATAAAAAAAATGATCTTTACTAAGTGTATGCCTAAGTGCCACTAAGGCTTGTGCATTAACCTCTATATGCTTGTCATTACCAAGATAAGAATTTCTTGATAGTGGTAAGGTAAACATGCAATCCTTGGGATTTAAGGTAATGCACTCATCTTAAACTTTCACATATCGATGTTGGTAACATCATACATGGGAGGGGCAAAAAAATTCATATGTATGTGTAAACAAAATATTGTGATTAGCTATAATGAGGATCTTTTAACTAAGGTTGTTAGACCCAAATCATGAGCACCAAGCTCTGATACCAATTAAATCAAATTGTAGTTGATAAAACAAATGTTGGTACCACTTGTAGAGAGACAAAAATTTTAAGATACCAATAGTAGATTTTAATACCAATTGAAGGTGAAACATGAAGTACATTTTGGTACCAAATAAATACCAATTGAAATCAATGCATAAACTTGTAAATATACCAATAAACATTTAGGATAAAATCAAGCTTAACATAAACATAATTTGTGCTTTAAAAATATAAAGACATTATAAAATAAGTACAATTAAATCATATATATGTATGTATGAAAATGGAAATACCAATTGAAATTTGAAGCATACATATATAAGAAACACATATGAGTATACAAAAAATAAAATTCCATGAAGATCGTGTGTATAACTTATACCTACCACTCTATTCATGCAACTGATAAACGATAGTCATTAAGGCATACAAGGCATGATCACCCAACCAACCGCCCTTGAAAGGTAGGGGTTTTCAAGAAAAATTATTTGAAAATATCTAGTATAGTTTGTAAATCACTACTACATAAAGAATAATGAACTAATTTAAAGTAGTTTTCAAAATTAGTTTGAAATCCTTCAAGCAAGTAATAAACCATGAGTATCCCATGAAAATATGAAAATCACACGATCATTGATACTCAAATAGCAATAAAGCACATATATGCTCATGAAAAAAATCATGAGTAAAAACCAAACATATTGAACTTGTGTGTGTGTGTGTGTGTGAACTTAATCATATCAACACTAGTCTATCTTACATAAGATCTAAACACAAACTAAAACTTAACAAACTAAAGTCTTCTTGTAGAACTCCTTCTCCAAGCTGACTCATCCAAACACGATCCAAAGAGTTTGACTCCATCTGAGTGCTAAATGCGATCTTGACGCGCGAGCTCTTGAATCTACATGCGTTAACTCCAAAACTCCTTTGTTGAAGCTAAACACATACTAAGATCTTGATAGAAAATTGATTAGTACACAAAAGTGCATATTTTATATCATATTCCCCATGCATAATACAACTAAATATATGATTTTTAATCCTCTTCTCTACTTATTTGCAGGTACACAATTAAAAGGAGATAAAGTAATTAATTACGTTAATTAGCAATAATTAAGGTGATTAGTTAAAGATCCAAGATAAAGTCAAATCTCACTCCAGATCCAGAGAGATCCTCGCAACAAACGAAGAAACTAACCATGCCACGTGGATAACCAACTCCTAACCAATCTCCACCAGAAAGATCCGATCCAACGGCCACGAGATTGCCGCGGGGCGCGGCAAGGGGCGCGGCAATCTTAGGGTTGTTAATCTCCGGATTTTGTGGTAACAGAATTCTCTCCAGAGGCTTCTCAGATCTGCTATAAATACTGGACTATCACCTGCGAGCTGGGACTGATCAGAGAAGAGAGGAGATTAGTTCATTAGTTGTAATTTTCTTGTATTTTCTCTAGGTTTATTTCCTGTAGATCCCTCTTCTTCTCTATCCCTAGATTTCATTACAAAAGAGAGTGATTGTGAGGGAGAGAGCTTGTATAATCAAGGGTGACACTTGAAGCTATGCAAGGATTGATCCATCCTCCATTCCTCTACTTGAGTTTGATTCTAGTTCTTGTGCTTTCTTTACATGCTTTCTTACTTGCTTTGTTTAATTCTTGCAATTTACTTCTAGATTTGTTTAGTTCTTTAATGGCTTGTTGTAGCTAATTTCTTGTTCCATGTACTAGCTAACTACTACCTTGCTAACTTCTAGCTCATGTGTGATTGCTTTACTTCATCTTGCAATTTGTATGGTCTTCTCTTCTCCGATGGTTAAACCACCATCTTGCAAATGAGAAAGTAATTAGGTCAACACGCTAGACGAATTCCAAGCCTATGGAGTGACAACATTAGGCAAAGCTTTCATTATCAAGGAGTTTGGTAAGCTTTGGCAAGCTAGCAAGGTAATCTAGTCTTGGATCTCTTTCTTTAAGTTTCTTGATTCTTTTCTTGTGAATACAACATCCACATCACTTCTTGATTTCTTTTCCACTTCCACATGAACATATCCATCCTCTTTTTGTTTCTTTTGTATTTGCATCACTAAGTTTATAATCAAGAGAAGGATACTAGTTTGTTCACTTCACTACCATACGTGTAAAGCTTCCATCGCTAGCTCTTCCCGTGGATTCGACCCGTTGAGCCAACGCTATAACGGTAGTATCGTGGGTATATTAAGCACATTTAAGCATTTCAATTGATTCATAGATAATACATATTTTGAGTGCTACTTCCCTTACGAACAATTTTTGGCGCCGTTGCCGGGGAGAGCAACGTATTTTTTGGTTTAAAGTGAAGTACTAAACTATTATTCTTCTCTGTTGCAGGTTTCAGGAGAAGAAAACAGGAAATTCTTTACTGCAGTAACATCTAGATGAACCTGGCCCTCTGCGCAAGAAAGCAGAGGCCAGGATTCTTTAATTGTGCCGCGGATCCACAAGAATAGCCGCGGGAACGCGGCAGTCCTGAGCTCAATTCTCACCAAATTTCTGCAGAGCCTCTGGTTCTGCAAAATACTGCTGGTTCTATACTTGAAATCCTGTGTTGTTCACTGTATTCCTGCTTAATTAAAAAACAGTAAAAAGTTGGTTGATAATTGTTAAAAATTGTTTAGACACTTGCATTTTAGGCACGTGTCTCTTCAATTCTTTACTTTTACTGTTGAAGAGTGCTGGAGGCAAGGTACGTGTTTGCATTGCATAATAGACTAGGACAAACTCTTGCTTGATTTTCTGGCTTAGAGTGAATCTTGGTTATTTTTCTTGTACACTTGCACAATTCAATTCTAAGGGCATACCCGTAAATAAGATAAGGTGGGGGAGGTCATTACCCTTTCCTTAGCCCGAAAACCATTTTCCCAAGCACTCACTAACCCAAGCCTAATTTAATAAAAAGTAGACGTTGGCCCTAGGGACATCTCGGACTCAATTAGGAGATTATCCTAAGGGGGAAAAGTGTTGGAATTTAACTCTTGCAAAATCGGTGTCTAGGAAAGGGGTTGAGGGCCGAAAGCCCGAAGGTTGCTGGTTACTTAATTAAGGAACGTCTCCGGACGGAAAACCTCCCACCAACCTTACCCTTCCCTGGCTGATTAGCTTGTGGTTAGAGTCTGCACTAAACCTCCCGTGGACGATCTATTGTTAGGAGTCGTCTAGGTCTAAGTCTACCCTAACTTAGGTTAGAATTTTTCTTTTCTTCTTTTTGTTTGTTTGTTTGTTTGTTTGTTTGTTTGTGATTGTGTGATATGGCTTACAATTACAATTCTTTCCATCATAATCCTTATGTCACACACACACCATATTCAGATAATTCCAACCTGGTGTTTTATAATATGCACCAACCACATACACCGGGTTGGCCTTATCCGAATCAATACGACCCATACACCCCATCTAATGATTATAATGTCCAAAATAATTTCAACTCTTCATCGAGTCATTGGGGATTCACTTACCCCGAGTCAAATTTTCAAAATCCTTGTCCATCATATTCACCTTGTCCACAATATTCATTTCCTGAGTCCACTTCCTATACTCCTTTTTCTGAACCTCCATTTGAAGAAAAATCTGAGTTGCAAAGGAGTATAGAAGCCAATTTACTGAGAGTTGAGCAACAACTTCAAAAACCATTTGTCTCTCCAATTCCACCATATTCTCAAGAATCTTACTCAGTTACACCTTTTCATAATGAACAACCATTTGCTTGTGAACCGAGTAAAGATTTCTTGTGTGAGTCAACTTTTCCATCATCACACACTTTTGACTCACACTTCCAAGACCACACTTCCTCTTTCCATCAAAACAATGAAATCATCGATTATGGAAAGATGCTTGAAGACATGACCAATGCTCAAAATGCTAGAAATCGTGACATAGATTTGATGATCCAATCTCTCCATTCTCATCCTCTTTCTAATGTCACTAGCCACTCTAAATCCAAAGAGTCATGTAGTCTTGGAAATCCAGATTCAATTTCAGCAAGTTTTTCATTTCCTAAACTTGAACTTGTCCAAAATTCAAATCCAATTGACATTTTGGCAAGTTTTTCATCTCCTAAAAATAAACTTGTCCAAAACCCAGATCCAATTGACGTTTTGGCAAGTTTTCCTTTTCCTGAAATTGAATTGGAACATGATTTTGATCCTGAACTTTCATTTGATGATTCCAATCTACTTCCTGATTCAATCATGACTTCCATATCCTTACCTGATTTCAATTCATTTCCCAAGTCAGATTTGGATCCATTTCCTATCCATTGTGAAATTGAATCACCAATCTTTTATGATGATCACATAGAACTTGGCCAATTCCATAATTCTGAAAATCCCATCGATAAATTGGCAAGTTCTCCACATTTAATTGAACTACATGAAGAATGTGATCTTGAACCCCAACTTTGTGATTCAATCCATTTCCTGATTCCATAATGACTCCGGTATCTTTACCTCACTTTAATTCTTTCCCGGAATCAACCTTGAATCCATTCCCAATTCACAATGAAGTTGAATCACCTATTTTTGAGGATCATGTCGAACTTGCCCAATTCTACACTTCTGAAGATTCAATTGACATATTGGCAAGTTCTCCATTTTGTGGAATTGAACTAAAGGAGATATGTGACCTAGATTTGCACATCTGTGATCCAGTTCAAATCCCTGAATCATTATTGACTCCGGTTATATTACCCAATTTGAGTAACCTTCTAGAGTCAGTTTTGATTCCCATCTTTCCTGAACTGGAATTACAAATTTTTAATAGTCACATTCCATCGTTGGACAATTCATGTGGACTTGAGTTGACATTTCTTGACTTGGACCCAATTCTTAAATCCATTCCGACTCCCGAACCGTATCCTGAATTCATTCACTTCCCTGAGTCGGTGTTACTTTCCGAGTCCAAGTCAACTGTTCTATCATTTCATTCACCATTCTGGGACAAGGATTTTGATGAAAATGATTCTGAAATTATTAGGAAAATCCTGAAATTAGATGGGGTTATGTACATAATTAAGAGCACACACGCATGCATCATTTTCATGGGTCATATTTTTGTGATTTTTGGTAGGTTTTTGAAGCCCCAACGCCAAGCTGATTGGGCCATGTTCCGTGGACCAGTCCGACCACCCCCAGAACCACCTCCTTATTAATTTTTTTTTTTTTTACTAACATAGGATTCACTAACATTAAATTTAGGAAATAATAATAAAAAAAAAAAAAAGAAATAAAAATAAAGGAGGATTTTCATGTTTAAAAGAGTCCCACATTTTCCAAATTCTACATCTTTCTAAATTCCTAGGAATTCCCATATTTTCAAAATTCAAATTCTTTCCATCTTTCTAAATTCCTAGGATTCCTAAAATTCTTAGGATTCCTCAAATTCCATCTTTCAAAGCATTCCTAAATTTGAGGTCTTTCCAAATTCCTAGGAGTCAAAGATTCTTTTCATAAATCCCTAGGGTAAATTTGTTTTTGACCTAGGGATAATTTAGGGACTCTCAAAATTCCTTTCTCCTATAAAAATACCCCTCCCACATATTTTCTCTCTCACACCGAGAAACAAACCTCCGATCCCTAATTTCCTCTCAAAACCTCAGCTCTACAAATTTTCCCTTCTCCTGCTTCCTTCAGATTGCCGCGGATCCACAAGCCTAGCCGCGCAAACGCGGCTCTTCTGTAGACTCCAGTGCCCAGAAAAATTTCCCACCAGTCGATTTCAAGTGCTTCTTCCAGATCTGGTGTCACAATTTCTTCCAGAGTTCTCTGCATCCACAACAGAGATCGTTTTCTTCCCCCCACGTAATCCGGGGGTGGTTCGATATTCTAATCTCTACTCTTTACTGCTTTAATCTTCAATCTCTGTTATGGCACCACAAATTTTTCCTGAAAAAGACTTTGGGCGGATTTTGATTGATAATAATGGGTATGGACATGTATTTTTAGAACGAATAAGGGCTAGGAATTGGTACAATTTGATTTATGATAATTCTGAGACTGAGTCATTCTATTGTCCTGAGTTGGTGAAGATGTTTTACACTCACCTAGATCAAGCCTCGGTAGATTCACAAGCTTACCAATTCACTGTCCACATGCCTAATGGTGATTTCATTGTCACGCTTCCTCTTATTGAGGAAGTCACTCATGTCCCGACCAACCCACACCATAGCGAGCCCCTCCCTTTAATTGACTATATGACTGTTATGGGAGTTCGCTGCACGGAGCAGGATCGTGGGCTAAAGGCTAGCACCACATTTAGGAATGTTCATTGCATAGGACGTTGGATCCTACGCAATATTTTAGGGCTAGACCATACCACGACTTTTAACAGGCCTGTGCTACAGATTATACATGACTTGATGACTAGACAACGCACGGTCTGTTTGAACAAGGTTATCTTCCATGCACTAATTGTCAACTCTTCCCGAACAAGAGGTGCCAAATACACACACCCCATCCTGATTACACGTCTGTGTAGGACCTTCCTACCAGATGATGTATTTGATTCATTTGATAGAGTGTTTGCTGCACCAGAGAGACCGACCAGTGCATACACTAGTTGTTTACACGCACTCTGGACACCTACTGTCCAGCCAGAAAATGTGCCTGTAGTGTCCTCATCTTCGGAGAGTTATGATGCGGAGGATGAACCCGAATTTTGGAGGCAGGAACCCCCTGTAGAGACACGTGCTTTCATGTCTACCTTATGGAAAGGCATGAAGAAAATATTTAGAGGTCAGGTGAGGCTGAGAAAGAAGGTGGAGGAGCAATCTTCCAGGTTGGAGGAGCAATCCTCTAGGCTAGATACTATTGAGGCGACATTGAGGAGGACACAATCAGCTGGGCCGAGCACCACATCGGTTCCAAAGAGGAGGAGGGAGTGACTTTTCACCTTTTACCTGTTTCATGCATTCTTTTTATCTTGCATACATCGAGGACGATGCATGAGATAGGTATGAGGGGGTAGATACTAACTTAGGATTTTTCATTTTCTTGTTAGGTTTTTTATTTTTTAGGATTTTTACTTTCTTTTTAGGTCTTTTATTTTTAGATTTTATTTTTCTAGATTTTCCACTTTCTTTTTAGATTTTATCTTTTCTTTTAGAAAATAAAAAAAAAAAAAAAAAAAACAAAAAATAAAAACTTTTTGAAATAAGAGACAAAGTTTTGATCTATTTTTAAGAAAAGTAAGATGTATCTTAGAAATTAAGAAAGCCTTAATTATGACATCTTAAACTTAGTTGAAATAATAGATCTTGTTTGAAAATTATAGGCTAAGTAAGTAAAATTGAGGAGATATTTTTATCTTGCATTTTTTGCCTTAGATAATATGCACTTTACACTTACACATTTCTTGGGATGGAAACAAAGACCAAAAATGCCATATATATATATATATATAAAAAAAAAAAAAAAAGAGAAAAGAAAAAAAGAAAAAAAATATATATAAATAAAAGATCACCTATTAAGCTGGGAAATTGTGCCTCAAGAAGCATGATGACTCACGCCTAACGGTGATCTCACTTATTAAGCTGGGTAATTGTGCCTCAAGAAGCATGATTATTCACGCCTAACGGTGATTAAGAATAATCCCTCTTAGTTTTGTGGCCTTTTTCACTCGAGTCCTTAAACCCGAGGGATGTTTCCTCATCTGGTGCCCTAAGACCATCTGGTCTGGGAGTCATCGGTTATAGGCTCGCTACATGGGTGAACTAGAAAGCCTAAGAAAACTAGGGAAGAAAAAAGCAGAAAAAGAAAAAATATATATATATAGATAAATAAATGGCTTGATGGTTGGAGTTGAAATCCCAGGAAATCTTCACTTACACGGTGTGCATACTATCTAGGTTTTATGAAAGATAAAATATTCAATCCAATTTTGAATTCTTACCTTAATTAAAAACAAGATCTTGCATGGAGACTAAGTTTAAGGAAGAATAATTATAGGTGGACTTATGACCTAGGATCACTTATATTTTTGCAAAAATAGTTCGTAAACTTGTCTCTTATTCAAAATGCGTTTTCAAAATACTAACATTTATCTTCTTTCTTTATGGATTTTGTGGGTGTAATCCGCTGAAAACCCTCAGGAGACAACACTCCTCCTCTAGGGTAACCTAGAGGTTTAACGGCTTGTTGCACATGCTCAGTGCAATCGCGTCACCTGCGAAAGTGGTGTAATAAACTTGTAGTTTAGATTTTCTTTTCTTTTTCTTTGTTTTTGCTCGGGACGAGCAAAAGAATAAGTGTGGGGGTGTGATTAGTACACAAAAGTGCATATTTTATATCATATTCCCCATGCATAATACAACTAAATATATGATTTTTAATCCTCTTCTCTACTTATTTGCAGGTACACAATTAAAAGGAGATAAAGTAATTAATTACCTTAATTAGCAATAATTAAGGTGATTAGTTAAAGATCCAAGATAAAGTCAAATCTCACTCCAGATCCAGAGAGATCCTCGCAACAAACGAAGAAACTAACCATGCCACGTGGATAACCAACTCCTAACCAATCTCCACCAGAAAGATCCGATCCAACGGCCACGAGATTGCCGCGGGGCGCGGCAAGGGGCGCGGCAATCTTAGGGTTGTTAATCTCCGGATTTTGTGGTAACAGAATTCTCTCCAGAGGCTTCTCAGATCTGCTATAAATACTGGACTATCACCTGCGAGCTGGGACTGATCAGAGAAGAGAGGAGATTAGTTCATTAGTTGTAATTTTCTTGTATTTTCTCTAGGTTTATTTCTTGTAGATCCCTCTTCTTCTCTATCCCTAGATTTCATTACAAAAGAGAGTGATTGTGAGGGAGAGAGCTTGTATAATCAAGGGTGACACTTGAAGCTATGCAAGGATTGATCCATCCTCCATTCCTCTACTTGAGTTTGATTCTAGTTCTTGTGCTTTCTTTACATGCTTTCTTACTTGCTTTGTTTAATTCTTGCAATTTACTTCTAGATTTGTTTAGTTCTTTAATGGCTTGTTGTAGCTAATTTCTTGTTCCATGTACTAGCTAACTACTACCTTGCTAACTTCTAGCTCATGTGTGATTGCTTTACTTCATCTTGCAATTTGTATGGTCTTCTCTTCTCCGATGGTTAAACCACCATCTTGCAAATGAGAAAGTAATTAGGTCAACACGCTAGACGAATTCCAAGCCTATGGAGTGACAACATTAGGCAAAGCTTTCATTATCAAGGAGTTTGGTAAGCTTTGGCAAGCTAGCAAGGTAATCTAGTCTTGGATCTCTTTCTTTAAGTTTCTTGATTCTTTTCTTGTGAATACAACATCCACATCACTTCTTGATTTCTTTTCCACTTCCACATGAACATATCCATCCTCTTTTGGTTTCTTTTGTATTTGCATCACTAAGTTTATAATCAAGAGAAGGATACTAGTTTGTTCACTTCACTACCATACGTGTAAAGCTTCCATCGCTAGCTCTTCCCGTGGATTCGACCCGTTGAGCCAACGCTATAACGGTAGTATCGTGGGTATATTAAGCACATTTAAGCATTTCAATTGATTCATAGATAATACATATTTTGAGTGCTACTTCCCTTACGAACAAAAATCTGAAACTATATAAACACAAGATCATTAGTACTATAACTACATGAGTTAATCATCATCAAAACAAGAGTGATGGGCCCTTGGGCCAACAATCTCCCTCTTTTTTATGATAACAAAACTCATGGAGTTATATATGCATGGATTAAAGATAAGCTTCATAGAAACTCTCCCTTAACTCATGCATAGCAATAAACAAATAGATATTCAATGAAATGCATAAAGTAAACACAAATATATGTGCATAAACAAAGATATAAACATGCATATATAAACTCTCTAAATTCTTCTCTCCCCTTTTATCAATTTATCAACAAAGGGGTGAAGACAATCAAACAATAAAGATGTATATGTGATATACATTCATGAAGAGGAGAGACGTAAACAAATATTGTGATTAGCTATAATGAGGATCTTTTAACTCAAGGTTATTAGACCCAAATCAAGAGCACCAAGCTCTAATACCAATTGAAATACACCTAGAGGGGATGAATAGGTGTACTAGCTAATCTAGAACAAATTATACGAAATTTAAAACTCAATTGCAACATACTATGTGTAACCAAGAGTGAGCTCGAATTCCCCATGAAGGATTCTAGACCTACTCCTCGAGATTCCTCTAAATTAAGAGTTGAGGTGATATATAAAGCTCTCTTGGTTCAACAAAAGTGTGAGCACACACAAACTATATCTAGCATATGAATATGTGCAATATAAAGCAATGTAAGATATAAGAGAAATAAAGTTGAGAGATAGTGGATCAAACACAAACAATAAGATATGTTTCGAGGTTCGAGCCACTGCTCTATGTCCCCGCCTTCACACAGAAGGATTTCCACTATGTCCACACAGGACCTTCCACAAAGGGACCCTGTAACGCCCCGGTCCGGCGGGTACGGAGACGTTACTACGACGTATATACGCAAGTCAGAAATACCCTCACGTATATACGTTAAGCATCAGTACAGGCAAGAATCAGAGTACGGAAGCGCGTGGTACATTATACATTCCAACACATGAGTACAATTACTAAGTTATCACTAGAGGTGATAAATATTACATGAATATTACATCACTGATATGCGCAAATGCGAGAATATAAGGAGATGTACAAGTATGAACAGTACAATATGGAGACTCAAAGTCATAACAGGAAAACTCTAGAGCCGAGCAGGGGGGCCAGGAAGGATAAGGCTCTGGACGGTCTACTGGAGATCCACGCTACCGCTGCGCCACTCTGATCAGCAACTGGGAGAATCCACATGCTCCAAGCTCCAAAACCTGGACATGAGGATCCAGAGGAGTCAGAACTCCCCGGCGAGTGGTGATACGAAAGCCAGATGGCGAGCATGGATAAGCACATGTGTATCGATAAATCTGGATCCTAAACATGAAAACCGTGTCGTAGGAACAAGCATACAGGAGCAAGTAGATATACATCATATGATATCAAGCAGGGAAGACTCATAGTATGATCAGATAAGAGCAGGAGACAGGCGGGATAGAATACAAGTAGAAAGCAGGATATGAACAGGTATAGTATAATAATCATAAAACCGGAAATCTGAAGTAAAATCCGATACAAGCAAACATGGCAAGGCATACTGCAAATTCATAGCTGGCATCTTTTATTATTATTATTATTACTCGTCTTACCCTGATGTCTAGATATGTGAACTAGCGTCCCAGCGCACATATATCCACATCTGAGTAAAGCAAGGTTGTTATTGGAAACCAACGGGGGTATCAACGAACAATGTTTACAGTGGGTCCCGTGCATGCCCGGGACCACGGTCCAGGACGTTCCGTTACTGGTGCTCGGAACTAGCCGCAAGGCGTATAAGAGGGTCTTATAGAATGCCCTTATCAAGATGGTACCAGGAAGGAGGGAGCCAGCACTTCCCTCGGTCGCCTGGAGGCCCACAGGTCAGATCGGAAGTTTTAGTTACACAACATACCTAGTACCACTGTAAACACGAACATATATTGATAGCCGCAAGTTTTCCCTGACCCGATGCAAGTTGTTCCTTTTTATGATTTATTATGTAATTGTCAATTTACGGGAATAGCAGGTGCAAGACATGATCAGGAGTTCAGGAGTACATGAGTACTATAGATTTAGGTCACTGTATATATAATACAGGATAACAAGTATAGTATTCCCGTAAATGTGATAATCACAGGTCAAGTATTAATATTTTCAAGAGGCAAGTGATAAGTCATGTCATAATAAGAAGCAAGTGTCAAGTGGCAAGTCGGGTGTCAGGTGATGACACAACAGTTGACAAGTGATACAGACAGGTGTCAGGTATTAGCATGTAGATGGTAAGTATCAAGCAAAAGCATGTCAAGTATTAACATATCAAGCATGTACTTGTCAAGTGATAGAATAATAGCTGAACACAATCAAAGAAAGTGTTAGTTCCAAACAGCATAAATCGTGAATAATACAAGTCGACCCGATGAAATGGGAAAGCCATGAGGAAAGCGAGAACACTCGCCTAAGTCCTTAGAAGACATAGTGAAATCCCCGATCACCGGAATCTAGGAAATCAACGCGTCAACGCGTTAGAGAGAGTGATAGAGAGAGGGAAAATCAAGAGAGAGAAAGAGAATGAGAGAGAGTGTGTGTGTGTACAGGGAGAGAGAGTATGTACAGGGGGACGCGGGTTTGAGAGTGAGACGCGGGGATCGCAGACGCGGGAGTTGCGTCGCGTAGAGATCACAAACGCAGGGTTCGAGACCCACATTCAAGTTATAACATGAGAAGAATGCAGACGCGAGCATGAGCGCCGCGTCACGTTAACACGAGAAGAATACAGACGCGGGCATGAGCTCCGCGTTGCGTCGATGCAAGAACGCGAAGACCGCGTTAAAGATTAACTTGACGCGGGGTGTGCTCCACGTCTATCAATTACACAACAGGGGAATAGAGAGACAGGAAATTAAGGGAGAGACGCAGGAAAAGAAGTGAGAGGGACGCAGGGAAGGGTGACGCAAGTTTGACAGGGAGAGAGACGCAGGTTGGGAGAAAAACAGAGAAGAGAAGGAAAAGGAAAAGGAAAGGAAAAAGAAAGGAAAGAAAGAAAGAAGGAAAAGAAAGAAAGAAGGAAAGGAAAGAAAAGAAGCGAAGGGGGTTGGTGGCCGGTGATGGCCGGCGGCGGCCGGAGATGGCCGGAGACGGCCGGAATCCGGTAGCCCAAGCAAATTATGGGGGTGCAAGTCTAGCTCATTTTGAATTTTTGAAAATTCGATGTTTCGGAGAGCGATGAGTTGGCTAGGATGGAAGAGCTCGCCGAGGAGGAGAACTTGGTGTGGTTGGTGGTGGCTAAGGTGGAGTATGTGGTGGTGGAGATGGTGGAGAAGGTGGTGGTGGAAATGGGTTATTTGGTGGAAAAGAAGAGGAAGAAGAAGGTGATGAAGATGGTGTTGTGGTTGTTGTTGTTGTTGGGATGGAGGAGGAGATGGAGGAGGAAGAGGTGGTGGAATTGGTGGTGGAATTGGTGGTGGAAATAGAGGTGGAGAAGTGGAGCATGGCCGGCCATGGGAAGGGCAAGGAGCCATTTTCGTTGCCTGTTTTTGCTCTCTGTTGGTGGCTGCTGGAAACAAAGAAGAAGAAAGAAAGGACAATGTAAGAGAGAGAAAGGAAGTGGGGTTATTATATAAAGGAGTTTGGAGATTATTATAATGTGGCCATCCAATCAAAGCAAAAGAGGCTTGCGTGCCAATTGCTGCGTCCCCAAAAAGCAAATCCACGTCTAGGTAAAAAGCCAGACGCGGAAATAAAAGCTGCGTCCGGGGGGAAAACGCGAGATTTGCGTTTTGCCAGAAAAGACAAAAAGACATGGTGATAAGATTCAGAGTTGATCTTGCAGGACAAGCATTAAATGCAGTATGGAGAGGATCTCTGCATTAAATGTTAAATTCAGGTTAGTGAAACTTGCGTCTAACGAGGAGAGAGAAAAGAGAAGAGTACAATATCTGGATAAAATTCCGGTATCTGGGAAAACACCGAAAACTCCGGAAAAGTCCAAAAAATAAAGTAGCTTGGAAAGCTTCCTAAAATTCTCAAAAATAATAAATATTATATAAAGATTTTTGGTGAAATCAGTTTTCATAAATTCAATACAATTTTTAAAATAAAAATCTAGAAGTCAACCGTCAATATCGGTCTACACCGGGTCGGCCGGATTTTGATAAAATCTGAAAAATCTCAGAAAATGCCAGAAATGAGAAAACATAATTCTAAGAAGTAATATGAAAGAGAAATCTAGAAATTTGATTCCAATTGTAAACTAAAATTCCTGGAATCAACCCGTGATGCTGGCCGACACCAAATCCAGGGGAATTTTGATAAATTTAGAAAAGTCTCAGAAAAAGTATTTAGATAGAAAATGTAATTTTAAGAAGTTACAGGAAAGCCATTTTTTAAATTTCAACTCCATTTGTAAATTAAAGATCCGAGAATCGAGCAGCGGTATTGGTCGACCCCGGTTTTGAAGATTTACAACTTAATTCAGGAAAATTTCAGAAAATCATGAAAAATCTAGAATATTGGAAAACGATATTTAAAACTGAAACCGGTCAAATCAGAATAGCAGAAATACCAAATCGAGCAATACTTCTAGGATCGGATTCCCGGTTCAGACTAGGGCTGACTCCGAGTCCACGAATCCAGATCCACAGCAAAACGATCATATAAATAATTCATAGTACAAAACAAATACTGAAACCAAATCAAAAAAATATGATCGAAAATACGAATACGCAACTAAGTACGTATACCAGGAGCGGGGTGTTACACTCCATCTACCTTATAAAAAAATTGCGTCCTCGCAATTTCGATAAGGGGAAGATGAACACAGAAAGGATAGGAATGAGGATTATGCCAATCAAGATATGAATAACTGTGAGCTTTCTCCCTAATCAACTGAACGGTAAACTCAGGACTGAGACATCTCTGCCCTTCTGCCGTATATATATATATATATCCTCTGACGGTGCCATAATAATACTGATCTGATGTCTGCTTATAAAAGAACACTGTCAGAACTTCAAAAGACTAACCCATTCTGAATAATATAAAGTGGGCTGACTTGGTGAGATAATCAATAATACTTCAATCAGACTGCGAACCAAAGCTGATGAAATTCATAGAAATCCTAGCGCTGAAATCCATAATATAATATAAGACCCTGCATGGCATGATGTTGTCCTTCTGCAGTAAAATTACTGATGTGCCATATACATACTAATTCTCCGAGAATAGATCAGAATACCCAAGGTAAGGAAAATCCTGATAATACTGAATATAAATCAAGAAGACCAATAATTAAGAATTTCTGTATACTGGGTGTTACTAACTCTAAAAGACATAGCCAAGAATATAGAATAACCATGGAGAATTCTGAATACTGACTCTGAACGATAACCTGACTGCAGATGAAACATGTAGATACCTGAGCCCTGCAAGATTGGTCGAATGGATCATTGACAAGGGTCGTGGCGATAGCTCAGATACAGTGATGAAACTCTGTTCAGCAGATCAATAAAAGCACGCTAGGCAGAAGAAATCCGAGGAACGGGCTAGAGTGCTAAGCACTAAGGGAACTAGCCACTGACGAAGCCAAGCCTAGGTGAGGCCATCGCATAGCACAGCTCAGGTGTTAAACATTAGGGTGCAGCGAAGCTAACGCTCTACGAGGCTTGCATATGGCGAAGCTCACGCGGCGAAGCCAGCGCGTAACACAACGCTAAATGCTAAGCACCAGGGTGCAGCAAAGCCCACACCCGGTTAGGTCCACGGGTGACTAGAACACGACCCTCGCTTGGCGAGGCTAGCGGAGCCCATGGTCTACCAAATCAATAAAGACCACCAGAAGTTCGTGGTTCTGGAAACACGATCAATAAATCATAATAATCGAAACGTGTCCCGAATGTTGTCTTCTAAATAATATCCTGACTGCAAATCAGCTCTGAGAATGCCCGAGTTCCATGAACATAGTTGAAGAAATCATGATCGCTATTGGAGTAATAGAAATAGAAAATACCATAACTCTGTCTGCCAGAAGTCCTGATTCTGAAATATTGTTATATACTGACACTCCTCATGTAATGATACAGTCTACCTGATTATATAAGTGATGACTAGTCCACTTGATGTACTGGTCTTCCATGATGCATCCATAAATACAAGAATATAATGCGAGGCCGAAGATCTGTCCAATATAAGACAACGTGATGTACCAGAGTCGAGGAATGCCAGAACATAATGAGAGCGAACCACACCTGCCCTGTTATTACCTCACTAGTCTACGCATATCTTAAGTTGGCATAAAGATTACGAAAATCAGAATAGCAAAAATAGAAGAGATAGGAATCATGAAATAGGAAGGTAGACAAGGACGGACTAAGAATGGTGATGATAGTGCAATGAGAAGGATACGATATAGAGAATTTACCAACTCCCGGACAAGCTAAAAATGGGGATAAATAGTTATGGTCAGTCCCGGATTCCTTTTTCAGGTATTGAGCACCCTTTTCTGTTCTCACTCCATCATATTGAGCATCCTGACTTCCTCTTTAGTCAGATATATGTTTGCCTCCTCCTACCATGTGCCCTAGTCCTTGATCTCTTTCGTACTTGACTTATGCTTGATGTTGGGGATGAAGCGAGGTTATTCTGCCAGTAGGTCCTGGATTCCTTCCCAATGGTTATACTGGATGAGTTGATCTGATCGGTGTGATGTTCTCTGTCTTCTTGAACGGACAGTCACTTTTCAATTGATCTCCGGGCCCGTATACGACATAATTCATAATCTTTCTTGCGGTTGCATTGTAGATGCCCTGCTTCAGACACTACCCGCATGTCATATGTTGAGGGCAAGGTTGGAGGGATGGCTTACCTAGTGGGGCATCCAGTGGCCTGTCTGAGTCTTCAACTCCCATCAACTAAGAGGGTCTCTTCGTCAACTTTACCTGCATCTCATCCTGATCCTTCTTCTCCAGATCCGTTCTATTTCCTGAGCGATGGCAAAAATAAGGAACTTGAGAATAGTTCTTGGGTTGCTTGGAAATAAGAAATATTTTGATCCTCATCTTCAGGTCTCACTAAAATATTGCTTGCTCGGTTCTCCTTGTCGGCCACCATGTAAGACACCGACCGACTATGCCTTAGGAATTTTGCAGTGTACTTATTTATAATTCGATCTCCTTACTGCAATTTGATAAATCGTTCTTTCATTTCTTTCTGAGCTATTACAGAAAAGAATCTTATCATGGAAATCCTTCGAGAACTGGTCCCGAGTGATGGGCTTTTCCAGTCTCGCTGTTTCCACCAACCATCATGTCTTAGCTACATCTTTCAACTAAATCTTGGTCATTTTCGCTTGGTTCTCGTCAGGGATTCGAGTTGCCTTCAGAAGATCTATCGTATTCACCAGCCACTGTTATGCATCCAGGGCTCCTCCATGCTTGAAAAGATTGCCGGCTGTAATTTCCTGAAATCTGACATGTTGCCTGACTTCTGTTCTCGGAGTGCAACCAATAATTCTTGGAGCGGGACCTTCGTTTGTTCTTGTTAGTTTATCATCATATTTTGTAGAAATCATCTCAAATCAACACTTCCTCCATTAGAGTCACTCTAAGAAGAACCAGAACCATTATAATTTTCCGTCTTTTCATGTCCGAGTTGGTCCAAAAATAACAAGAAACTGAAGTATGAAAGGATGGGAGAACTTCAGAATTCAAGGATAAGATTATTAAGAGAGAATGGATAACTTTGTACTTGTAGTTGGATTGTATAACCAAGACTCATGCATTCCAGTTGCAAATTGCTTTACCATTAATTTGTCGACTGGTTGTACTGAGGATGTGAGAGCCTAGGCTCTAATACCACCCTGTAACGCCCCGGTCCGGCGGGTACGGAGACGTTACTGCGACGTATATACGCAGGTCAGAAATACCCTCACGTATATACGTTAAGCATCAGTACAGGCAAGAATCTGAGTATGGAAGCGCGTGGTGCATTATACATTCCAACACATGAGTATAATTACAAAGTTATCACTAGAGGTGATAAATATTACATGAATATTACATCACTGATATGCGCAAATGCGAGAATATAAGGAGATGTACAAGTATGAACAGTACAATATGGAGACTCAGAGTCATAACAGGAAAACTCTAGAGCCGAGCAGGGGGGCCTGGAAGGATAAGGCTCTGGACGGTCTACTGGAGATCCACGCTACCGCTGCGCCACTCTGATCAGCAACTGGGAGAATCCACATGCTCCAAGCTTCAAAACCTGGACATGAGGATCCAGAGGAGTCAGAACTCCCCGGCGAGTGGTGATACGAAAGCCAGATGGCGAGCATGGATAAGCACATGTGTATCGATAAATCTGGATCCTAAACATGAAAACCGTGTCGTAGGCACAAGCATACAGGAGCAAGTAGATATACATCATATGATATCAAGCAGGGAAGACTCATAGTATGATCAGATAAGAGCAGGAGACAGGCGGGATAGAATACAAGTAGAAAGCAGGATATGAACAGGTATAGTATAATAATCATAAAACCGGAAATCTGAAGTAAAATCCGATACAAGCAAACATGGCAAGGCATACTGCAAATTCATAGCTGGCATCTTTTACTATTATTATTACTCGTCTTACCCTGATGTCTAGATATGTGAACTAGCGTCCCAGCGCACATATATCCACATCTGAGTAAAGCAAGGTTGTTATTGAAAACCAATGGGGGTATCAACGAACAATGTTTACAGTGGGTCCCGTGCATGCCCGGGATCACGGTCCAGGACGTTCCGTTACTGGTGCTCGGAACCAGCCGCAAGGCGTATAGGAGGGTCTTATAGAATGCCCTTATCAAGATGGTACCAGGAAGGAAGGAGCCAGCACTCTCCTCGGTCGCCTGGAGGCCCACAGGTCAGACCGGAAGTTTTAGTTGCACAACATACCTAGTACCACTGTAAACACGAACATATATTGATAGCCGCAAGTTTCCCCCGACCGATACAAGTTGTTTCTTTTTATGATTTATTATGTAATTGTCAATTTACGGGAATAGCAGGTGCAAGACATGATCAGGAGTACATGAGTACTATAGATTCAGGTCACTGTATATATAATACAGGATAACAAGTATAGTATTCCCGTAAATGTGATAATCACAGGTCAAGTATTAATATTTTCAAGAGGCAAGTGATAAGTCATGTCATAATAAGAAGCAAGTGTCAAGTGGCAAGTCGGGTGTCAGGTGATGACACAACAGTTGACAAGTGATACAGACAGGTGTCAGGTATTAGCATGTGATGGTAAGTATCAAGCAAAAGCATGTCAAGTATTAACATATCAAGCATGTACTTGTCAAGTGATAGAATAATAGCTGAACACAATCAAAGAAAGTGTTAGTTCCAAACAGCATAAATCGTGAATAATACAAGTCGACCCGATGAAATGGGAAAGCCAAGAGGAAAGCGAGAACACTCGCCTAAGTCCTTAGAAGATATAGTGAAATTCCCGATCACCGGAATCCAGAAAATCAACACGTCAACGCGTTAGAGAGAGTGATAGAGAGAGGGGAAATCAAGAGAGAGAAAGAGAATGAGAGAGAGTGTGTGTGTACAGGGAGAGAGAGTATGTACAGGGGGACGCGGGTTTGAGAGTGAGACGCGGGGATCGCAGACGCGGGAGTCGCGTCGTGTAGAGATCACAAACGCAGGGTTCGAGACCCGCGTTCAAGTTATAAGATGAGAAGAATGCAGACGCGAGCATGAGTGCCGCGTCATGTTAACACGAGAAGAACACAGACGCGGGCATGAGCTCCGCGTTGCGTCAATGCAAGAACGCGAAGGCCGCATTAAAGATTAACTTAGACATGGGGTGTGCTCCACGTCTATCAATTACACAACAGGGGAATAGAGAGACAGGAAATTAAGGGAGAGACGCAGGAAAAGAAGTGAGAGGGACGCAGGGAAGGGTGACGCAAGTTTGACAGGGAGAGAGACGCAGGTTGGGAGAAAAACAGAGAAGAGAAGGAAAAGGAAAAGGAAAGGAAAAAGAAAGGAAAGAAAGAAAGAAGGAAAAGAAAGAAAGAAGGAAAGGAAAGAAAAGAAGGGAAGGGGGTTGTGTTGGCCCAAAGGCCTTCCACCCTAGTTTTGATGATGATTAACTCATGTAGTTATGTGTACTAATAATCTTGTGATTTTAGTTTCAGATCATTAATCAAGTTATTAGTTGGTGATTAGCTTCAACAAGATGATTTGGAAGCTTTCACATGTTGATTCAAGAGCCCGAGCGTCAAAGATCATATATAGCAATTGCTCGGTGGATCAAGGAGTTTTGGATCGAGTCGGCTTGGAGATTGCGCTCTACAAGAAGACTTCGGTACCATAGTTTAGTTTTGTTTTTAGATCCAAATTGTAAAGATTAGAATAGTATGATATGCTCAAGTTCACAACACACACACGTTTCATGTTTTGAATATTGGTTTTCGGTTTTTCAGTTTTAGGTTTAACCGATCTTGGTTTTCATGAATAGATAGATCAAAACAAGTTTACATGGTTTAATGTATATTAGATTTGTTCTATATACATGTATGCTTAATTTCCTAGACAAACTTAGTTTGATAGTCTATTTCATGTGTTTTATGTTTTGGTATTTTTGACAAAACATATTTTGGAATTATTGACAAAAACATGGATATATATTTGTTTCATGTATATTGGATTTCTATCCATATGCATCTTGCTTCAAAGTGTTTAAATATCATGTTTTTATATTTGGAAGAGTTTTGGACAAAACGTATTTTCTATTCAAAATCTAAGTTTTAGAAAATACAGTTTTTGGTTTTGGTAAAAATGATAAGACACAAAATAGTTCATATTGATTGATATTTGAGCTAAACTTTTTACCACATGTTTATATATTAATGCAAAATGATAAAACTATTTTTGGTGATTTTTAGAAGTGTTAAAAGATTTTTGAAAATATTTTTTAAAATTGTTTTTCTTACCCAGTTTTCTGTTCCAGGCTTCAACCAGTCGATTAGTCTTCTGACAAGTCGACTTGGCATGAAGTCAGTCGACCGGGTCGGTCGACCGACGTGCACAAATCAGTGCACGTTTGGTAGACACGGGACGGTCGACCGTCCGGGTCGACCGGGTCTGAGAGCAGAGCTCTCTGTTTGTTTGGTCGACCGGGGCGGTCGATCGGCAGCTGCCAACGGGCAAATTGACCGTTGGACGGTCGACCGACCGGTCGACCGGCAGTGTATTTCTGGCATTTTCTGCTGCCAACGGCTATATTTTTCTGGGGTCTATAAATACCCCATTGGAAAGAGTTTTTCTCTAAGATTTTTGGTGCGAATTTTCCCTACTCTCTGGTGTTTTCACAGCAATCAAAAGAAGTTTTTGGATTCAAATTGAACAATCTATTTGGTGTTTTTTCTAGGGTTTGGAAAATCAAAGAAAAGGGTTTTTTGGGAAAAGAGTTTTGATTCATCTTCTATATCTTGGTTTCAGTTTTTCCCAAGGATTTTCTTTGTGATTTTGATTTCCATTCTATTGGTTTTCTCCACACTTGAGCAACATCTACTTTCTTATTCTATAGGATCTTTGTGTGGGAGAAAGAAATTGTTTGTGGTTGTTGTTTAGACTACCAAGTTAAAAACCCAATCTTTGCTTTGTGCCTTGTCCTCATTGTGTTGAGGAAGTTGTGCATTTGGGTTGTATCCCTCAAGTTGTGAGGTGATCCTTGTGTTTGCTTTGTGCTAATCCCTCAAGTTGTGAGGTGATTGTTTTGTTGGATTGGAGCTTGCCTCAAGGAGGAGGTTGTGGTTGTAAAGAGAGGAGTTGGGTACTCCTTGTGAGAGTTCTTTGTGGACTTACTACTGGATTAGAAATCCTTCGTGTGTCGAAGGCGGGGATGTAGAGCTGGGTGCTTGAACCTCGAAACATATCTTGTTGTTTGCGCTTGATCCATTGACTCTCTCTATCTCTCTCTTTACTTTGTGCCTTGCAAATATTCATATTGTGCATTCATAATTGCTTGGCTTGGTTGTGTGTGCATCACTTGTTAATTGCACTTGAGTGTATTGCATTAAGTTTTTAAATTCCGCATTGAGATCATTAGATTAGCATAATCACCTATTCACCTCCCTCTAGGTGCTCTTTCAATTGGCATCAGAGCTAGTACTCCTGATATTTAGGTTTAACCACCTAGGAGTGAGATCTTGGTTTGCTAATCTTCATTTGCCTTGTTCATTTGCACTCATTTAGTTTGCTCTCATGGATAGCCCTCCTATGTTTGACCATATTAGACTTGATGCTTGGAAGGCCAATATGAGTAGCCATTTGAAAAGACTAGGACATCTAGTTTATCAACCTCCACTATGGAATCATTCCCTAATAGTAGCAAGCATAAAAAGGCTAATGCATTAGCACTTAGAACACTTAGAGCATCTCTTAGTGAACATCTTTTACCGGTGTTTGATCGTTATGACTCGGCTTTTGCAGTTTGGAGCTTATTGACGTCTCCCGAGCTTCCAAGGATTATCAACAAGATGAGGAGATCTAAGAGAAAAAAATCCGAAGAGCATTGCCTCATGGTCCAAGGGAATAACTCCCTTGAGGTACAATCGGATTCTCAAATAGATGATAGCTCTAGTTCCTATTGCCATGGTTGTTTTGAAGTTCAAACATTGAATTTGGAACTTGCTCAAAAGCTTGAAAATTTATTGGAAAAACACAATCTTTTGAAAGAAGACAACCTTTTTTGAAAAATGAATTAAAGGATTTGTGTTCTAATTTTGAATTGATTTTGCAAGAAAAGGAAGAGATCACTAGTGAACGTGACTCACGAAGATCTCAACTAGACCTTGCCCTTAATGAGATTGAAGTTTTGAAAAGCAAAAATGATTGTGATGATGTTGTGAAAAATAATGAGGTTTTATCTTCTAAATTGGATTTTGTTTTAAAAGATAACCTTGTTTTGAAAAATAAAATTGATTCAATTACAAAAGAATTGAATTTGGTTTTGAAGAAAAATGAATCTTTGAAAATTGATATTGATTCTAATGTGTGCCATGCTAGTATAGCTTCTTCTTCTTCTTGCACACCTATTGCATGCTCCACTTTATCTTCTACTATTGAAAATGATATAAATATTTTGAAGAAAAGTGTTGAATGTTTGGGCTTCACTTTGAGCCAATGCACATTGAATCATTCACGTTTGGAAACCTTGGTTCGCAAGAAACAAGGTCCATCTTTGCATGCACACCCTACACGGCATACACATGCTTTCCACGGACACAACCATAACATGTATGCTCATGTGTACACTTGTACACATTGTGGCCGAAAAGGTCATCTTGCTAGATTTTGCTATGATCGTTTACATATTGAAAATTTAGCAAATAATCTTGTTTGGGTTAGAAAAGAAACTAACCCCTATGGACCCAAAAGAAAATGGGTACCAAGAACCACCTCCTTGACTTTTGATGTAGGTGGGAGCTCTCGCATCACGTGAGAGTATTGGTGCCTTGAGGTGGATGCGTTCTAAGCTTAAAAGAGAACCATTTGGATGCTTCACTCTCAAGGAGATTTGGTGGGAGGACCACCATGGTTTAGAGAACTAGATATGCACCTTCATCGGTTTTGGTATCATTCTCTAACTCCCATTTTTATTTGCATGCTTTTCATGTTCATCTATTTATAGCATGCCATGGTTTATTGTTCATTATGCTTATGCCATGCTCATTAGAATAGTGTTATACATGTTTAGTTACTTGAGCACCCATGTTTTATATGGATCTATATTTAGTGTTCTCACCTTGTTTAAACTAACATGTATACACTAGATCTAATGCACATGCATATACATAATGATCATATGGATGTTTATGATTTTTGTTTTGTTGAAACATGTTTTATTGTTTCATGATTAGTTTGATATTTGCCATGTTTATTAGACTTATGCTTTACATGATTAGTTGTTGAGACACCCATGTTTTGTATGGACCCATATTTTGTGTTCTCTTTATGTTTTAGCTATCATGTTTATCATAGATCTAATGCACATGTCTTTGTCATGCAAATCATATGGTTGACTATGACTTTTTGTTTTAATAATTCATGTTTTGATTATTATGTTTATCATGTTGGGTTATGATTCCCGTTTTATGCTTCATGTTTTGACTACTTGCTTGAATGATAAGTTTTCATTAAGACTAGGATTTATACTTGTACAACTAGTGAGCTACAAATAGACCTTTATATATGTTTGTGCTTGAACGCTCATTTGTATTCACTTGATGTACTAGTATAGTCTAGTTTTGATGATTCTTGCATTTGACTTGTATTCATCATTTTTTTTGTTCTAACTTCATGTATATGTCCATCTTATCCAAACTATCATTTATACATATACATCCTTGAGCCACGTGCCTTCATGCATATACTCTTGTGGACTCATTATGTTTAGGATATGTATGTATACTTTAGTTTGTACATGACATACATATGCCTTGAAGTTTAAATCATTTTGATGATTTTCATGTTTTTAGGTAATTTCTATTGGTAATGAAAATCTAGTTTTTCATGTTTTCTTGTTTTAAGGAATTTCACATGAGCTTAATTGAATATTTTCATGTTGATATGTGTCACATTTTTCTTGTACACTCACTATTTTAGTTTACTCATGATTTGTTTTCATGAGACTATGATATGGACTTTATGGATTTTGAGTGTTTAGTGATTTACATGTGTTTCATGAAAAACAATTTTGTTTTATTCCTTACTTGAAGGATTTCGTACTAGTTTTAAAAGTTTTTCCTATAACTAGTTCGTATTCTTCACCATGGTAGAGATTTTCAAACGTACTCTATCTTCAAATCTATTTTTGAAAACCCCTACCTTCAATGGGAGGATGGATGGGAGATCATGTTCATGTATGCCTTAAAATAAAAATCATTTAAAACTTGAACCATGATTGGGAGGTAGTTATATGATGTATATACTTGATCATTATTGTTATTTCAATTGGTATCATTGAATTCTTTCAATTAGTATCAATCTTGACATTTCTTGTATACTCATATATGTTTGTATGTATGTATGCTTTCAAGAATATCAATTTCTATTGATATCTATCTTTCATACATATATATGTTTTACTTGTGCTTATTATATCCCTATATCTTTAAGCACAAAATCTTGTTTATGCTAGTGCTTGAGCTTTAACTTTGTTTCAATTGATTACTTTTAAATTGGTATCAAGCCTATGCATTGTTTTAGTTTGTATTTCATAAAGGGGGAGAAAATTTGATTTTGTCTTTCAATTGGTATTTGATTCCCACTCCCTTACTTTATGATTGAGAATTTAAAATTGGTATCAATAATTTTTGTTTGTTTCCTTTATGATAGAAGATAGTCATTTCAATTGTTTATATGACTTTAAAAAGAAAAATACTATCTTTTGATATCAAGATGTCTTGTGTTTTAAATTGGTATCTAAAATTTTTTTTTTGGAAAAATACAAAAGTTTTGATTTATATTGTCAATATGCAAGGAGAGGTTAACATCTCTTCTACATATAGATTCATGATGAGTGTATCTTGTATTGAAGAGCTTAACATCTCTTCTTTATGTGGTACACGTGTGTAGGGGGAGCTTCACATCTCCTCTTATGTATTACATAATGTGTGTTATGTGAATTAGGGCTTAACATCCCTCCTTCATGTAATGCATATGTGTAGGGAAGCTAACTTAGCGTCTTCCTCTTCATGAATGTATATAGCATATAACATGTATTGATCTTTGTTTACTTTCAATTGGTATCAAGATGCTATTCTTTGACATTTTTCAATTGGTACCTTAATTGATTGTCACCTCTAATTGACTTTGTTTTTGTTTTAGACAAAAAGGGAAAATATTATTTTTTTTGATTCGTTGTTTCGAACAAAAAGGGGGAGAAAAATTTATTAATTTTTCAATTGATTTGGTTTTGCTTTTACCCCTTATTGAAGATTGATTCCTTGTATTAAAAGGAAAGAAGATTTTGTTTTGTTATGGTTTTTACCCCTTTGTTGATGATTAACAAAAAGGGGGAGAAGTATTTTGGGTTTATATATGCATGTTTATGTCTTGCATATATTAAGTTTAATTTAGTTTAATTTTAATAGATATCTAGAGCATGTTTTGTAATTAGTATCTAGAGAGAGCATGTTTTGTAATTGGTATCTAGAGTATGTTTTGTTTTAAAACATTTCATTGGTATCTAGAACCTTTTATTGTTTATGCATAAACATGTTTCATGTTTCATGTTTGATATTCATTGCATATTATTTAACGTTTATTTGTTTATGCATGAGTTAAGGGGGAGCTTCTTTGAAGCTTAACTTTAATCCATGCATATATAACTCCATGAGTTTAGTCATCATCAAAAAGGGGGAGATTGTTGGCCCAAAGGCCTTCCACCCTAGTTTTGATGATGATTAACTCATGTAGTTATGTGTACTAATAATCTTATGATTTTAGTTTCAGATCATTAATCAAGTTATTAGTTGTGATTAGCTTCAACAAGATGATTTGGAAGCTTTCACATGTTGATTCAAGAGCCCGAGCGTCAAAGATCATATATAGCAATTGCTCGGTGGATCAATAAGTTTTGGATTGAGTCGGCTTGGAACTGCGCTCTACAAGAAGACTTCGGTACCATAGTTTAGTTTTGTGTTTAGATCCAAATTGTAAAGATTAGAATAGTATGATATGCTCAAGTTCACAACACACACACGTTTCATGTTTTGAATATTGGTTTTCGGTTTTCGTTTTTCGGTTTTAGGTTTAACCGATCTTGGTTTTCATGAATAGATAGATCAAAACAAGTTTACATGGTTTAATGTATATTAGATTTGTTCTATATACATGCATACTTAATTTCCTAGACAAACTTAGTTTGATAGTCTATTTCATGTGTTTTATGTTTTGGTATTTTTGACAAAACATATTTTGGAATTATCTACAAAAACATGGATATATATTTGTTTCATGTATATTGGATTTCTATCCATATGCATCTTACTTCAAAGTGTTTAAATATCATGTTTTTATATTTGGAAGAGTTTTGGACAAAACGTATTTTCTATTCAAAATCTAAGTTTTAGAAAATACAGTTTTTAGTTTTTGGTAAAAATGATAAGACACAAAAATAGTTCATATTGATTGATATTTGAGCTAAACTTTTTACCACATGTTTATATATCAATGCAAAATGATAAAACTATTTTTGGTGATTTTTAGGAGTGTTAAAAGATTTTTGAAAATATTTTTTAAAATTGTTTTTCTTACCCAGTTTTCTGTTCCAGGCTTCAACCAGTCGATTAGTCTTCTGACAAGTCGACTTGGCATGAAGTCGGTCGACCGGGTCGGTCGACCGACGTGCACAAATCAGTGCACGTTTGGCAGACACGGGACGGTCGACCGTCCGAGTCGACCGGGTCTGAGAGCAGAGCTCTCTGTTTGTTTGGGTCGACCGGGGCGGTCGACCAGCAGCTGCCAACGGGCAAATTGACCGTTGGACGGTCGACCGGACCGGTCGACCGGCAGTATATTTCTGGCATTTTCTGCTGCCAACGGCTATTTTTTTCTGGGGTCTATAAATATCCCATTGGAAAGAGTTTTTCTCTAAGATTTTTGGTACGAATTTTTTCCTACTCTCTGGTGTTTCCACAGCAATCAAAAGAAGTTTTTGGATTCAAATTGAACAATCTATTTGGTGTTTTTGTTAGGGTTTGAAAAATCAAAGAAAAGGGTTTTTAGGAAAAAGAGTTTTGATTCATCTTTTATATCTTGGTTTCAGTTTTTCCCAAGGATTTTCTTTGTGATTTTGATTTCCATTCCATTAGTTTTCTCCACACTTGAGCAACATCTACTTTCTTATTCTATAGGATCTTTGTGTGGGAGAAAGAAATTGTTTGTGGTTGTTGTTTAGACCACCAAGTTAAAAACCCAATCTTTGCTTTGTGCCTTGCCCTCATTGTGTTGAGGAAGTTGTGCATTTGGGTTGTATCCCTCAAGTTGTGAGGTGATCCTTGTGTTTGCTTTGTGCTAATCCCTCAAGTTGTGAGGTGATTGTTTTGTTGGATTGGAGCTTGCCTCAAGGAGGAGGTTGTGGTTGTAAAGAGAGGAGTTGGGTACTCCTTGTGAGAGTTCTTTGTGGACTTACTAGTGGATTAGAAATCCTTCGTGTGTCGAAGGCGGGGATGTAGAGCTGGGTGCTCGAACCTCGAAACATATCTTGTTGTTTGCGCTTGATCCATTGACTCTCTCTATCTCTCTCTTTACTTTGTGCCTTGAAAATATTCATATTGTGCATTCATAATTGCTTGGCTTGGTTGTGTGTGCATCACTTGTTGATTGCACTTGAGTGTATTGCATTAAGTTTTTAAATTCCGCATTGAGATCATTAGATTAGCATAATCACCTATTCACCCCCCTCTAGGTGATCTTTTAGGTTGGTGGCCGGCGATGGCCGGCGGTCACCGGCGGCGGCCGGAGATGGCCGGAGACGGCCGAAATCTGGTAGCCCAAGCAAATTATGGGGGTGCAAGTCTAGCTCATTTTGAATTTTCGGAATTTTGAAAACGATGTTTCGGAGAGCGATGAGTTGGCTAGGATGGAAGAGCTCGCCGAGGAGGAGAACTTGGTGTGGTTGGTGGTGGCTAAGGTGGAGTATATGGTGGTGGAGATGGTGGAGAAGGTGGTGGTGAAAATGGGTTATTTGGTGGAAAAGAAGAGGAAGAAGAAGGTGGTGAAGATGGTGTTGTGGTTGTTGTTGTTGTTGGGATGGAGGAGGAGATGGAGGAGGAAGAGGTGGTGGAATTGGTGGTGGAAATGGAGGTGGAGAAGTGGAGCATGGCCGGCCATGGGAAGGGCAAGGAGCCATTTTCGTTGGCTGTTTTTGCTCTCTGTTGGTGGCTGCTGGAAACAAAGAAGAAGAAAGAAAGGATAATGTAAGAGAGAGAAAGGAAGTGGGGTTATTATATAAAGGAGTTTGGAGATTATTATAATGTGGCCATCCAATCAAAGCAAAAGAGGCTTGCGTGCCAATTGCTGCGTCCCCAAAAAGCAAATCCGCGTCTAGGCAAAAAGCCAGACGCGGAAATAAAAGCTGCGTCCAGGGGGAAAACGCGAGATTTGCGTTTTGCCAGAAAAGACAAAAAGACATGGTGATAAGATTCAGAGTTGATCTTGCAGGACAAGCGTTAAATGCAGTATGGAGAGGATCTCTGCATTAAATGTTAAATCTAGGTTGGTGAAACTCGCGTCTAACGAGGAGAGAGAAAAGAGAAGAGTACAATATCTGGATAAAATTCCGGTATCTGGGAAAACACCGAAAACTCCGGAAAAGTCCAAAAAATAAAGTAGCTTGGAAAGCTTCCTAAAAATTCTCAAAAATAATAAATATTATATAAAGATTTTTGGTGAAATCAATTTTCATAAATTCAATAAAATTTTCAAAATAAAAATCCAGAAGTCAACCGTCAATATCGGTCTACACCGGGTCGGCCGGATTTTGATAAAATCTGAAAAATCTCAGAAAATGCCAGAAAGGAGAAAACATAATTCTAAGAAGTAATATGAAAGAGAAATCTAAAAATTTGATTCCAATTATAAACTAAAATTCTTGGAATCAACCCGTGATACTGGCCGACACCAAATCCAGGGGAATTTTGATAAATTTAGAAAATTCTCAGAAAAAGTATTTAGATAAAAAATGTAATTTTAAGAAGTTATAAGAAAGCCGTTTTTTGAATTTCAACTCCATTTGTAAATTAAAAATCCGAGAATCGAGCAGCGGTATTGGTCGACCCCGGTTTTGAAGATTTACAACTTAATTCAGGAAAATTTCAGAAAATCATGAAAAATCTAGAATATTAGAAAACGACATTTAAAACTGAAACTGGTCAAATCAGAATAGCAAAAATACCAAATCGAGCAATACTTCTAGGATCGGATTCTCGGTTCAGACTAGGGCTGACTCCGAGTCCATGATCCAGATCCACAGTAAAACAATCATATAAATAATTCATAGTACAAAACAAATACTGAAACCAAATCAAAAAATATGATCGAAAATACGAATACGCAACTAAGTATGTATTCCGGGAGCGGGGTGTTAAAGACCTCCATTGAGGAATTATAACTCTACACTTGGAGTACACTACTCCTCTCTTAAACACAATCATCTCTACAAAAGAGGGATAGGCACAAAGTCAAAGCAAAGAAAAGATTACAATCTTGGTGATCCAATGATCACAAACAACACTTGGTGATCATAATAGACCACAAACAATTTTTCTCACAAAAACATGATCCTATAGATAGGATTAGAGATGATAGCTTAAGTGTGAGAAAACATATTGTTTAGAAAAGAGAATAACGAAGAAAAATACTTGAGAAAAATACTAGATAGATAAGTAAATAAAGATCAAAACAAATTTCCCAAAGACTCCCTTTTCTTTGATTTTTCCAACACTTTAAAAACAAATAAAATATAAAAATTTTAGGCTCAAAAACTTTTTTTGCACTTGCTGCAAACCACTAAAAAGGTGTAAAGAATAGCTCTTAAAAATCTTGGTGAAAACAGCTTGAGAGAATCCCTATTTATATGCTCTCAAGAATATAGCCGTTAGGGTCCAGAAAAGGTCATTTTTGACCTGTCGGTCGACCGACCGATCGACCGGCCAATGGTCATATTTCTGACCATTGAGTCACCGGTCGACCGCCCCAAGCAAATTCGCCTACCGGTCGACCTCCCAGTCGACTGAGCCTAAAGGCACTCAACCCTGTCGGTCGACCGTCCAGTCGACTGGCACTACTTGAGAGTTGGGTGGTTATAGTCAGTCGACCGCCCGATCGACCAGTCTTATAGGCAAGGCCTTGTGCACGTCCTTATGCACATCGGTCGACCGAGCTCTGGTCCGGTCGACCGCACGCTCGACCACAATAAGAGACCAGTCGATCGGGAATGTGCACAACATGCTCACCCTAATTGCCAGAGGTTCGATCGACCGTGCGGTCGACCATTCTGGCCTGTAATAGGCACGATCGACCGCCCGGTTGACCGACCTAGGCCAAAAACTGGGTCAAGGTATTTTTTTTTTTAAGGATAAAGAAATTTTCAAATAATTTTATTTGAATTTTGGAAGAGAGAAGACATGTATAGCCATGAGATACAAGTTCTAAACTGAGATAGAAATTTCTAAGAAAATGTGAAATAAGTACAAAACCAAACAAGGCATGGTCGCCCAACCAACCGCCCTTGAAAGGTAGGGGTTTTCAAAAAAAATTATTTGAAAATATTTTAGCATATTTTGAAAATCACTACCACATGAAGAATAATGAACTAATTTAAAGTAGTTTTCAAAATTAGTTTGAAATCTTTCAAGTAAGGAATAAAACAATAAATATCCCATGAAAACATGAAAATCACACGATCATTGATACTCAAATAGTAATAAAGCACATATATGCTCATGAAAAAAATCATGAGTAAACACCAAACATATTGAACTTGTTTGTGTGTGTGTGTGAACTTGAGCATATCAACACTAGTCTATCTTACACAGATCTAAACACAAATTAAAACTAAACAAACCGAAGTCTTCTTATAGAACTCCTCCAAGCTGACTCGATCCAAACACGTCCAAAGAGCTTGACTCCATCCGAGTGCTAGATGCGATCTTAACGCGCGAGCTCTTGAATCTACATATGTTAGCTCTAAAACTCTTTTATTGAAGCTAAGCACCTACTAAGATCTTGATAGAAAATATGAAATTATATAAACACATGATCATTGTACTATAACTACAAGAGTTAATCATCATCAAAACTAGAGTGATGGGCCTTTGGGCCAATAGTAGCAAGTTCACAAGAGAACTAATTGTAACTGCCCATTTTGGGACAGATGTTATATGCAAGGACACGACCACTAAGCTGAGGAATGGGTTGAAGCATATTATTGGCCATAGGGGATCCTTGACCGGGAAAATTAATTCTAAAAATTACTTCCTCATCATCAATGTTAATATAATTAATGGTAAGACCTTTTTAGGGAATATGCAGAATTTTTCCTAAGGATTTAGGACTCAATTCAATTTCAGTGTTCTTCTCTATAGTAGAAAGAGTTTCATTTTCATTATCATCTCCGTAAACTAAGTTAGTGAAGAACAAATGAATGAGAGTTGGATAAAATTCCTGTTTAGATTTAGTAGAACAAATGAATGAGAGTTGGATAAAATTCCTGTTTAGATTTAGTAGAAAACAGTTCATATAGGCCAGTGTGATGTAAATAGGCAGAGATATCATTATCTACAAAATCTGAGAAATGCATAAATCTCCCTGGAATGATTTCAAGTTGAGAGAGATGTATAAAATCTGATTCTAGTTTACTATTACGCAGAAAAAGCCTACAATCAGTTGATAGTGTGAAAGAGGAGATGGAGTGAATTTTGTTTCTTAGCCCTAGACATGATAGAGATAAGGAAGAGAAAAATTTACAACCACTAGAATAAGGAGTCAATGGAGGAGACGACTGGTTGAAGCCTAGTCAACTTGTGGAGGAGGAGATGAGTTCTCAAATCTTAAAACAGTCGACTGGGTGAAAGAGAAAAGTATGTTGCAGTAAATTTTTGGGGAAAGATTTAGGGTTTGAGAAGTTTTGGATAGGGGAAGAAGTAAATAGAAGTGGGGATTAATAGATCAACAGTTCGGATCAATATAGACACCAGTTGGATCCAAGAGTTAAGTCAAACAGGTCAGGTTTGTCAAGTAATTATCCATTTTAAAAACACAAAATGCCAGGATTAGGCGATTTATAAGGTTATGTATCGACTAATTCAATCAGTTAGTTGACTTTTAATTACATCTAGTCGACTAATTTAAGAAATTTGAGATAGGCAAGTTTCAGTATGATGCATTTAGTCAACTACACTGTAGACTAGTCGACTTATCATAGGGGCCGTTTGTTTCGCGTAAAACTCCGTAATTCGTAAATGACTTACTACCCAGTTACAACTACGGCGTTTGTTTGGACCGTAATTCATAAAAGACTTACGTAACTTAACTAACACTCACTTGCAACCCAGTTACCACTCACTTACAGCCCAGTTACAGTTAATTTTGTGGTCATACAAATTTGTATTATTTTTTTATATTAATATTAAATTTTTTAATATTTAACTTTTTAATATTTATTTGCAGTATTAAAACTTTTAAAATCACCAAATAGTTAATTTTGTGGTCAACTTTTTCACTTAGGACTTATACATTACGACAACCAAACAACGTAAAGTATAATACACTTTTCCACTTTACAATTTTATATTACAAACCAACACCGTAAAATTTACATACATGTAACTCATTTACAATTGTAAAAGACTTTACCAATTACAACTACGAATTACGGCCAGTTACGACAACCAAACAGACCCATAGATTAAAAGTCGACTAATGAAAGTATAAGTCAACTAAAATGGTCAAAAATTATAGATGAAATAAATACTATATACAATGACTTTTAAGTATCAAAAATTGTGCAAATACCCAATTCCCTTCTAATTTCATAAAAACATCTCCTTTAAGATGTTTTGTAAAAATATCAGCTATTTGTTTATCAGTAAATATAAAATTTAAAGAGAGATCATCTTTAATAGCATAATTACGTAAAAATGATGTCGTATATCAATATGTTTTGTACGTGAATGTTGAATAAGATTTTTAGATAGATTGATAGCACTACTATTATCACACATAATAGGTAATGTTGTTCTTGTAATACCATAATCAATTAGGGTTATTTTCATTCACAAAATTTGTGCGCATATAACACTAGCAGCAATATATTCTGCTTCGATTATTGATAATGACACAGAATTTTATTTTTTGTTGAACCGTGATGCTAGTGAATGATCCAAAAAGTAACAAATACCACTGATACTTTTACTATCAGATATGCATCCAGCAAAATCAGCATTACTATATGATATTAATTCAAATATGCCTGATTTTAGGTAAAATAAATCATAATTAATTGTGTTATTAATATGTCTAAGAATCCTTTTCACTGCTTTAAGATGTGATTCTTTAAGATTAGATTGATATTTAGCACATAAGCAAGCACTGAATATAATTAAGTCTACTAGTAGTAATATATAAGAGTGAGCTAACATACCTTTGTATACCTATTGATCAATACTCTTTTCATTTTCATCTTTATCTAGAAATGTGGTAGTGCATATTGGAGTTCTCTTACTTTTAGAATTTTTCATATCGAATCTCTTGAGAAGTTCATTGGCATACTTACTTTGATCAATGAATATTCTATCTTTCAATTGCTTGATTTGCAGATCGAGAAAGAAATTAAGTCCACCCTTGTGACTTATCTCGAATTCACTCTGTATAATCTTAGAAAATTCTTAACAAAGATCATCATTAGTAGAACCAAATAAAATATCATCAACATAGATTTGTATTAAGATATCCTTATTTATATGTTTAATGAAGAGAGTTGTATTAACTTTGCCAATTTCAAGACTCGAATTCAAAAGAAAACTTTGAGTCTATCATACCAAGCACAGGGTTCTTGTTTAAGACTTTATAAAGTTGTTAAGTTTGAAAACATGATTTGAATACTTTCATGTTCAAACCCAGAGGTTGTTTAACATAAAAAGTTTCTTTGATAAATTCATTTAAAAAGCACATTTTACATCCATTTGGTCAAGTTTAAAATTCATAAAATATGCATATGTAAGTAAAATACAAATAGATTCAAGCCTAACTACAAGTGCATATGTTTCATTAAAAATACCTTCCTCTTTATTGTAATCTTGTGCAACCAATCATATTGTGTTCTTCATGACTTGTTCGGATTCGTCAAGTTTGTTCTTTAAGATTCATTTTGTGTCAATAACTGGACGATCATGTGGCCGCAGAACAAGAACTCATACATCATTTCTAATAAATTAGTTCAACTCTTCTTGCATTTCAATTATCCAAAAATAATCAACACATGCTTCTTTCACATTCTTCGGTTCAATGAGGGATATAAAGACAACATGTGTCAATAGTTCAACTTGGATCGAGTCTGAACGCCTTAGAGGTATCTCCAATAACCAAATTATGAGAATTATTTATTACCTCAACAAATGCTTTAGGTAACTCAGTAGAAATTTCATCCTTATTAGAAATGTTAGTATCACCATGTGATGTAACACTATTACCAATAGAGGATGTATCAATTATATCATCATCATGTGAAGATATATCAATAGAAAGTTTAGACAGAGATTCATCAAACTTAACATGCAAAAATTCTTCAATAGTAGATGTTTTCTTATTAAAGATTCTATATGCTTTATTATTAGTAGAATAACCAATAAAAATACCTTCATTTAATCTAACTTCAAATTTATGTAAAGCATCTCTTGTATTTAAAAGAAAACACTTGCATCCAAAACTCTTAAAAAAAGAAACTTTTGAAGTTCTATCAAAGAATAATTCATAAAATATCTTGTTTAAAATAGGTCGAATAAGCACTCAATTCAAAGCATAGCATGCAGTAGCAACTGATTCAGTTCAAAAATACTTTTTGTAATCTCCCTACTTTAAAATACTGTATTCTTATTTAATTTTTATTTTAAAATATTTATTGTGTTTGTATTATTATTTTTCCTCCTTGATTTTTCCCATACCCTTTTGTTCTTGGACCCGTAGCCTACACCCATTTCTTTTCCTTGATTCCAAATCCAACCCATTTGCATAGACACAAACCCAATAAGATCTCAACCCATTACCCTATAACCCAATCACCATAATCTTATCTAAATCTTATCCTAACAAATGAATCCTAATCTTAACTAACAAATCTTATCTAACTACTCCAAATCCTAACTAATTCCCCTAAATCACAAATCCTATGATCCTAATCCTAACCGAATATATTCCACCATCTCCGTTCCTCCCCATCTCCAACTCCCCTTTGATGGCCGGATCTCCTCCACCCCTTGGCCGAGCTAGTGCCCTCTTCCTCCACCAGCGCGGCACAGCCCCAGGCAGCAGCCATCTCCAGGCCGTAACCCCCTCCGGCAGACCCCCTTGCTGCGCCCCCTGCACGAATCCAGCAACCGCGCGAATCACCAGTGCCGCCAGCAGCGCAACAGCCCCCACAGTGCCCTCCACATCTCCAGCGCCTCCTCCTAGATCTGCAGCAGCAGGCCGCCCCCTCCTTGGCGCGCCCAGTCACCAGGGAGACCTCCTCCACTTGCAGCACAGCAGGCCACCCCCATGGCCCAGCAGCAGCGGACGGCAGCAGCTCCCCCGGCTGGCCGCACGCGGCAGAGCCCAGCACCATCGAGCCCCCTCCCTGCCTCCTTGCGTCCAGGCAGCAACTTCCTCTGCAGACCAGCAACCATGGTAGCCCAGTAGCTGCGCATCTCAGCCCTGAGCCCTTACTGCGCCTCCATTCGACAGCAGATCCAGCCGCACGGCCAGCGCCCTGGCTGTCCCTCCTTGGCCGTGTGCACGCCCGAACACCAACAGCGTGGCACACAGCAGTATGGCGCAGCAGCAGCCCGCAGCCATGTCCCAGCAGTCCGTCGACTCCTCCGTCGAGCTACCGGCGTTGTTCGTGAGATCCACCGTCGTCACAGAACGCCCCGGACATCCCCATGCTGTGAGTGTCTTTCTCTCTCTTTATTTAATTAAGTATTCATCGATACGTTTATGTGTGTGATGTAAGTTAATGTGTAGTGCGCAAGTGTTACATGATTATATGTGTGTACGTTAATGTGTGTGCATAGATGTATTGTAGAAACCTATATGCTTGGGTGATGTGTGCATGAGTGAAGCATGAGTGCATTTAATAGAATGTGAGAATGTGTGTTAGTATAATTCAGTATCAGGTTTGCAGAACATTAGTCGACTTGCCCCTGGTATTAGTCGACTAATACCCTTGTTAGTCGACTTACCCTAGCCCTGTAGTCGACTAGGCTCCCCTTTAGAATAGTTGTTGACTCTCTGTTTGTCGACTGTAATCAACCCTAGTCGACTACCCCATTCCCTGTAGTCGACTAATAACCTCTCTAGTCGACTTGCCATTTATTATAGTCGACTAATATCATAAACTAGTTGATTTATTATAGGTATAGTCGACTAGGTGTTTGTCCTGTAGGTCATGTACTCTCTGTTTGTGCTATTACTCCTGTTAGTCGACTTGCCTTCCCTGTTAGTCGACTAGTACCCTTTTATAGTCGACTTATTGTAATTGTTAGTCGACTAACCCCTACCCTAGTCGACTTGTTCCTCTCCCTAGTCGACTAATTCTAGTCTGGCTGCTGTTCTTAGATCTCTTATGGATCGAGGACTTTACCCTTGAGTTATGATATTGGCTATAGATGGATGGATATGATCTTGAGGAATAGATATTGGTTGGATTGACTTGACCTAATAGATCTTAGGCATGTATCTGTGATGTTGCTGAGTTTTGGGATCTTATAATTGACCTTAATAGAAGTGGGAACTTGTGAGGACTTGAGGATCAGAGTAGATTGATGGAGTGAGAGGACTGAGCTTTGATTATTGAAATATGTTATTGTATCAGATTATTCGATATGAATTGATACTGAATGATCATGTGATTATTGGAATTAAGAGTTAGTTATGTTGACTTATAAGTGGTCTATTCTAGATTCCTGTTTTTTGAGGATGTTTCCTATTCAGACATGATTGTGGTGTATGTTGACTTAGTTGATCTCGAGGATATACCATGTGCTTCATGCTTATTTACTGGTCAATTCAGTTATGAAGATAGAGTTATTATGAGAGTGATTTTATTGATATCAGTGACCACATTTTATATATATCTTAGAGTTGATAACAGTTACTATTTGATCTCTGTTATTGGTGACTTGAGGATCGGTGTCTAGACTGTTACTGTATTATTCATGTTACTGAAAGTTACTGGGAAAATATTGTTGGACCGTAACACTTTCCTTATTCTATTGTTCTACAGTTTACACGGTAATATTGTTCACATTGTTATTGTTACTGTTACTGTATTGTCCAAGTAATCGAAATAATATGGATATTGATTGTTATAAATAATAATGTAAATTGACAACTTACACTGGGATTGGGGAAATTGATGGAGGAGACAGCGTCTGTATTTTGGGTGGACCTAGGATACAGGTTGCGCACCGAGATACGGTTCCACTGCAGGGTTCTGGGGGATGATTGACATCCCGTATTGTTCATATTGTCATTGTTATTGACACATTGTTATTGTTATTGTTATTGACTACCTAGCGATAGGACCTGGTTCAGCGCCTGGTGATTGGGCCGTGGTTCCGGGTATGTACGGAACCCACCTAAAGTATGGACAATGTCTCTTCCACTAATTTCAATAACTTAGGACTCTGATTGACACGTGTAGTAGGCGTGTATGGGATGCGTCTACTGCATGTGACAATTGGTGTTCGCTGACATAATAAATGATAATGAACTGTTATAATGTATTGTGACTGACTGTAATCACCTGATTGTACATATAGATAAGTTATGATAGATATATGTTTGTTATACACATGACTAGTATTGTATACCAGACTAGTGACACATGATAGGTTATACATCTTGACATCAATTATTTATTTACAGTTATTTTACTTGTCTGTTATCTATACACTTATTCATGTTATTATTATTCAGTGTTTATTTATCATGTTATTTAGTTATCTTATGTTTGTTATCTTGTTATTATTTTGTTCACATTGTTTATATGCACGAGCAATTCTCTTTACACACACACTCACCAGGTCGCTTTCTGACGACCATGGATTTGCACGTCCAGATATTGGACGCTTGTTCTATTGTGCAAGTGTTCGATGAGACCATACATATTGCGAGGAGCTTGAGTCTCTCTCTGATTCTGGTATTGTCATCTCTCTTATATTTCTGTTATTTCCTGATTCTATCTTTATCACATTCAGCTGCCATTTTCTTTCCGTTATTCATCTGCTATCATTGTGTTAGACTTTATATGTATTATTGCAGTGATCATTGATTATTATTGTTTATATTTATAGCTTGTTCAGGTTAATGTAGGCTTAGCGTGTATACGTGGGGTATTTTCCTCACGTATATACGTCGCCGACTCTCGTCCTTGTAGTCGATGCATGGACTCAAGGTGACTTCCTTTGTCGAAACTATATTTTGAATGGACTGGATGACTCGCTTTACAATGTCTACAGTCCAATCACAACGGTAAAGAAGTTATAGGCCAGTCTTGATAAGAAGTACAAGACTGAGGATGTCGGTACCAAGAAGTTCGTCGTAGGACGATTTCTGGAGTACAAGATGGTAGAAAACAAGACTATAATCAGTACTGAGTCTGTGCATCTGTGCACGTTTCTGACTGCTGAATCTTTTGAAATCTCCTCCACCTTATCGCGTAGTCTTCTCTAATAGACATGAGGCACTCAAAATACTAACAATCTCCATCTTGACTTACATTTCATGGTTCTTTGTAGAAATTGACTTCAACACCATCAATAAGTTTCTCTCCCCTCTTTTGTGACTTCACAGGGATCCCTCACAAGATTTCATTCTCCACCTTATCTTTGGAGAACATTGATGAAGTTCAGAGATGCTATGAACTTCTTTACCAGGATGGTCTTTGCCATCATGTCTGTTGAATTCTTCTTCGTACTTATCTTCACCAAGCAATTAACTTTTTCTACTACAACCGATGACATATCCTGTGACTTGCTTTGCACGTTTGTGATAGCTGGGATCCTTAGCATGATGTATCACACTCTGACTATCGCAGTAGACCTGAACTGAATCCTATATGATGCCAAATGAACCGATCAATCCTCTCAGCCACAATGCTTTCTTAAATACCTCAACTGCAACCATGTACTCCGCCTCTGTTGTTGAAAGTGCTATGGTATCTTGCAACTCCGCCATCCAACTAATAACGCACTCAGCTATTGTGAATACATAACCTGTCATAGACCTTTGCTGATCAAGATCTCATGCATAATCTGCATCAACATATCCTTGTAACACCTAAGGCTTCGCTGTTTCCAATCTCTGAAGCACCAAGCCTAATCTGGTAGTCCCTCATAGATATTATAGCACCCACTTAACGGTTTTTCAATGTTGCCTTGCTGGATTCAACATGAATTGACTTACTGTACTAACTGCATAGACTAAGTCAAACTTAGTGCAGACTATAGCATACATCAGTGATCCCATCACACTAGCATGTGGTACTCGAAACATCACATCATCCTCTTCTTGTGAGTTCGGACACTGACTGGAGGATAACCTGTAGTGACCTTCTAATAGAGTAGTGACCAATCTTACTTCACTTATATTGAATGTTTTTAATATCTTGAGAACATAATTCTCCTGGGATAGCTAGAGTTTGCATGTACCCATGTCTCGACCGGTCTCTATACTTAAGATCTTCTTGGCTCTCTCAAATCTTTCACGTCAAACTATTTCTTTAGCTAATCTTTAAGATTCTGAATATGTGTCTTATTTCTCCCAGTAATCAGCATATCCCCATATACAACAACAAATATGTGAGATTATCATTGCACTACTTGAAATAAAAACAACATCATGCTCATATCTGGTATAGTTGGCTTTGATCATAAATAAGTTGAACCGCTTATACCTCACTGCCTAGGAGACTGCTTCAGCTCATAAAGAGACTTCTTGATAAGATGCACCTTATTTTTTTTACCTTTTTGAATGAACCCTTCAGGTTACTTTATGTATATTTTCTCCTCTAGCTCACCAGGCAGAATGATATTTTCACATCCAGCTGCTCCAGCTCGTGATTACCTTGAGCCACAATTGCTAACAATAACCAAATAGATGCATGCTTGACTACAGAAGAGAAAATCTAATTGTAGTCAATACCCTCTTTCTGAGAATACCCTTTGGCAACTAGCCTTGTCTTATATTTCTCATTAGCCTTCTTTTGAAAGACCCACTGCAACCTATCACTTTAAACCCTTTGGTAGATTCACCAAATACCATGTCTAATTCCTCTTTAAAGATTCACCAAATTCCATGTCTAATTCACCAAGCTGTCCTCTTGTTGCTCAATCAGGTGGGATGCTATGATGACTGGCAGGGTTTCTCTTCCGCCCAGGTAGGCGTACTTGAGGTGTTCACGTAAGGCTTTTAGCTCTAGGGAAGGTGTTGCTTCATTAAAGGTAATATCCGGACTTTCAATCCTGTGATGAGGTACACTTGGGCTTGACGCCCAGCCCACTGCCGAATCTACGATCTGGTCTAGATTAAAATCCTCAGACTCCAAATCTAACTCTGCCTCTGTTTCTATCTCCATACTTTTCTCATGCTCACTGGTCCCATTTTCAGTGGAATTGACCTCAAAAGTCTGATCATTGATATCCCTGGGTTGCCTTCCAAGATTGAAGACATTGACTTCCTTCGTCATATCTCCAAAGGTCAATCGCATGGACCCATTCCTATAGTTAATTATGGTATAGGTTGTAGCAAGGAATGGGCGTCCTAAGATGACCGGAGTTTGAGACCGCGGATTTGACACAGGTTGGGTCTCAAGGACAATGAAGTCAACGGGGTAGATGAAATCCCTGACCCGGATAAGGACATCTGTGATTTCTCCCTTCGGGATTTTCACAGATCGGTCAGCTAGCTGAATGGTGACTTGAGTTGGACTCAACTCGCCCAACCCAAGTTGCTGGTATACTGAGCGAGGTAGCAAGTTGATACTTGCTCCCAGGTCAAGTAGTGCTCTGCTAATTTATATTTGTCCTATGGTGCAGGAAATTGTGGGACATCCGGGATCCTTGTATTTCACCGGAATGGGACCAGACAGAATTTCGCTTATATTGGTTGCCAAGAACACTTTCTTGGGCACATTTGTCTTTCTCTTCTTTGTACACATATCCTTAAGAAATTTGGCATAGGTTGGGACTTATTGGATAGCGTCAAAAAGAGGCACATTCAGTTTGACCTGGTTAAACATCTCAAGCATCTTCTCTATGTGCATATTCTTATTATTGTTCCTAAGCCTATTGGGAAAGGGTACTAAGGCTTATGAACTTGTTCAGCAAATTTGTCCTCGTCAGATGTTTGTGGAGCAGTTTGGGAGCAACTAGCAGAGGTGGAGGCTAGAGTAAGATCAATGTGGGCTGAATTTTTTTATTGGTAGACCTGATTGTCCACCTTCTTTCTAGATCGAAGTGTGTGAATAGCATTGCACTGGTGATCGAAGGATCCTGAATTTCATACGCTTGATTGGAGTTTTTAGGGTTAACTAGCGACTGACTAGATAAAATATCCTTTGGTCTTTCACTTAGAGAGCTAGCTAATTGGCTCATCTGCATTTTCAATCTCGATATGGCCTGTGAATGGTTGTTCAGCGTTTGTCCCCGATTTTGCATGAAAGCGGCTTGGGACTTCATAAAAGCCTCCATGGTCTCCTCCAGTTTGCTGAATTTCTTTTCCATTGGTGAACTTTGGGAGGAGGAAGATGGAGCTTGACTGGGAAAATTTGTTGGATGAGTGGGATGGTGAAAATTATTAGGAAAGTTTGGCCTGGGAGAATTGTTCTGGGCCCAAGAGAAATTAGGGTGATTTCTCTAACCGGGATTGTATGTTTGCGAGTAAGGATTATGCGGCAGCCGTGAGTAGGCTGCGTTCAGGTGTTCCGGTGGCATTTGCTGGGTATGAAAAATAGGGCACTCTTCAAAGACATGGTTCGGTACCTGACAGTATGAACAACCCGGATTGTGAATTGGTGGTGGGTTGATTTGGTTGACATTAGTTGGCTCTTTTATTTCTAGAGCCTCTATTCTCCTCATTATTCTCCTCATTAGGGTTGCAATCTTAGTTTCTGCAGCTATGGATGATTCTAGAGATAGGAGGCCTCCTCTTGAAGATATAGATTGTGAATTCCTTGGTTTTTCCGAGGCTGGCTTCCATTACAGAGTTTTCTCAGCTGAATTCTCAAATAAATCCCAACCCTGATGTTGAAACTTATTTTGATGATAACAAATATAATTTGTACTATTTTTGTGTATTTTTTAGATATTTGTTAAAAGCCTTGATCACACACAAAATAGTCCTATTAGAAGACTTGACCTTCCTATTAGTAGACTTGACCCTTGCTATTAGTAGACTAATAGGATTGTTAGTCGACTTATCAAAATTACTAGTCAACTAATACATGTTGTAGTCGACTTATAATTTCTACTGGTCGACTAATAGCAGTTTCAAAAACTTATCATTTGTATCAGTCTTAATGTAGTCGACTTGCTTCTTTGATTAGTCGATTAACCCAGTCAAATTGCCTACTCTAGTCGACTAACCCCCAACCCCTAGTCGACTTATAGCAGTTTGTAACTGTTGTTCAGTTTCTGATTTCTGGTATTTTATCCAATGTTTCAAAATTCAAATTTGTCATGATAACTACCCTAACTAACTATAGATTTCACCTATAAATAGGGATGTTGTCCATGGCTAAAAACACCAATTCATATCAATAGTTTTCTGCCCAAAAACTCTGTTCAAAATTTTGTTTTTCAGAAAACTGTTTCTACTTTCTATTCTTCACTCAAATTTCAATCCTTTAGTGAAGATATCTGAGAGTCCACCTATAAGAGTCCTTGTTCACGATCACATACAGATTCAAGGCTTATAGGAATGATTGTAATTACTCAAAGAGAAAGATTGTACAAGAGCGTCTTCGGGTTGAAGAGAAGTTGTACAAGGTGTTGTTGACTTCTTGGTTGTAAGAAAAGTTGTATACATTTGGTAAAGGGGATTTGTCAAGTGGTGTACAAGGTGTTGGTTTTGGGTGTACAAAATCAAGGATAAGGAAAATCTCAAGCGGGTTGCTTGGGGACTGGATGTCAGTCAAAAGGACCGAACCAGGATAAAATCTCTTGTGTTTGTGTTTACATTATTTCTGAGATTTGTTTCCTTTTCTTGTAAGTTATTTTATTTAACGCTAATTATCTTTGTTCTAGTGTTTTGTTGACATAACTTTTAGATCTTACAATTGGTATCAGAGCCCGGCCTGGCATACTCTATCAAAGCTCTGCATACTTTGTCAACACCCTACAAAGATGGCAACAGAGTTTTCCTCATCGCAATTCAGAGAAGGACATTCTACACAACGTCCGCCACTATTTGATGGATCGAATTACATCTACTGGAAGTGTAGAATGAAGATTTACTTGCAATCGCTCAACTACGAACTATGGAGTATAGTAGAAGCAGCGTACACTAAACCAACTACCAATTAGAGGGCCTGGAGTGAAGAACAAAAGAAGTTAGCAAATCTTGATGCCAAAGCAATGGACGCGCTTTTCTGTGCCTTGAACAAAGAAGAATTCAATCGCGTGTCAACAGCCAGATCTGCAAATCAAATATGGAAAACTCTACAGGTAACACATGAAGGCACAAATAAGGTTAAGAATCTAAAATTTCTATTCTTATTCACAGGTTTGAACTCTTCAAAATGAAGGAGAATGAAACCATCTTAGAAATGGTTACAAGATTCACTGACATTACAAATTTCTTAGTAGCCCTTGGAAAGGAATACACTCAAGTCGAAAAAGTGAGAAAGGTTCTTCGTGCACTCACACCAGATTGGGAGAAGAAGACAACTGCAATTGAAGAATCAAATGATCTCTCAACTATGTCATTGGGAAACCTTATTGGTAATTTAATGGCATATGAAGTACAACTTGAAGACAGGAAGAATGATGACCTTCAACTTCAATCAAAGAAGAAAGTACTTGCCTTCCATACATCCTCCGACATGTATAATTTAGATGATGATGAAGAGGAGATGGCAATACTCTCAAGAAAATTCAGAAAGTTCTTGAAGTAAGGTAAGTTTAATCCTATATGTTTTAATTATAATAAAACAGGTCATATGAAGAAGGATTGCCCATTGCTCAAAAATAAAGGTAAATTCAATAGCAAAAAGTTCAAAAAGAAGAAAAATTATCAAGTATCATCAGAGAATAGTGATTCATCTTCCTCAGATGAAGAAGAAGCCACTGAACATGCCAACATATGTTTTATGTCTCAAGAAGAAGTGAGGTATAATATATTGAACTCTTAGATGCATTTTTGAGTTATATAATAATCTTAAGAATGAAAAGATGAAAAATAGAGTTTTATCAAAGGAAAATGAAAGACTTCACGATGAAAATGAAATTGATATTTTTAAGTTGTCTTTCTTAAATTCTCAAAAAGATGAATTTGAAAAAGTTATATCTTCATTGAAAAAAGATAATGAAAATTTCTTAAAAGAAAATCTTTTTCTTAAAAGAGAAACTATGTCTTTAAATGAAAGAATTTCTGTATTAGATCAAGACATGATAAGTTTCAAAGATAAATATGAAGAACTTTTGAATAAAGCGACAAAATTTAATAAAGGAAAAGAAAATTTAAATGATATATTGTCATATCAAAAGATTTCTTATAATCATTTTGGACTTGGATTTTCAAAAGATAAACATATTGGTCTTGGTTGTTCAAAAAATAATATTGAAAGAACTGCACATGTTTACAAAAAAATAATGATAATTTTTTTGTTAAGAAGACCATGAAATCAAAGAATAAATATATATGGATTCCTAAAAATCTAAATAATATGGACAAAAATGCTTATATTACATTATATGTACATGATATATATAATTCATGCAATTATGTTTATACTAACAGATGGAAATCAAATTCAAATTGGGTTTGGATTCCTAAAAGTTAATGTTTTTGATCATGTTATGTTTGGTATCATTAACAATGTTTTATCCTATAGGTACCATACAAAGAAAAGAGAATAGTTGATGATATAAGTTATTTCCAACACTTGAAAAATATATCATATATATGCTATGATGCAGGGGGAGAACACTTGTTATCTATATCTGTTAAAACCTATTTTATGCAGGGGAGAACATATATTTGTGATAACCTCTTTTCTGCAGGGGGAGTTTTTCTATAGGGGATCCTGTGCATACACACATTGTCATCATCAAAAAGAGGAAGAATGTTGGAACTTATTTTGATGATAACAAATGTAATTTGTACTATTTTTGTGTATTTTTTAGATATTTGTTAAAAGTCTTGATCACACACAAAATAGTCATATTAGTAGACTTGATCTTTCCTATTAGTAGACTTGGCCCTTGCTATTAGTAGACTTGACCCTTCCTATTAGTAGACTAATAGGATTGTTAGTCGACTTATCAAAATTACTAGTCGACTAATACATGTTGTAGTCGACTTATAATTTCTGCTGGTCGACTAATAGCAGTTTCCAGAAACTTACCATTTGTATCAGTCTTAATATAGTCGACTTGCTCCTTTGATTAGTCGATTAACCCAGTCAAATTGCCTACCCTAGTCGACTAACCCCCAACCCCTAGTCGACTTATAGCAGTTTGTAACTGTTGTTCAGTTTCTGATTTCTGGTGTTTTATCCAACGTTTCAAAATTCAAATTTGTCCTGATAACTACCCTAACTGACTATAGATTTCACCTATAAATAGGGATGTTGTCCTTGGCTAAAAATACCAATTCATATCAATAGTTTTCTGCCCAAAAACTCTGTTCAAAATTCTATTTTTCAAAAAACTGTTTCTGCTTTCTATTCTTCACTCAAATTCCAATCCTTTAGTGAAGATATCTGAAAGTTCACCTATAAGAGTCCTTGTTCACGATCACATACAGATTCAATACTTATATGATTGATTGTAATTACTCAAAGAGAAAGATTGTACAAGAGCGTCTTCAGGTTGAAGAGAAGTTGTACAAGGTGTTGTTGTCTTCTTGGTTGTAAGAAGAGTTGTTTACATTTGACAAAGGGGATTTGTCAAGTGGCGTACAAGGTGTTGGTTTTGGGTGTACAAAATCAAGGATAAGAAAAATCTAAAGCGGGTTGCTTGGGGACTGGATGTAGGTCAAGAGGACCGAACCAGGATAAAATCTCTTGTGTTTGCGTTTGCATTATTTCTGAGATTTGTTTCCTTTTCTTGCAAGTTATTTTATTTAACGCTAATTATCTTGGTTTTAGTGTTATGTTGACATAATTTTTAGATCCTACACCTGATTCTCATCCTTTTGCAAGAACCCTCCCTGATACATGATTTCTAACAGGGTTTTCGTTTGATAATCTAAACCATCGTAGAGAATCTGGCACTGACGCCATTTCTACACACCGTGATGAGGGCACTGAGCTAGGAGGACTTTGAATCGCTCAAAGTATCTCCAAAATGGTTCGCTCAGTTCTTTCCTGAACTGCATGATATTCTTTCTAATGAGAGCAGTTTTGTGGATTGGGTAAAATTTCTTCAAGAAGGTCTTGACGAAATCATCCCACGTTGTAACTGAATCAGCCGCCAAACTGTACAACCATTTTTTCAGCTAGGTCCTTTAGGAAAAGGGGATGAAACATAACCTAACGGCATCATCTCCTAGCTGGGGAATACGCATCATGAGGCACACTTCTTCAATTTCCTAACAAAGAAGTATGCATCCTCTGATTCTAAACCATGAAACTTTGGGAGAGTATTGATGAATTGAGGCTATAATTTAAAATTATTTCCATTTGCCTCAGGCAGTTTTATACAAGAAGGTAATAAAGTTCTGATCAGGTAAAACCTGTCCTGAAGCGACACCTCACCGGTTCTTGATGCAAGGGTAGACAAGTGTTTTTGTTTATCTGGAAGTTACATGATCTCTCACCCACTCTTGCATGCAGCACACCACAAACAACATAAAGACAACAAACAATTGAAAAGAATAAAAAAATAAACAAAAGAAAGAAAAACAACCACAAAGCCTTAGTCTAAGGTACCTAGACCTAGACAACTCCTAACTGGTCGATTCTCCGGGGGAGGTTGTTGCAGGAACTCGACTACAAGCTAATCGGTCAGGAAAGGGCAAAACTCGGTGGGAGGTATCCGGGCGTGAGCCACGGGCCCTAATTACGCCAAACTACGGCGCTTTCGAGGCTTTGCCTCTCAATCCACTTTCCTTAGACACTGATGTTGCAGGAGTATAGCTCTTGCAATTTTCACCATCGGTTAATCTCTTAGTGTGTCCGAGATATCATTAGGGCCAACAACTATCAATTTTTAGTTAAGGCTTGGGATAGTGTGAGTGCACTTGGAGATAATTTTTGGGCTAAGGAAGGGTGATGAAACCCCCACCTTATCTTGTTTATTTAGATTTTTCCCTTAATGTCAATTGTGCAAGTGTACAGTTTATTCACAACAAGCTAACACTCAAAGCGATAAATCACTCCAAAATGTTGGACCTATTCTATATGAATGCACATATACCTTTTCTCCAGCACTCTTCAACAGAAATTGAAATGAATTAAAATGACATGTGCCCTAAATGCAAGAGTCTAATCTAAATTTCAATTAAGTAACAAGTGGATTTCTGTTAAGTTTATTACACATGTATAAGGTGAAGCATTCAAGGGAACTAAAAAAATTTGAGAAAGCAATTTGAACGGCTTTCGGCAACCCTGCAGAAGAGTTTGTTAGTACTTCAATCGGAGAAACTCACTTTTACACGAATTTTTCGAGGGCAAATGAATCCTCATGCAACGTCTTTGGCCACCACTTTTGCTTCCTGTGATAGTGAGCTCCTTGGTACTTCTCCTACACACAAGAACAAGAAAAAGCTTTAGTATTGAACAATAAAGCCGTTCCCTCCTAAGCAACGGTGCCAAATTTTAATCGGCAAAAAGTAAGCACAAGAATAGGTAAAGAAATGTGGGTCGATGTTACTGCTTTTGTGATTCTTCCGTAGTAGCAAAGTGGCTCTACGGATCGTATCCACAAGGAGGGAGAGCGATGCAAGCTTGATCCGGCTTCTTTGTTCAAGGAAAGAGAAAGTTCTTTGTTTCAAATAAAGAATTTAAAAATGAAAACAAGTTTGTTTCAAGAGTAGTTTGAATTGGTTTGTTGGTTTATAAAAGTGGATTTTCTTAATGGTAAAAACGCATGGCTAACTTTCTACTAAGTGCTCCCACTAATCTCTAGCTCCTTGAAGATGTGGCCTCACGATGGATCATAGGCAAGCATAACCCTTATGCATATGAATTAATCACGTGGAAATTGAGTGAAAGTTCTTCCTTTAACTTTAGTTTTACACAGCAAAAACTTGGACATTCCCTTATCAAGATCCAATTGAAGGTGAGAATACGGGAAGACACAAGTATACTAATGGTGTCGGCAAAGTAAAAAGAAAAATCTTTAACTTACAAAAACAAGCAAAGTTTAAACTCTATAGATCATCAAAAACCTATTAAGTATGAAGTATAAGAAAGCTAATACTTGTAAGTAAATTAGAGTAGAACCCTCGTCTTAAGATGTCATAATTCTCATTTGCACAAGGCTTGTTTGGCACTATTGACTCATTTGGGTTATCAATCAAGTTGTTAGAGATTGTGGGTTAGTAGTTAGTTAGTCATGCAATGAAAGAGTTAGTTAGACATGGTAGTAATGGAAACAACAAAAGAGAGGAGGTAAAGAGGAAAGGAGTTACACTAAAACAAGAAAGTAAAAGCAAATGGAAAACACAAGTAAATGGAAAGAAGAAAGAGAAGTAATTACTTGTATTAGCTTGTCATCTTTCAAATATAACTTTTATACACTCTCTCTTTTTCTCTCTAATGGCTAAACTAAAACTAGGAAAAGAAAAACAACAACTACTACAACTCCAAAATCAAACTAACATAAAGATCCTAAAGTATTGGATATCTCCAACTGAAGAACCCTGGGGGGTATTTATAGAAACTAGGGGAAAGGGGGCCAGGGGGATAACCCCTGTGCCAAAGCACTGGCGCGGCCGCGCCTGGCTTCCTGCTGCGTGCTGTCCCTTCTGTCCCCTGTCAGATGGATCTGCTGGTTCGTTGATTTGATGCCATGGGCTGACAAATTCTCCTCCCTATGGTCAATGGCTACTTAGTAGGCCTTTAATCACCCATTAAATGGTGATTTAGGGTCTTCTTCTTTATTTGCACACCATGGATCTAGGATCAAGCAAGTAAATCTTTATTAGCAGAATTTTATACCAAATAAATATACGGATGTGATAAAAATTATGCAAAAATTAGAGACTAATCACCCACTTGTCACTGTCATCCATCTTGATTGACTCCTTGTAACTGCTAGGATCTCCAGCTTCCATTACTAATGCAAAAGAAACTTGGTCCTCTTTCCATCCATATCAATTTATAGCACTAAAACTCTGTCTGACTGCCTCAACGGTCTAGATTGCACCTGTTGCTCTTGAGTAGCTTCCTGCCTGTCTCTATCTGAAACTGAAGAGTCTTCATTTGATTTGATAGGCTTGTTGGGGTCATCTAAAAACTCAAACTCCTTGCTCTGAGAATCTGCTGAAATGTCTGAAGCTCCACCTTGCGCTTTGTCTCCGTCTTTGACTTTTTCTTGCAACATTGATTCTTCATCAAAGACCACATCTATGCTAAATAGGCATTCTTCTATTCTGGATCCCAAAGCCTGTATGCCTTGGTTCCCTTGGTGAAATCGATGAAGTAATACCTCTTTGACTTAGACTCCAGGTTGTTCCTCTTTTGTCTATCAACCAAATTATATGTCAGACAACCAAATATCTATAAGATTGAATAGTCCACTGACTCTCCTTACCATATCTTTTCTGGGACCTGAAGATTAACAGTTGTAGATGATGACCTATTCACTAGATAGCTCGCAAGACTCACAACCTCTACCTAAAAATCTTATGACATGTCAGCATGTAACCTCATACTGCGGGCATGCTCCATAAGTATCCGAGTCATACGATCTACTACTCTATTTTGTTCTGGCAATCCTGGAAACTTAGCTAATGCTCAATACCTTCACTAGCTAAGTGCTCTTTAAATTCTGAGGATGTATACTTACCTCCATTATCTGACCTAAAGAACTTTACCTTTCGCCCTTTCTGATTCTCCACCATGGCTTTTTTACTCCTTGAATTTTTGAAATACCTATGATTTTTGCTTCAAGAAATACACTCTACGCTCCATGAAAAATTATCTATAAAAGTAACATGATAAGATGGACCCCCAATGGATGCAACTGGTGAAGGTCCCCACACATCTGTGTGTATAAGATCTAACAAGCTCTTAGTTTTGTGCACTGAGGTAGTAAAACTTACTCTCGACTTTTTACCTATAATGCAAAACTTATATAGGTTAAGTTTGTAGTGTTTTATACTTGATAGAACTCTTTTTCTGTGTAGGACTCGAACACCTCGCTCACTCATGTGTCCAAGGTGCATATGCCAAAGTCATGTAGTGTTCTTCTTCTCTGTTTCTACAGAAGCATCACTAATCACCACACTTCAAATCACCTTGTATAAGTTCATTGTATGCTCTACTGTGAGGACCATCATGGAATCCCTATAACCTTTGGAGTTCCATCTGTACCTGTAAATTGTATCTTTGAGCTTCGAAGGCTCCCAATAAGAGAAGGTTTTTCCTCAGGTCTGGAATGTGTCTCACGTCTTTAAGTGTTCCACCCTTCTGTCAAACATTTTCATGTGGTACTGCCTATTTCAACTATCTTGCATGCAGCATCGTTAGCCATCAGGACTGTGCGTCCTTCAAAAAGCTCATATATGCTAAATCACTTCTTTCTTAGGCATATGTTGTATGTGCATCCCAAGTCAAGCAACCAAGCATCTGAGAACCTCCTTTTGATTCTGCTCGGATTCATCGACAGAATATCACCTGGTTCTTCAACCACTTCCTCGACTATGCCAGCTTGATTTAATTGTTTCCCACTCGTACTAGCTCCATCAGCTCCTGAACCACCCTTCTTCTTTAGCCTCTCCTTGTATTTGAAGAAATTCTTCTTCATGTGCCCTAGCTGTTTACAGTTGTAGCAATCAATAATTCACTAGAAGGTTTGGTACCCTTCTTGGGTCCTTTACTTTGTGATCTCCTACTCTGCTCCTTGACTACAAATTTTGAGGCCTCCTCTGTAGAATCTGTCTTTTTCATCAGCTTGTTGTTCTAGACTTTTTGTCTGATATCTTTCAACTCTAAGGTCTCTTTTTCATATATGATGGTGGTCACCAAGTGATAATAACTTGAAGAAAGATAAGATAGCAACAAAAGAGCTTTGTCTTCCTCTCTAGTTTCACTTCTTGTTCCAACATGTCACTCAAAATCTGATTGAACGCATTGAGATGCTGGACAACTGGTGTTTCTTCCTTCATCCGAAGACTATACAATTGATTCTTCAAGAAGAGTTTGTTGGATAAGCTCTTTGTCATGTAGAGACTCTCCAGTTACACAGTAAACCTGCAATTGTTTTCTTGTTCATTACATTATAAATAACTTCATTTGATAGGATAACATGATAGTGGCCTTGGCATGAACATCGAGATCCATTCACTCATCGTCTTCCATCTTGGACGGTTTCTTCTCCAAGCAAGGTCTTGTGAGTGCCCTCCTTCACGAGCAACATTGTTACCCATATTTTTCACAATAGAAAGTTATCCTTCCCATCGAATTTCTCCATCTCAAACTTTATTATGGTCATCTTTCTGGCCATCGCTCTGATATCAATTGTTGTGATAGATACCACCAAACAATAAGAGTCATCGCAGAAGCCTCGAGCAAACTACCGTAGTAAGAAATGTAACTTCATCCCCACAAGAGGAAGAACACAGATCACAAATCAAGAAACACAAAATTTGAGAGAGGAGGGGGAGAATCTTATTAACTTGAGAAGCAATATAAGAATTTACAAGGATCTCTCTCTAGGATCTCTCAAACTGTCAATACAAGGTGAAAATCTTTATATCAAGCACATTATTTAAAAACCAAAATCTTAGAGGTTTTATAAACATCTAGAATAAATCTCGACCTTTTAAATCTTTAGCAAAACAATCCTAGTCATCCAATCAACCTTCATTACAAAGAAAGATTCGAAAACCCTTTCAAAAATCTGAATCTGAAAACTGTTCAGATTCAAAAAATAACCATAGTTGTCGATGTGTCAGCTATCGACAGACTGAGACACACCCAGGCTCAGTTGATGAAACGGTCAATCTCTTGTCGACTGGTCTTCGACAGACATTGCTACCTATAGACAGTTACGTGTCAGTTGTCGATAAACTGAGATGTCCTTAGTCTCTGTTCTCTTGCGATCGACCGCCTGCCAATCGTCTTGCCTTAGCTATCAATAGCTACATGTAGGTTTTGACAGACTGAGTTTGTGCATGTCTGTGCACATTTTTGACTGCTGAATCTTCTGAAATCTCCTCCACCTTGTCTCGTAGTCTTCTCCAATGGATGTGAGGTACCCAAAAATACCAACAAGTTGTAAGGTAACTCGGGACAAGGAACTTGATAGAGTTGCATAAAAGATTTTGTGACTCAAAAAAGTTCATCTTGATCTATCTATGGTGATGGATAGAGTCACCACTTGGCAGGATATTCGGTCTGGAGTCGAGTCAGCCCCGGGTCGAGTCTTGCGTGGTTCGTATGACTTTGGACTTTGGGGCAAGAGATTTCTTTAGAAGGTAGTGTGGCTTCGGAGCTATGGGTGAGGACTACGTCAGATTTAAGAGTAGTTGGCTTCCAGAATAGGGTGCTAAGAACTTTCAATGTTCTTGTCTCTAGACACGTGTCTTGATCCTGACAAGGGTCAAATTTTGACCGCTACAATACATAATAAGTTCATTTTTTTCACTCTTGGTGTATTTTTTCTTTACGACTTAAAATGTTAGCAAATAATAAGATGGAACAAGTGTGCCTCCTTCTTCAAGGAGAAAGAGGTCACTTTCCTAATCCTCAGAGTACATACGATACCATGTTGGCAGTTTGTCTCTGCCAGCCGCTATCATTATGCCGATAATTTCCCTTTATCGGTCCTCCCCCTTATTGATCACTGATTCTTACATTTGAGGGTCTTAGGCCGACATTACACCGGTGCTTCTAACATGAAAGGCGTCTTCTTTCTCTGTGTATCTGACAGGTTTAATCAAAGGAATTCAGTTGCTCGTGGTAGAGTTTTATCCACCATAAATTGGTGCTTTCATTAAGAGCTTGAGTCTACACTCGAAATCTTCCTCCCATCCAACCCATACCCTATCCTTCCTTTAAAAAGCCTCTTCACTAGTGTCAATGGCCATGAAGAAACAAATAATCATCCACAATGATGCCCTATCCAAAGGCAGGAACTACACCATCATCAGGGGCATGGACCCACACACCGTCGATCGCGAGCATGTCGTAGAAGACACTAGCTCTTACTCATCTCAAAGAGCAGCCATCAGTGCCCGATCGCTGCCGCTATACGAAAGCCAGATCCTCCAGATGCTCACTAACATGAAGGAGCAGATGAAGGAGCAACAAGCCCAGTCAGATCGCGACCGGAGATTAGCGGCTCTTGATTATGATAACACAGCTCGAGTACAGGAGGCGTTGAAATAACAAAACATTTAACTCCAAGCACATATCGCCGTCCTCCAAAAAACCCAGGTGCAAACTGAAAAGTCACCTAGAGGGAGGTGAATAAGTGAGTGCTAATTAAATGCGAAAATTAAAAACTTATGCTAACAAAAACTCAACACACAAATGATAATCAAGACGTGAAGCTGAATTTCGGTGAAGGGCTCTAGAACTTCTCCTCAAGATTTTTCTTTAAATAAGAGTTGAGGTACTTCAATAACATTCTTGGATCATATAAGTGTAAGCACAATATCAAGCATATATGAGTACATAAACAATATCAAACATATATGTGTAAGTATTAAGAGCGCAAGATATAGTAAGAGTAGAGTTGAGAGAGATAGCCAAACTCAAATACGATGATATATTTCGAGGTTCGAGCCACTTGCTTTACATCTCTGTCTTCACCTAGAAGGATTTTCACTTTCTCCACAAAGGAACTCTACAAAGAAAATAATCTTCTGCACAAGAGGAGGGCACAAATCTAATAGTCCTCTACACAAGAGGAAGGCACTTAGCCAATGCACAAAGAAAAACACCTATACACAAAAGGGAAGAACAAGCAATGAAGATAATAATACTTGGTGATCAAAAAGATCACAAATGAGAAATCTCACAAACGAGAAATGTCACAAAATCCTAAAAGGATAGATATAAAGATAATATAGCTCAAACTTGTGAGAAAACTAGGATTTTTGAAATGAAGCTTTTAAGAAAATACTTGGAAAAATATCTTTGAAGAAATAGAAACTTGACGCTTGAAACTTGAAACTTTAAATTTTCAAAACTTATTTTCTTGATTTGTCACACCTCGCTTTCCAACATATGCTGTGTAACGCCCCGATCCTGGGAGATACGGAGACGTCACTGCGACGTATATACGCAGGTCAGAAATACCCCCACGTATATACGCTAAGCATCAGTACAGGCAAGAATCAGAGTACGGAAGCAGTGGTGCATTATACATTCCAACACATGAGTACAATTACAAAGTTATCACCAGAGGTGATCCGATATTACAATAATATTACATCACCAGAATGGCGCAATTGCGGGAATACAAGAGATATACAAGAGTAAACAGTATTAAAGGCACTCACGAGTTTACCAAAGGAAAACTCGAGAGGCACACAGGGGGCCTGGAAGAATAGAGCTCAGGACGGTGTGCTGGAAATCCACGCTACCGCTGCGCTACTCTGATCAGCAACAGAGAGAATCCACTAGCTCCAAGCTCCATGACCTGGACATGAGAATCCAGGGGAGTCAGATGAAACTCCCCAGGCGAGTGGCGATACAAAAGCCAAATGGCGAGTATGGGTAAGCACATGTGTATCAGTAAATCTGGATTATAAGCATGAAAGCCATTTTGTAAACATAAGCATGCTAGAACAAGAGAAGCATAGAAGGTGACATTCATGGTATAACAAGATAAGCAGTAAAGTAGATAGAGCAATACTAGTTATCTCCTAAGCTAATATAAAACCGATAAAACAGAATAAAAACCGATTACGAGTAAATCTAATTGTACAGGTTTAGGTCATGGCTCCATGAGATTAGTACCTCGAAGGAATAATCCAAACAAGGAAACCCTCATCTATATACCTTTACCTCATGTTACCGTAACCTGAACTTGTACAGCTCGAGTTACAAATCAATACAACAGCATTACATATTAATATATTATTATACTTAGGCCGTCTAAGTTGTAGGTTTTAGTATGCGTCCCATTACACATACTTCTGCTTACAACTTATAGAGCAAGTTGTTTGGAAACTGATAAAGTGCGATGAATCATGCTCTGGATGGGCCCCTTACATGCCCGGGACAACGGTTCAGGAGTACCGGTGCTGAGCCGGAACGTACCGCTAGGTACCGGGACTTATGGACGCCCGAACAGGAATAGAGTATCGCAGATCCCATAGAAATAGGTCTAGGGCGTGTGCATACCCGGCATGAAAATCAGGAGTAGGGGTGCCAGTACACCCCACGAAATCCCTGGTGGCCGCCAGGTGATCCCTCAAGTATGTGGCCACGCGTGACTCGATAGTGCCACCATGAACATGATTAATCAGGCCCATCAGTTTCCCCAAACCGATGCAAGTTGTCTAATTATAATAATATATCAAGTAAGCAGGACATGATCAGGAATCCAGGATTACATAACAGGAATCATGACAGGGGTCATAGCAGGAAATCAGGTTTAGAAAGGAGGTGCTCCTACAGATTCAAGAGGTGGCCCCCACAGATTCAAGAGGTGGCCCCCACCAGGTGTGTGGTGTGGCACTTTGTTCCGTGTGGCACTTTGTTCTGAGGAGATGGATTCTAGAGGTGGCCCCCACGGATTCAAGAGGTGGCCCCCACCACGAGTGTGATGTGGCACTTTGTCCCGTGTGACACTTAGTTCCATTCAGGACTTGACGGGAACAGGTAGTACAACATGAGTAGGTGTCAAGTAGGAGTATACCAGACGTAGGAAATAGCAGACGCGGGGTTCGCGTTGCAAGAATGGTAGACGCGGAAATGGCAGACGCAGGGTTCGCGTCGCGAGAATGGCAGACGCGGGAATAGCAGACGCAGGGTTTCGCGTCGCAAGATGCCTCAAACGCGAGGTCTGCGTTCAAGTCAGGACGCGAGGAGAACGCGGACGCGGACATGGTTTCCGCGTCGCGTTAATGCAAGAAGAGCACTGATATGGGCATAGCATACGTGAAAGTAGCAGACGCGAAAGTAGCAGACGCGGAAATAGCAAACGCGGGGTTCGCGTCGCAAAGGTGCCAAAACGCGAGGCTCGTGACCTGCGTTTAAAGGAGGAGAACGCGGACAAGAGTATAACTCCGCGTCATGTCAATATAGATAGAACACAGACGCGAGCTTTAGCTTTGCGTCGCAAAGGATACAATAACGCGAAGGCCGCGTTAAGGAAAGCCTAGACGCAGGAGGTAACTCCGCGTCTAATCAGTTTAGCTACACCGCACGACATAAAATACAATAATAAGTTTACAAGTCCATGTCTTGGCGAGCGAGGTTACTCGCCTAAAACTGATGCTTGAAGCTTTAAGCGTCCGAAATGATCTTTGTCGCCGAATATCACTAAATCGATCACCGGAATAATCGCGAACGATTACCGGAATGATCTACGGTGATATTACCGACGAAGAAAGCTCGGCCCCAATCCAAAAGGAGGGTACCGGCCTAAACAAGGTGATGGAGAGTAGTTGAAGGTGCAAGTCTAGCTCAAGTTGGCAAGATGGGATTTTGCAAACGGTGCAACGGGGAGTGACGAGATAGCCAGTATGAAGGAGCTCGCCGTGGAGGTGAAGATGGTTTACTTGGTGGTGGCCAAGGAGGAGTAGTTGGTGGTGGAGATGAAGGAGGAGTTGGTGAGGGTGAAGGCTCTCTTGGTGGAGAATGAAGAAAATGAAAAGGAAAGAAGGAAAGACACCTTTTATAGTTGGCATGAAATGTGAAGGAGATGTAAATAGAATTTAGAGAAGGGGGTTTGTGTAAAATTGGGGAGTTAGGTGACTCTCTCCCTTGGCCGGCTATGATGATGAGAGGGGAATGGGGGTGTCTTGGGAATGACATTTTGGAAGAGAAGAATTAAATGAAGAGAGAGAAAAAGGTAAAGGTATGAATGTAATAATGTGTACATCATATAAAGCAAAAGAAAACAAATGAGGGGAACTTGCGTTTCCCACATTGAAACGCAGCACCCCCTTGCATTTAGGAAATATGGGCTAAACGCAGGGATTAAGCCGCGTTTAGGGAAAGCCAAAAGCTGCGTTCCAAAAAGGAGAGAGAAAGTCATGATAATTGATGGGATTTGATCTGAAGTGCAATAAATGCAACATGGGGAGGATCTTCACAATAAATGCAGAATCCCAGGTAGGTGAGATCCGCGTTTGAGGAAGGAGAGAGAAAATGGGGAAAGACAGAGTAGAATATATGGGGTAATTCCTCGGTAACTGGGAAAACACCGGAAAAGCCCAAAAATGAAGTAATGCGGAAAGTTTCCCAAAAATTCTCAAAAATCATAAATATTATAAAATGATTTTTGGTGAAATCGGTTTTCAAAGATTCAATCTCATTTTCCAGATAAAAATCATAAGGTCAGCCGTCAATCTCGGTATACACCGGATTGGCCGGATTTTAATAAAATCTGATAAATCCCAGAAAATGCGTTTGGATAGAAAATAGGATTTTAAGAAATAATGTCTAAAGACACTTCTGGAGATTCCAAACCGTTTGTAAATTAAAAATCCGGGAATCGGTTAACGGTACTGGCCAACACCGGTTTTGAAGATTTACAACTTAATTCAGGAAAATTCCAGAAAATCATATAAAATCCAGAATATTGGAAAACGATGTTTAAAACTGAAACCGGTCAAATCGGAATACCAGAATGTCCAAACCGAGCAATACTCTGGGATCGGGCCTTCGGTTCAAACTAAGGTTGACTCCGAATCCACGAATCCAAATCCAAGACAAAACAATCATATAAGGAATTCATAATACAAAACAAACATGGAAGCAAAGCGAAAAATACGATTGAGAAACCTGAATACGCAACTAAGTACGTATTCCGGGAGCGGGGTGTTACATGCTGGAGCGGAGGCACGATGAGAATTGATGACGTATATATGCGAGAAAAATATCCCACGTATACACGCTAAGCCTAATGTGACCTAAACAAGTTATATAAATCAACTATGAAAGCAATGAAGTGACTGCAATATGGCATATAAATTTTCACATGATAACTTTATTCTAAGAATAATTAAAATAGAATAAAGCTGAGCTTAAAACAACATAGAGAATCAAGGGAATCAACATGAATAAAAAGGAAACCATAACCATTCCCAAGATCGGGTCATCATGCAGAGGGAAACTCTGGGATCCTTGCAATACGTGTGATCCTCTCCAAATATCTGATCAACAAATAAAATATTCATAGACATGGATATGCAAATTCAGGGGAGTCAGAAAACTCCCAACGAGTGTATAAAATGAGAGAAGGTGATATAATATAATATAATAATAGCAGCCGAAGTACTGTGAATACAATAGCAATGCAATATATATATATATATATATATATATGAACAGTAATGAAAAATGGACTATAGTATAACCATGTGTATAGTCAGGTATCTATTATAGCATATATGAATCAGACAGGTGAATACAGTCAGTTACAGTACATTACGGATAATTTATTATTATTAATTATGTTAGCGAATGCTAATTGCCACATGCAGTAAACGCATCTCATACTACGCCTACTACACATTTCAATTAGGGTTATATGTTATTAAAATTAATTGGTGGAGACATTGTCTATATTTTAGGTGGATTCTGTACGTATCTGGAACCATGGCCCAATCACCCGGTGCTGAACCAGGTCCTACCGCAGGTAGTCAACAATAATAACAATATGAATAATGCAGGATGTCAGTCCTCCCCTGGAACCCTGAAGTGGAATCGTATCTAGGCTGTGCAACCTGTATCAAAGGTCCGCCCAAAATATAAACACTATCTCTCTATTAATTTATTCAATCTCAGTGTAAGTTATTTAATGATTTTGATCTATCAATATCCATGATATCTTGATTACTGGGATAATAGATGACAATACGATAGCAATATCAATATGGTAAATAATGTATAAATATTACACAGAGAACAATGTATCAATATTCTCCTAGTAATTTTGGTATCATGAGTCTATACATAAAAATGACATGTACTGTCTAGTCAATATACAATCTTATCTAGAAATATCTAGACCCCATGTATATGCTCTAGGATATAACAGTAATACTGTAGGATATAACAGTAACAGATCTCTTTAACTTTTGATCTCAATACTACCACCATAAACACCACATGTTAAATTCATTATCAAGAAATCGGAGGAAATAACCCACAAGCTCAAATATCAATAAGGGATTATCTCTTAATTTCATCAATCGCTCTAATCCTTTATATCCATTTTATCCAAATCTCAAATAATGAAATAAATGCTCAACGACCTCTAATCAAATCCTCATTATCCAATTTGATCAAAATCATCAATCACCCCACTTCAATCGAACTCAATCACCGATCCAAAAATCAAAGTATCAACTCAATCCTATAAATGAATAATCCACCAATTCTGACCAATCTAATCTACACCTATTCTCAACCCCAAGTAAACTCCACTCCAGTACAATCTACTGACAGATCGAAGTCCAAGATCCAGTACATTAATAAAGCTATATCTTATTTAAATAAATTCACAATATCCAATTAAATTCTCATATGATTTATTGACAAAAAAGAAAGATTCAGTAGGATAGCTGGCTCACATAAGAATCTACACATTTAATTACGATCACTAACTTATCAACTTTAAGATCCAATTATATTATTGTTTAAGTTTATCACACCTAGATCCGAAACAAAGTGGTAAATAATTAAACATAAACGATGAAAGATACATCTCAATAGCTAGATCTAGAGTTCATAAGTATATAACATCAAGTATATATATCTAGTCTATCATCACCAAAACATCCACCTCTTCTATGGTATAATAATCCGCGACTGATAAAGTGTTACATATCTGAAAAATTATTCAAAATAAACTGATCTGCTATCCACCCTTAGACGAACACTACTCTGATTTACTCTAAAGATCCAAGTATCAAAATTTCAACAAGTCTAAATATATGTAATCATCAAATCCATATCTGATCTATATCTATAACATATCTAATTCTCCCCTCAGAATGATAATTTACTAAAAATAATTGATTGCATTCCTCTCTATGAATAGGACTTGAAGATCCAATAAACTTATATTCCTTTAAGCAACACTTCGTAATCCCACCAAATAACTTTCCAGGATATACACTTATTTATCTAAGACAAGTAACAAAATAAATGTCGATATACATGAACATTATAGAGCAAAATGTCATACTAGCAATTTATTCATAATAGTTTACAATTTCTAAACATTATAGAATCAATTAAACAATTTAAATAACAAATTATAAATAATTATTACAATGAATTTTTTTAAGAAAGTGAAAAATGCTCACAACAGAATTTAACAATAATAAAATACACACAAAAAATAAACACTAATCAAGCTAATCAATTGGTATTCAGTATCTATAAATATGAATAATAATTAACATACATGAATAATAATTTAACATGATATATAATTTGCAAAATGTGAAACACTCACAGTATAATTAAATGGCAATAAATACACTAATAAACAAACACTCACTTTTAGGTCGCGGATCCGGGTCGAACGCTCTGTTGGATCGGGTTCTTGTGCACATGGGTCAGTCTGCAACTAGAATGGGCTAGGGTCTGATTGGAGTTGGATCCAATATGGAGAGGAGGGGGAGAGAGAGATACAAAGAGAGGGAAAATGCAGAGAAAAATACAAAGAGTGAGTGAGAGAGATACGGGGGGAGAGAGAAGTATAGAGATGAAAAAGACACACAATACAGAAAGGGATAGCTCGTTGGTGAAGGTAGTGCGGTGTGTTCTGCATGGAGGAAGCTGGTAGTGGGTTTGACAGTTGTGAGGATGGGGCATGCTGGGGAACAAGGAGAAAAAGAGAAGGTGGGGGAGAAGGAGGTAACGAAGATGGCGCATGGTGTTGGTTCAGTGGTGACGCGTGCAGTACGGTGGCATGGAAGAGGAGATGGTAGTGGAGGAAGGTGGATTGGTGTGGGTGGTTGCATGGGAAGGAGGAAGAGTTGGGAAGCTCGCACGGCAGTGACTCATCGTGGATGGTTGCGGCAAGCGAAGGAGGTGGACAGTGCGGCAAAGAAGGGAGAGGGTAAATCTCGAGGTGATGGAGGTGGGTGATGGTGTGCGCAGGTGGTCGGCGCTTAGCATCGAGGAAGGAGATGACGACGGAGAGGTGGTGGCTAGTTGGTTACGGTAGTGATCGCGCTAGGGTGGAGGCATGGTGGTGGGTGCGTGAGTTGCATGATAATGGGCGCTCCGGATAAGGTGAGAGCAAGGGAGGAAGCTAGGGTTTTGGGTTACAGGAAGAGAGGCAGAAGGAAAGAGTGAGTTTTTAGGGTTTTATTAGAGTTATTAGGTTTAATTAGGGATTAATAGGATTAAGGGTGAACAGGGTCTGAATAGGAGAGTTGGGCTTATAGGCCGGGTTTGTGTTTTGGGCTTGAGAAAAAGGATAAGAAAATGAGATAGAAAAGAAGAGAAAAATAAGAGAAATAAGGAAGTGGGCTTGGGCTCACTATACACATGCAAAAATACAAATAATAATATTAGTAATAATAACAACAATTACATATTAATAAAATCATAATAATTCATGATAATAGTAATTAATAACAATTAGTAATAAAAACTCACATTAAAAAAAATATATACATAATAAAATACTATTATATATTATTTCCCAGCAACCATCAAGGCTTCTTCAAGGGGTACATCCTCACCCTTAAGGCGATTGCCCAGCAGCCAAATACACAACCTCCCAAGGAGCAAAATGCGGCCGACCAGTGCAAGACGATAATTTCCCGACTTTCATACATATAGTGTATTCCCTTCCAATCTTTCCTTTATATATTACATTTATGAGAATAAACTATTATCTAGTGCTTTACATTTTGCAAAATAGCCGTTCGACCATATGCCACGCTGATGGGATATCCTCCACTCGGAAGCAGCCAAGAAAACCCCCGAAGATGGGATGTGCCCTCACTCAGAGGCGGTTCTAACGTACAATAGCCATGTGCCCGAATGATGGGACGTGCCCCCACTCGGAGGCTGTCAAGAAAACCCCCAGTGATGGGATGTGCCCACTCCGAGGTGGTTTCGACTTCCATCCATCCATACGCCCCGATGATGGGATTTCCCCTCAGAGGTGAAATTGTGATCTTCCGCTGATGGGATGTGCCCCATTGGAGGATCGTGTCTATATACTCCTAGATGGTTTGTGCCCCGCTTGGAAGTGATAACCCAGATATGCCTACGAGCCTTTCTCAGTAGTCCTGCGGGAGCCGAAACCCTCCGTTGTGAGATTTTTCCCATTCAGAGTCACCCACTCTGCTGCAGGGATGTGTCCCCCTCAGAGTATCCGATCTTTCATTGATGGAATGTGCCCCCACTCGGAGGATCGCGATTGTATACTCCTAGATGGAATATGCCCCGGCGTAGAAGTGTTAATGCAGATATGCCTATGGGTCTTTCTCGGTAGTCCTATGAGAGCCAAAATCCTCCATTGTGGCATTTCCCCCGATCGGAGTCTCCCACTCTGTTATAGGGATGTGCCCCCTGTCAGAGCCTCTATTTGTTTCGCTGATGAGATGCGCACCTACTCGAAACAAACATACCTATGGGCTCCCCTCATCTGAACCCACGGGTGGATAAACCCCCGATAGTTTCCCTCTACCGAGTTTCTTTCATATTCTGATGTGAAAAACACCTAGAGGGGGGGGTGAATAGGTGTAAGTGCTAATCTAGAAACTTAATGCAAACTAAGTGCGCTAAATGCGGAAGCTAATGCAAATTATGCACAAACTAATACAATACAACAAGTGTAGCCGAATTCTCCTTGCGAGGCTCTGGACTAACTCCCCTTGATTCCCCTTGAAATGGGTTGAGGCGCTATGTGAAGCTCTTGTTGGATGAGTACAAGTTAGGCACACTCACACAAGCAATCCAAGCAATATGAAATACACACAATCAAGCCAAGCATATAATAGATATGACAATAAGAAATGCAAGGCACAACACAAGCAATATATGATATGAATGAATCAATGCTCAACACAAGCAAGTATGATATGATGATGAGTATGATGCTTTGCACAATATAAATGAGTAGAGTTGAGAGACAATAGGATCAAACGCAAACACACAAATTTGTTTCGAGGTTCGAGTACCCAACTCTACATCCCCGCCTACACCACCGTGTAGGATTTCCCAATCCACTATAAGGAGTACCAAACTCCTCTCTCAACTTTACAACGCCACCGAGGCTATACAACCACAATCCACCTCTACCGAAGAGGGATACAGCCCGTAGCCAACTACAACAACACCTCTACCTAAGAGGCTCACAAACCAATCACCCGATCACCTCACCGAAGAGGGATACAACAAGAATAAGGGTGTACAACTTAGAGGTTTACAACAACCACCTCAAACTCTCTCTTTTCTCTTTTTCCACAAAAACAAGATCCTAATAGTTTAGGATAGAAGATATAGCTCAAGTGTGGAAAACAAGTGTTTTTGGAAACAAGCAACAAAGAAAAATCCTTGGGAAAATACTTGCAATATGATAGAATTGAAGATCTAAGCAAAAATCCCAAAAACCTATTTTTCTTTGATTTTCCAAAAACCCAAAAACAAATAAGATGAAATCTTTTTGACTTAAAAACTCTTTTAAAACTCTTTTAAACTCTTCAGAAAACTGAAAATTTTTAGCTCAAAAATTCTTGTCCAAAACAATGGAGAAATGGGGTATATATAGCCCCTAGGAAAAACTAGCCGTTAGGCTGATGTGGCAGTCTGACCAACTGCCGGTCGACCGGCCCGGTCGACCGCCAACGGTCAAAAATGTGACCGTTGGGCAGCAGCGGTCGACCGGTCCGGTCGACCGAAAATTCCCGAGAGCAGAGCTCTCAACCCGGTCGACCGGCCCGGTCGACCGTCCACTGTGCCTAACAGACGTGCACGTTTGTGCACATCGGTCGACCGGCCCGGTCGACCGGCCCTTGGTGCGGTCGACCGGTCCGGTCGACCGTACTGGCCTGGCAGGCACAGTGCAGAACTGCACAGATACGGGATTTGAAAATAGGTCTTTTCACTCAATAAAAATCCCATAAAATCACAGTAAATCTAAAAAATAGTTTTAATCACAATAAAAACTGTTTTTCTAAAAATTGTTTTTCTAAAACTTGTTTTATCATTTTACTTTGATAACCAAACTTGTGATAAAAATTTCAAGACATATATCAATCATATCAATTCATTTTTGTGTCTTGCCAATTTTATCAAAAACAAAACTTGTATTTTATCAAACTAGAATTTTCCAAAACATGAATAGGATAGTCAAAATAAGTTTGTTTAAAAAATTAAGCATGCATGTATAGAATGAAGCAACTATACATATATCAATTTAAACTTGTTTTGATAAACTATTCATGAAAACCAAAAATCAAATCATGAAACGTGTGTGTGTTTTGTGCACTTGAGCATATCAACTAAACTAAGCTTTACAAATATGGATCTAAAACACAAACTCTAAACTAGATACCTAAGTCTTCTTGACGATCTTCATCTTCAAGTAGACTCGGTCCAAACTCCGTGATTCTCCAAGTGCAAAGGTATGATCTTTAAGCTTTGGCACCGGAATCATCATGAATAGCTTCTAATCATCTTGTTGAAGCTAATCACCAACCTAATATCCTGTTAATGATCTGAAACTTAGAAACACAAGAATATTAGTAAACATAACTACATGAGTGTTGATCATCATCAAAACTAGAGTGGAAGGCCATTGGGCCAACAATCTCCCCCTTTTTGATGATGACAAAACTCATGGAGTTATATATGCATGGATTAAAGATAAGCTTCAAGGAAGCTCCCCCTTAACTCATGCATAGGGATAAACAATAAATATATGCAATTAGTATTAAACATGAAACATGCATATGCATAAACAATAAATGGTTCTAGATATCAAATGGAATATTCAAAACAAAATAAGCTCTAGATACCAATTACAAAGCACACTCTTAATATTCTTGAGATTAAAACATAATATATGCATAAACATAAGCGTGCATATAATATAAAACACAAATACTTCTCCCCCTTTTTGTCAATCATCAACAAAGGGGTAAACAATCAAAACCATAGATAAAATGAGGGGTAAAAATCTTTCTCCCCCTTTTTGTCAATCAAAAATGCAAACAATGTTCTCCCCCTTTTTGTCTAAAACAAAAAACAAAATCAATAAGGGGTGACTACAAACATGATATCAATTAAAAATATGTCAATGAAGCATCTTGATACCAATAAACAAGAATCAATATATGTTATATGCTATATACATTCATGAAGAGGAAGACGCTAAGTTAGCTTCCCTACACATATGCATTACATGAAGAAGGGATGACAAGCCCCAATTCACATAACACATATTATGTAATGCATAAGAGGAGATGTGAAGCTCCCCCTACACACGTGTACCATATAAAGAAGAGATGTTAAGCTCCTCAATACACAATACACTCAATATGAATCTATATGTAAGAGAGATGTTAAGCTCTCCTTGCATATAGGCAACACAAAACACAAGTTCATATCAAATATTTTTTTTTTTTTTTTAAACCAAAATCTTGATAAGCAAACATATAGTATATAATATACGTGTGTAATCAAGCACAAAAGATCACATATATGTATGAAAAGATAATATCAATTGAAGTAGATGCATATATACATGAAAGAACAAAATATGAGTATATACAACATGAATCAAATTGATACCAATTGAAAATATCTAATGATACCAATTGAAAATATTTTACCAATTGAAAAGATTTTACATAGAAACATTGATACCAATTGTAAGAATATATTTCATTTTGAAAATATATAAACAAATTTGATGTTGATATCATATGTTCAAAATAACAACTTTTGATCATAAAGAGTGGGAGTACAAATACCAATTGAAATACAAAATCAAATTTTCTCCCCCTTTATGAAATACAAACTAAAATCATGCATAGTCTTGATACCAATTTAAAAGTAATCAATTTAAACAAAATTGAAACTCAAGCACTAGCATAAACACAAACATATATATGTATGAAAAATAGATACCAATAGAAATTGATATACTTGGAATTTAAAGCATACATACATACAAAACATATATGAGTATACAAGAAGATCAAAATGATACCAATTGAAAGAGTTCAATGATACCAATTGACATAACAATAAGTTCAAGTGTATACATCATATTATCTACCACCCAATCATAATTCAAGTTTTAAAGATTTTCAATTTAGGGCATACATGAACATGATCTCCCATCCTACCGCCCTTAGAAGGTAGGGGTTTTCAAAAATAGATTTGAAAATTATAGCTTAGTTTGAAAAACTCTACCAAAGTGAAGAACATCGCAACTAGTTAAATGGAAAACTTGTTAACTAGTACGAAATCCTTCAAGTAAGGAATAAAACAAAATTGTTTTCCATAAACATGAAATTCACATCATATCAAACACTCAAGTTCAATTAGGCATAAATAAGACTCATGAAAACAAAACATGAGCAAGCAATAAAGGTGAGTGTACAAATAAAGTGTGAATATCATAATCATAAAAATATTTTCATTAAGCTCAATTATTCCTTAAACATGAAAATCATCAAAACTATCTATCTTCAAGGCATATGTATGTCTAATACAAACTAAAGTATACATACATATCCAAAACATAACGAGTCCCAAAGATATATGCATGAAGGCACGTGGCTCAAAAAGGATACTCATGTATAGTCAATAGTTTGGATAAGATGGTCATATACATGAAGTTAAACATGAACACATGAAAACTTGAAAATCACGAAAGACTAAATTTTCATAACAACAATTTTCAATTCAAGATATATGTATGAATTGTCAACACAATAAGTATACATACATATCCTAAACACAATTTGAGTCCATATATATAGATTTGCATGAAAGGCAAATGACTCAAGGGGTATACATGTATATCTTAATGTTTTGGCAAAATAAACATATACATGAAATCAAAACTCATATAAATCCAAAAATATGAATACAAGTCTAAAATGTATGGATCATCAAAACTAGACTATACTAGCACATCTAATGGGTTCAAATAAGCATTCAAGCTCAAACATATATAGATTTATTTGTGGCCCACTATATGTACAAGTATAATTCCTAGTCTTAATGAAAACTAACATCTAAACAAGTAATCTTAACAAGAAGCATCAAAACAAATACAAAAATCATCATGATAAAAGTCATCATGGAAAACTAAAACATGATTATTATGTGAATTCACATGTATTAGATTCATGATGTACATTATAGCTTAAACAAAAGTGAGAACACTAAATATGGGTTCATATAAGCATATGTGTCTCAAATACTATACATGTATGTCAAGGATCTAATAAACATGGAATGAACATACTAATCCATAGACATCAAAAACATGCTATAAACATTAAAACATGGAAAGCATGTAAACAATAAATAGGAGTAAAGGATTGTTACCAAAACCGAAGAAGCAACTCTCCTTGTCTCCAAAACATGGTGGTCCTCTCCACCAAACCTTCCCTTGAAAGTGATGCATCCATTTGATTTCCTTTAAGTCCGGAACGCATCCGCTCCAAGGTGTCATCACTCTCACATCATGTGAGAGCCCACACCTATATCAAAAATAATAGGAGGGGTGGTCTTTGGTACCCACATCTTATTGGGTCCATGGGGGTTAGTCCCTTCCCTAACCCAACAAATTTCTTTGCTAAATTTGAAACATTTAATCTATCATAACAAAATTTAGCAAGATGGCCCTTACGACCACAATGTGTACAAGTGTACACATGAGCATACATGGTGTGATGGTGTCCGTGAGGAGCATGTGTATGCCGTGGAGGGTGTGCATGCATAGAAGATGGAACTTGTTTCTTTCGAACCAAGGATTCCAAGCGTGTATGGTTCTTAGCACATTGGCTCATAGTGGAGCCCAAACAATCTACTCTCTTCTTTAGCATACAAATATCATCATTAATCCTAGAAGAAGAGGTATATGCATTAGGTAGACTAGATGAAGAAGCTATACTAGCATGGCAAACATGTGCATCCATCTTATTTTGTAAAAATTCATTTTTCTTTAAACATGCATCCAAATCTTTAGAAATTGAAGCAATCTTAATTTTCAAAGAATCATTTCTTTTAAAACAAAATCAACTTTTGAAGACAAGTTTTCATTTTTCTTCAAAAGAACATGGCAATCATTTTTATTTTTCAAAAAGTTATTTTCTTTAAGTGCAAGATCAAGTTGAGATTTTAATGAATCCCTTTCATTAGCAATCTCCTCTTTCTCTTGCAAAACAACATCAAGTCTAGATTGTAAACACTTATTTTCTTTTTCAATTCCTAGACTTTTCTTTTCAAAATCTTATATTTTTCTATAAGTTTTTCACAAACAATTGAAAGTTCTTCATTTATAGCATGGACATCAATATGATCATTTGAAGAACTAGAACAATCATCACTATCATAGTGGGGTTCCGAATGTACCTCAAGGGAGTCATTCCCTTGGACCATGAAGCATTGAGAATCGGATTCTCCACTAAATTCCTCCGGTTGATTTGGCACTTGAAGCTTGGAGGTGGTGGTTGTTGTCAATTTGTTCCACACTGCAAAGGCGGAATCAAAGTTAGAAACACATAAGAGATAATCTTTAGGAAGAGTGCTTCTAATGGCCTCTAGGGCTTGTGCATTGGCCCCTATATGATTACCATCACCAAGATAACATCTCTTGGTGGCGGCAAGGACATGCAAACCTAGGGTCTTTAGGTACATGGACATCCTATACTTCCAAACATCAATGTTGGAAGGGTCAAAGCTAGGAGGGGTCATGAAGTCCATGGTAAACTATATATGAATGTGCAAACAAACAAATGCAAATTAGATTAGCAAGCAAATGGATCTCACTCCTAGGATGTTAAGCCTAATATCAGGAGCACTAGCTCTGATACCAATTGAAAAACACCTAGAGGGGGGGTGAATAGGTGTAAGTGCTAATCTAGAAACTTAATGCAAACTAAGTGCGCTAAATGCGGAAGCTAATGCAAATTATGCACAAACTAATACAATACAACAAGTGTAGCCGAATTCCCCTTGCGAGGCTCTGGACTAACTCCCCTTGATTCCCCTTGAAATGGGTTGAGGCGCTATGTGAAGCTCTTGTTGGATGAGTACAAGTTAGGCACACTCACACAAGCAATCCAAGCAATATGAAATACACACAATCAAGCCAAGCATATAATAGATATGACAATAAGAAATGCAAGGCACAACACAAGCAATATATGATATGAATGAATCAATGCTCAACACAAGCAAGTATGATATGATGATGAGTATGATGCTTTGCACAATATAAATGAGTAGAGTTGAGAGACAATAGGATCAAACGCAAACACACAAATTTGTTTCGAGGTTCGAGTACCCAACTCTACATCCCCGCCTACACCACCGTGTAGGATTTCCCATCCACTATAAGGAGTACCAAACTCCTCTCTCAACTTTACAAAGCCACCGAGGCTATACAACCACAATCCACCTCTACCGAAGAGGGATACAGCCCGTAGCCAACTACAACAAACACCTCTACCTAAGAGGCTCACAAACCAATCACCCGATCACCTCTACCGAAGAGGGATACAACAAGAATAAGGGTGTACAACTTAGAGGTTTACAATAACCACCTCAAACTCTCTCTTTTCTCTTTTTCTACAAAAACAAGATCCTAATAGTTTAGGATAGAAGATATAGCTCAAGTGTGGAAAACAAGTGTTTTTGGAAACAAGCAACAAAGAAAAATCCTTGGAAAAATACTTGCAATATGATAGAATTGAAGATCTAAGCAAAAATCCCAAAAACCTATTTTTCTTTGATTTTCCAAAAACCCAAAAACAAATAAGATGAAATCTTTTTGACTTAAAAACTCTTTTTAAACTCTTTTAAACTCTTCAGAAAACTGAAAATTTTAGCTCAAAAATTCTTGTCCAAAACAATGGAGAAATGGGGTATATATAGCCCCTAGGAAAAACTAGCCGTTAGCTGATGTGGCAGTCTGACCAACTGCCGGTCGACCGGCCCGGTCGACCGCCAACGGTCAAAAATGTGACCGTTGGGCAGCAGCGGTCGACCGGTCCGGTCGACCGAAAATTCCCGAGAGCAGAGCTCTCAACCCGGTCGACCGGCCCGGTCGACCGTCCACTGTGCCTAACAGACGTGCACGTCTGTGCACATCGGTCGACCGGCCCGGTCGACCGGCCCTTGGTGCGGTCGACCGGTCCGGTCGACCGTACTGGCCTGGCAGGCACAGTGCAGAACTGCACAGATACGGGATTTGAAAATAGGTCTTTTCACTCAATAAAATCCCATAAAATCACAGTAAATCTAAAAAATAGTTTTAATCACAATAAAAACTGTTTTTCTAAAAAATTGTTTTTCTAAAACTTGTTTTATCATTTTACTTTGATAACCAAACTTGTGATAAAAATTTCAAGACATATATCAATCATATCAATTCATTTTTGTGTCTTGCCAATTTTATCAAAAACAAAACTTGTATTTTATCAAACTAGAATTTTCCAAACATGAATAGGATAGTCAAAATAAGTTTGTTTAAAAAATTAAGCATGCATGTATAGAATGAAGCAACTATACATATATCAATTTAAACTTGTTTTGATAAACTATTCATGAAAACCAAAAACTAAATCATGAAACGTGTGTGTTTTGTGCACTTGAGCATATCAACTAAACTAAGCTTTACAAATATGGATCTAAAACACAAACTCTAAACTAGATACCTAAGTCTTCTTGACGATCTTCATCTTCAAGTAGACTCGGTCCAAACTCCGTGATTCTCCAAGTGCAAAGGTATGATCTTTAAGCTTTGGCACCGGAATCATCATGAATAGCTTCTAATCATCTTGTTGAAGCTAATCACCAACCTAATATCCTGTTAATGATCTGAAACTTAGAAACACAAGAATATTAGTAAACATAACTACATGAGTGTTGATCATCATCAAAACTAGAGTGGAAGGCCATTGGGCCAACATGATGATGGGATGTTTTCCCACTCGGGAGACAGCTCCATTGACAGGATATCCCTCGCACGAGAGGACAACTCTAATGTTGGGCTTGCTCTGACGTTGGAGGTACCGGATCATCGATCGGGTAGGGGCCCCTATCCGAGACAGACGCATCCAACCTTTTGTTGGGATTTTTACCACCTCAGACCAATTTTTGCAGGTACTATCAGACTATGTCTAATGTGAGATCAGCTATATCTATGAGGGTTTTCATGTTTGGATTATCCCCTCGACGTATCGATTTCGTATGGTCATATACCTAATAGTTCTTCGAGCACGTGATGCTACCGATATAACTTCCTGACAACGAGGGCCTCAGGTATGATTTAAAGGTTAAATCTGCTTTATCTATCTAGAGGTAACTCGGGTTGTGTCTATTCGGGCAATCGTGACATGAGACATAAGGTATATCTATAAGGGTTTTCTTGTTTGGATTATCCCCTCGACGTACTTATCTCGTGAACCTGTAAATAATCTCATACAACTCGTTTTGCCCGCACTTGTATCAACACTCCATTTAATTTTCATTGCATAATTGTATGTATGTCCTAATGATTTTCATGTAGTTCATATGCCATGATGATGGGATTTTCCCTACTCAGAGACAAAATACAATTTCTCCCTTGATGGGATGTGCCCCCACTCGGAGGATCGTATCTGTATACTCCTAGATGGGATGTGCCCCGCATGGAAGTGTTAACGTAGGAGTGCCTATGCGCCTTTCTCAACAGTCCTACGACAACCAAAATCCTCCGTTGCGAGATTTTCCTCGCTCGTAAATAGGACTCTGTTGCAAGGATTTCTCCTCTTAAAGGCCCGACTTCGCTTCTCCTTCATGGGATGTGCCCCCGCTCTGAAGCAAACACGAATCCAACTCTGTTGTAGGGATTTTCTCTCTAAGAGGCTCAATCCATAGCAAGGATTTCCCAAATCAGAGACGATACTTTCAGGTACCGCTATGAGATAAGCAACCACTTGGGAGCTATGCACCAAACCAAGCTCCAAACATCTCGGAGTCGAAGCAAATTTCTTCGAGTAGACACCCAAGTTCAAATAAAATAATCACAAGACAAAGCAGGTAAGATCTAAACAAATACTTTCATTTCAAAAATTTACTGCTTTTACTGTAAAACATTTTGATTACATCTATTCAAATACATCTTGGTATATCTAACAAGAGTGACATAAGGTCTATCACATATTTGTGTTTTTTTTCTTTGAAGAGAAATACGAATAATCCAATCCTGACTCAGACTCGCTAAGCTCCTAATGCTAACACAAAAGAGATCCACCAATCGGGGGACGCTTCGCGCAGGCGCAACCCATTGTTCACGCTAGATCCCAAGGGAAGCCCAGGGAGGTTCTTTCATAAAAATAAAAGATTACTAAATGAAGAGCTACCTCCTTCTCCCCGAATAGAGCATGCCTCCAAGGCAGCCAGACAACCTCGTCTAGGACATGCAAGAACGTGATGATATCACTTCACGGGCCCTCCATCCCGAACAAGTGGCCAGAAGCCTCTAGAGCATGGACACATCAACACAGGATATCCGCTCGTGCTTCTTTCCCATGCCTCACCTTAAGCAAAGAGTCTCCTCATGTGAGGACCACGATGAAGACTGCAAGACATGAACAATGACGATGGAATCAGGAATCCATCACCGTTTCTACCTAACAAGACCTCACTTCAGCCATACCCACTACTAGGAAAAGAGATGTTCGAGCAAATTAGGTCAGAGATTGGGCCCAATCAATCTCCCCTGGCAGTAGGGCCTTGTCAAAAAATCAAAGTGATGTGACAAGGTCATCATAAAAATCGATGTGACGCGTCCTCCATCTCCACCCTCTCCCTTTCCTTCCTCCATCGGACGAAGAAGAAGGGTGACATTACAATCCACTAGCACAAGTATTTAGGGGGCAAAGAACTCTTGAGAAGATGAGGCAATTACTTCCAAGGTCCTCCCTATTTATAGATAAAGAAGAAGAACCGACTTATATTCAAATTCTAGCCACATCCGAAGAGTCGGTTTGCATCCCAATTTTTTTTTGGAATGTCAGATCTGTTAGATACGATTTGTCTGCCATACAATCTCGTCCATTATGAAGTCAGAATTTTGGTCATTAATTTACCAGCTGTTTTCACCCACTCCAGTTTTCAAAGAGGGCTCAGAATGCGAAACGTTATTTTGACCAGTCCCTTTAGAGTACAAGCAATGACTCTTCCCGAGCCAGAGCAAACTTAGTCTACTCCACTCTTTCTTCTTGGAGTTTGGAGAAAAAGGAAGTGAAGGGGTTATTTGTAGTTGACACTTTTTGATCTGCAATAAGATCAAGACATGTGTCCTATCTCATCAGAAGCTCCTAAAAATAGACTACCGGGGTATGCTAGCAGAGCTTCTTCCTGAGAGCATCTCCCAATTATTCTCGAGGACACTCCTCCTTTCGAGAAATCCACTGCCCAGAGAATTCGCCTTCTTTCGAGAGTTTCGCCACCTTAAGATCAATTCTTCACGTCCCAAGCAAGATGGTTACAACAACTGACCTCATCGATATCCGCCTACAATCATGGAGTCTGTTACACCACCATCTTATCTCACATTTCAAACATTGCAACAACTCCTACTTCAGCGTAGACTGTTATAAAAGATAGCAGAAATCATTCCCGCAATCAAGGGCATAATTCAGATCATTACGAAAGAATCATGATGTACAGATCATGTGATTATTGAAACCCGCATGACCCTCACTTCTAATAAAGACCCTCTGGGTATATATACACTAAGGGATCAATGAAGAGAAGGGACTCTCTAAGCAAGACACTCCCCACAAAAAGATCTAGAGAATTCTACTCCTCAAACCTCTGTCCTACTGTAATATGAGACTTTAACAGATTTCTAACTTTATAGAATTCACTGTAACATCTTGAAAATAGTGAATTCTCTCCCTTTTTCCCGTGATTTTTCCAAATTGAGTTTTCACATAAAATTATGTGTCTTTGCATTACTTTACTCTCTCTCACAAGTCTCATTGCAAATTGAGTGTTAATAAATTTCCTTAAGGAATACTCTTATAATTACAAAAAAAGATTCAAAAACCCATTCGAAAATTAGAATTTGAAAACAATTCGGATTTGAAAAATACCTATAGCTATCAACAACTGTGTGACTGAGAAACGCCCGATCTTTGTTAAAATTGTGGTCGATCTCCTATAGACTCGTCTTCAATAGACATTACTACCTATTGACAGTAATGTATCAGTTGTCGATAGACTAAGATGTCCTTAGTCTCTGTTGGCTCACAATCGACCACCTGTCGATCGTCTTGGCTTAGCTATCGACAGCTACATGTAGTTGTTGATAACTAAGCCTTTGCAAATCTGTGCACATTTTTTACTGCTAAATTATCTGAAATCCCCTCCACCTTGTCTCAGTCTTCTCCAATATATGTGAGGCACCAAAAATACCAACAAGTTGTAAGGTGACTCTTGACGAGAAGTGGATAGAGTTCGTAACATATTTCGTGAACCGAAGAAGTTTGCTATGATCTATCCGTGGTGATGGATAGAGTCGCCATATGATGGGATATTCGATCTGGAGTTGAGTTAGCCCCGCGTGGTTGGTATGACTTCAGACTCTAGGTGAGAGATGCCTTTGAAAGGCAGTGTGGCTTCTGAGCTATGGGTGAGAACTACCATTGAATTTTGGAGGGGTTGAGCTTCTGGAATGGGGATGCTAAGAACTTCCTATGTTCCTGCCTCTAGACACGTCGTGATCCTGAAAGGGGTCAAATTTTGACCACTACGGTACGTAATAAGTTCATTTTCTTACTCCTCATATACATTTTCTTTACAAGTAAAATTTTAGCAAATAAATGAATGCACTTTTGTAAGTAGTAAATAGATGGTACAAATACGCTTCCTTCTCCAAGTAGAAAGAGGTTACTTCCCTAATCCTCAGAGCACATATCATATCACATAGGCAATTTTCCTTTGCCAATCTACTACCACTATGCTGGCAATTTCTCTTTGTCGATCCTCTCCTTACAGAGTATTGTTCTCACATCCGAGGGTCTTAGGCCAACACCACACCGGTGCTTCTAAACTGAAAGGCATCTTCCTTCTCTGTGTGTTCTAATATGTTCAATCAGGGTGCTAGTTGCTTGTGGTAGAGTTTTATTCACCACAAATTGGTGCTTTCATTGAGAGCTTGAGTCTATACTCGAAATCTTCCTCCTATCCAACCCAGACCCCTATCCTTCCTTTAAAAGCCTTTTCTCTAGTGTTGATGGCCCTGAAGAAACAAACGACTATCTATAATGGCACCCTATCCAAAGGCAGGAACAACACCACCACGGGGGCACAGACCCTCCACATGCTGCCAATCACGAACATGTCGCAGAGGACACTGGCTCCTCCTCATCTTAGAGGGCAGCCACTAATGCCCAATCACTGCCATTGTATGAAGGTCAGATCCTCCAGATGGTCACCAACATAAAGGAGTAGATGAAAGAGCAACAAATCTCGTCAGATCACGATCGGATGCAAGTGGTTCTCCACAGCGGATAACAACGCCCGAGTACAGGAGGCATTGAAATAACACAATGATCAACTCCAAGTGCAGGTCACCATCCTCCAAAAGCCAGATGCAAATGCAATCGGAGGCAAATAGGATTTCAACACGACCTGATCCAGAGAAGGATCAAGGAGTTTCCTGATATCCGAACCCTCGACATGCTAGTCCAAAGGTCGATTGAGGACGTGAAGCTGTAACTCTGTAGCAAAACAAAGTAGGCCACTGCCAAGGTCTTTAATTCCCCTCTCTCTAAAGAGATTCTGGAGTGTGAATTCTCGAAAAAGTTCATGACTTTGACCTTCAACTACTACTCCAGAACCAGCTCACCAAGGTTCCCAACTGCGGTGAAGATGTCTCTGCACTCACCTTCATCAGCAGGTTATAGATTTCACACCCTCTATATAAACACCTGTTGAAATATGACTTCACTCGGATGAGTGAGGTCTTGTCCTTAGCCCGGCTATACATCCCAGTTGGAGAAAGCGATGACGAGTGATGTGCTAATTGGCAAGTGCACCAATCGTTCAAGTAATAAAGTGATGAAGTAAAATATCGTTCCTACGAGGATTGCGATTCTATTAAGTATCAACTAATCTAACCCTAATTCTATTTGAAGAAAAAGATTTTAATATCGAAAGTAACTTAAGCTAAGAATTTTAAACTATCAAAATGTTGACTTAAGATGAGAATCTTACTAGGGCAATTGATTTCAGTAATTCTTACTATGAATTAATATGTTGATTAGTTTAGAAACTTTATACTATTTGTATTAACAATCGAAAAAATCCTACTTTAACTAATATTCTCTATCGAGCAATATTAATTCTATCATTTAGTCTAGATCCACAATCTGTCAATCTAATGAATTGACTAGATAAGGAACCATTAAGATTTATGGTTTTTCTAATAAAATTGCACAATCTATATATCTCCTTTCAGTCTCAACATGTAAGATTGTGATTTCAATTCTTATGATGCTACACTAGGTCAACTCCTATCGGTTTCAAACCTAGTCATCTTTATAATTATGGTCGTCAAATGATAGACATTAAAATGGTAAAAAAAAATTAACGTGAATTAGAATAATAACAACTAACTTTATTTTACAATATTAATTCATTATAAAAATACCAACATCAATGCCCATGCTAGAGAGGTTTAGCTCAAGTTAAAGAAGATGCAAAACATGATTTTAAACATGAAACTCATTAATTGTAAATTGGAAATAGAAGGAAAAAAGAAAACACCAATTTAGTTGTTGTTGCTCCTCTGATCTTCTTCTTTTTCAATACAAGTAATTCTCCCAAAAGTAAAGATCTTTATTGAAATTTAGAATATAGAAAAACTTGATAATAATATAAGAGTTTATAGTGACCTATATAGGCCTCTAAATTTTGAATCCACCAGCTTAGGGTTTTAATAAATCAATTATAATCCTATACAAACTCATGAAAAGTTACGTCAGAATCTAACTCAAAGAGACGGCTACCCAGATGAGAATCTCATCCAATCAGCCGTGAATATCAATACATGTCCAATTCGAAATCAGAAAATAGCTGGCAAAAGTGTGTTGACTAATTTGACTAATGAACAGTTAACTAGTCGTCAAGATGGTGAACCGGCCGTCTAACTAGCTCTTCTAGCTCTGAAAATTTTATGACTGCTTCATATTGTTGTGTAGACTCTATCCAACCCTCTGGTTTCATCTCTGGTCCTTCGTGTCATTATTGTTCATGCTGCAACTCTTCTCTTCATCGCTTTTCTGGTTTTTCTCCAAAATTGCTCTTGACTTTATTCTGCAAAATCATAAACAAGACTACCATGTAGAATTAAATGTGTAAAAAAAATAGATATAAAAAGAATATAATATATACATGAAAATCATAATTATCACACTCTTATACCTAACTTTTGCTAGTCCGTGAGCAAAACCCTAATCTAAAAAGAAAATTAAAAATTAAAAATCCTAAAAAGAAAAATAAAATCTTAACTCACTTTCATAGAAATCACGGTTGCACTTAGCATATAAAATAAGTCGTTAAACTCTTAGATTATCCCTAGTGGACGAGTATTTCTCATGAGATTTTATAGTGAATATACCCAGAAAATTAAAAGAAAAAAATAAAAAGATAAAGAAAAAGGTTAAGAAAATAAAGATATCCTTTGCTCCTTTAGGTGACACTCCTTTGATGGTGATCAAAAGATGACAAGAGTGATTCGAGCTCTTCCACAATCTTGGAAAGTCAAGTCTACAACTTTGAAAAGTTGGATGACAAAGAGGAGATGGACTTCATGGGACATATAGGAAACTTGAAGACCCATGAGATGGAAAAAAAGTGAGAGAACATAGAGCACCGCTGTAACACCCCGATCCTTTGGGTACGGAGACGTTACTGCAACGTATATAAGCAGGGCAAAAATACCCTCACATATATATGCTAAGCATTAGTACAGGTACGAATCAGAGTACAAAAGTATGAGGTGTATTACACATTCCATATAAGAGTACAATTACAAAGTTATCATAGGATGTGACATAATATTATAAGAAAATTACATCACCGATAGGCGCAAAAGCGAGAATACAAAGAGACATACAAGAATGAACAGTATAAAGGATGCCCACAAGTTAGAAAAAGGAAACTCGAGAGCAAAGTAGGGGGCATGGAAGCAATGGACCCCGAATGGTCTACCATTGATCTACTACGCTACCGCTGCGCAACTCCGATCAACAAGAAGTCCATCATGGTCCAAGCTTCGAGATCTAGACATACAGGTCTTGAGGAGTCAGAAAGCTGTCAACGAGTGGTAAGATGAGTGTCAAGTGGTGTTCATAGACAACCATACATGTATCGATAAATTTGAGACAAAAAGTGTGTGTTAAAACTAGTGTCGTGAGCATAGGCACCAAAAGCAAGCAATGAGGCATCAAGTAAAGTAACGTGGCAAAACCAGTTGTACAAACCCAAATTATGAATTAGTGAGATTAGTATGTCGAGAGAATAATTCAAATAAAGAAACCCTCATATATATACTTTATTTCTCTGTCACTGAAATCTGAGTTCATATAACCCAAGTTGTCTGCTAAACTAAAAAAACATCATAAAATCGAAAAATAGATAAAAGTGAATAAAACTGAATACAGGCAAAACTAGCTGTACAAGCTCAATATACGGCTTCATGAGACTAGTACATCAAAGGAATAATCCGACAAGGAAACCCTCATCTATATGTACAAGCCGAATTGCAAAACAACACGATGAATTATTAATTAGTATCTTATGATTACTCATCCAACCCATATATCTAGGTATGCGTCATGGTGTACATCTCAACACACATACATCCATATATAAGAAGTTGAGATTGGTTATTAAAAACTAATGATGATACCAACGAATTATATTTACGATAGGTCCCGTGCATACCCAGGACTACGGCCCAGGATGTTCAGTTGTTAATACAAAACCTATCGCGAGGCGTTTAGGAGCAAAGGGTTTTATTTATATGCCCCAGGAAAGAGATAGAAATCGGGGTCCCAGCACACCCCGTGGAACATTTAGAGGCCCACAGGTAGATTAAAGTTTTAGTTGCACAACATACCTAATGCCATTGTAAACAAAATTATGAAACGAAGTCCATCAGTATTTTCTTACCAGGTATAAGTTGTCCTTTTTATAATTAATTATGATTATCAGTTTATGGGAATAGCAGGGGCATGTTAGGTACAGGAGTATCAGGAGTACACGTATAAAATGAGTATATCAGGATATCAGGATATCAGTTATTATATTCTCATAATGTGATAATCATGAGTTAAGTGATAACATGGCAGGTGTCAGCTAATTACATGCAGGTGTCAAGTAATATTAGGCAGGTGTCAGGTGAAAGCACGATAATGTTAACATATCAAGTGAAAGTATGTCAAGTGATTATCACAACAGATATTAACTGTCGCATAATATAATACAAAAAAATGGTACCGATACAGGAGATCAATACGAATACCGAAAACATACAGTTCTTAAAAAATAATATAAGTGAAGATTTCAAACTCTTCAAAACTAAAATTATAATAATAATAGATTACACTTTTATATAGTATGTGAGGCCGAGCAAAGCGAGAACGTATCATGACATATAATAATAATAATGATTAGGCAATAAAGCGAACAATCAAGGGGAGCTAAGCAAGGATGGAGCGAAGCTAGCTTACAAAACTATATGCTATCACACTCGGCGTGGTTACCCCTCACGGTGCAGCTAAACACACACGACGGAGCGAGCGTATGAATGCTATGCTAACACATGTGGCAAAGCCGTGCTCATGGCGTAACTACGCTCGAACGGAATTACCGATAAAGCGCTGAGCGCTAAGATCGCCTACCAGGTGAAGCGCGTAGAGACCGCGAAGTGGTCTAAGCGCACCCACTTTCGGGAACTGGGTTGTACCTGAAGAAGTGTTAGTACCAAACACATGCATATAAACTGATAATAACTAGACTATCCATAGAGTATGAAGCCCGGAGGCTGAGTAAAGAGCCTTAACACAACTTGAAGGCTAGGTAGTGAGTCCGGAGGCTAAACGACCACGAAAGGTAAGCCATACATGGTAATAAATCAGTAATAGAATTATATCACAGGCAGTATATATCTACATATGTTGAACCACTCTACTACATGTATTCATCACAGAGCTGCCACATATACAGTTCTAGGCACTCAGCCGTATACATATACAGGTATACAGTCCATAGAAATACAAATACACAAATCTCCAAAAATACATATCACCCCGTCGAAGCGGGAAAACATAGAAATGAAGCGAGAACACTCACCTAAATCTGCCAAATGCGATGCAAACTCCGAGAACTCCAAAATACATATGTGCACGTGGTAAATTAAATGAGAGAAAGAAGAGGAAAGAGAATAGTAGAGTGAGGAGAGAGAGAAAGAAAAACAAGGAGATGGGGGGCATAGCCATGGCCTAGCCTTACTTACGGCTAGGCCATGAGCCTAGGCTAGGCACGGCTAGACTGGCCGCATGGCCAGGTGGTAGGCGGCCATCTAGGGGAGAGGGGAGGTGTTGTGGAGGTGGAGTTGAAGTGATATGGTGGTGGAGATGAAATTGAAGAGGTGGAGGAGGTGATTTAGGGTGTTAAATATGAAATTAAAGAGGTGGAATGAAGAAGATGGTTGTGGTGTGATTAGTCTTTAATTTTGCATAATTTTCATCACATTCTCATATTTACTTGATGTAAAATTCTACTAATAAAGCTTTGCTTACTTGATCCTAGGTCCATGGTGTGCAAATGAAGAAGAAGACCCTAAACCACAATTTAATGGGTGATTAAAGGCCTACCAAGTAGCCATTGACTTTAGGGAGGAGATTTTGTCAGCCCAGGGCATCAAATCCCGAATCCAAGAGATCCAGACAACAGAAGACTGATGAGACGGCGCGCTGCCCGAAGCCAGGCGCGCGCCGGCCTGGCAGGGCCGCAAAAATACGGCCCAGGCCGCGTTTCCGCGGTCGTACGGGCGCGCGCGCCTGGGCTTTGGGCCAGGGGTCGTCCCCCTGGCCCCCTTTTCCCTGGTGCCTATAATACCCCCCCCCCCCCCAGAGGCTTCAATTGTGAGATATCCAGAGCTTTAGCAAGTTGTTGTAATCTTGTTTTTAGGATTGTAGTTATTTTAGTTTCCTTCTTCTTCTAGCTTTAGTTTTTAGCCATTAGAGTGAAAGAGAGAGAGTGTGTAAGTGTTGTATTTGAAGGTGACAAGCTAATACAAGTAACTACTTCTCTTTCTTCTTTCCATTTACTTATCTTTTTCATTTACTTTTACTTCCTTGTTGTGGTGTAACTTCCTTTCTCTTCACTTCTTTTCTTTTACTTTCTTGTAGTGTAACTCCCTTTCTCTTTACTCCTTTTCTTTTGTTGTTTCTTTTACTACCATGTCTAACTAACCCCTCCATAGCATGGCCAACTAACTACTAACCCACTAATCTCTAACATTTGATTGATAAACTCAAATGAGTCAATAGTGTCAAATAAGCCTTGTGCAAACGAGAGCTATGATATCTTAAGACGAGGGTTCTAACTCTAACTTACATACAAGTATTTTCTTTCTTATATTTCATGCTTAACGAGTTTTTGATAATCTATGGATTGTATCCTTTACTTATTTTTGTAAGTTAGAGATTTTCCTTTTAATTTTACTGATACCATTAGTGCACTTGTGTCTTCCCTTATTCTCGCCTTCTATTGGATCTTGATAAGGGAATGTTCAAGTTTTTGCCGTGTAAAGCTAAGTTAAAGGAAGGACTTTCATTCGTTCCTAACGTGAATAGTTCCTATGCATAAAGATTTTACTTGCCTATAATCCATCGTGAGGAGACATTTTCAAGAAGTTAGGAATTAGTGGGAGCACTTAGTAGAAAGTTAGCCATGCGCTTTTACCATTAAGAAAAATTCACTTTTACAAACAAGCAAATCAATTCAAAATTATTCTTGAATCAAACTTGTTTCATTTTCACAATCTTTATTCGAACAAAGAACTTTCTCTTTTCTTGAACAAAGAAGCCGCATCAAGCTTCCATCGCTCTCCCTCCTTGTGGATATGACCCGTATAGCCACTTCGCTACTACAGAAGAATCGCAAAAGCAGTAATATCGACCCACACTCTTTTTACTTATTCTTGTGCTTGCTTTTTGCCGATCAAATTTCGCCGTTACCGGGGAGGGAACGGCTTTATTGTTAAATGCTAAAGATTGTTCTTTGTTCTTGTGTGTAGGAGAAATGCCAAGGAGCTTATTATCACGGGAAGCGAAAGTGGTGGCCAAAGACGTTGCACGAGGATTCATTTGCCCTCAGAAAAATCATGTAAAAGCGAGTTTCTCCGATTGAAGTACTAACAAACTCGTTTGCAGGGTTCCTGAAAGCCGCTAAAATTGCTTTCTAAATTTTTTAGTTCCATTGAATGCTTCACCTTACATGTGTAATAAACTCAACAGAAATTCACTTGTTGCTTAATTAAAATTTAGATTAGACTCTTGCATTTAGGGCACGTGTCTATTTCAATTAATTTAAATTTCTGTTGAAGAGTGCTGGAGAAAAGGTACGTGGGCATTCATATAGAATAGGACCAACATTTTAGAGTGATTTATCGTTTTGAGTGTTACCTTGTTGTGAATAAACTGTACACTTGCACAATTGACATTAAGGGCAAAATCCCAAATAAATAAGATAAGGTGGGGATTTCATCACCCTTCCTTAGCCTAAAAATTATCTCCAAGTGCACTCACACTAGCCTAAGCCTTAACGAAAAACTGATAGACGTTGGCCCTAGGGACATCTCAGACTCACTAAGAGATTAACCGAGGCTGGAAATTGTAAGAACTATACTCCTGCAAAATCAGTGTCTAAGGAAAGTGGATTGAGAAGCAAAGCCTCGAAAGCTCCGTGGTTGGGCGTAATTAAGGCCCGTGGCTCACGCCCGGATACCTCCCCCCGAGCTTTGCCCTTTCCTGGCCGATTAGCTTGTAGTCGAGTTCCTGCAATAACCTCCCTCGGAGAATCGACCAGTTAGGAGACGTCTAGGTCCCGGTACCTTAGACTAAGGCTCGGTGGTTATTTTTCTTTCTTTTATTTGTTTTTTATTCTTTTCGATTATTTGTTGTCTTTACGTTGTTTGTGGTGTGCTGCATGCAAGAGTGGGTAAGAGATCATGTATCTTCCAGATTAACTAGAAATACTTCTCTACCCTTGCATCCAGAACCGGTGATGGCGTCACTTCAGGATAGGTTTTACCCGTTCAGAACTTTATTACCTTCTTGTATAAAACTGCCTGAGGCAAATGAAAATAATTTTGAATTATAGCCTCAATTCATCAACACTCTCCCAAAGTTTCATGGTTTAGAATCGGAGGAAGCATACTTCTTTGTTAGGGAATTTGAAGAAGTGTGTCTCATGATGCGTATACCCCAGTTAGGAGACGATGCCGTTAGGTTACGTTTTATTCCTTTTCCTAAAAGGACCTAGCGAAGAAATGGTTGTACAGTTTGGCGGTAGATTCTGTCACGACATGGGATGATTTCATCAAGGCCTTCTTGAAGAAATTCTACCCAATTCACAAAACAGCCCTCATTAGAAAGAATATCATGCAGTTCAGGCAAGAACCGAGCGAACTATTTTGGAGATACTTTGAGCGATTCAAAGATCTCCTAGCTCAGTATCATCATCATGGTGTGGAGAAATCAAGAGCCAGATTCTCTACGATGGCTTAGATTATCAAACGAAAACCCTTTTAGAAATCATGTGTCAGGGAGGGTTCTTGCAAAAGGATGAGAAGCAGGGTTGGGATTTATTTGAGGACTTAGCTGAGAAAACCCTACAATGGGAGCCAGCCTCAGAAAAACCAAGGAATTCACAATTTATAGCTTCAAGAGGAGGGCTCCTATCTCTAGAATCATCCATAACTGCAGAAGCCAAGATTGTAACCCTAATGAGGAGAATAAAGGCTCTAGAAATAAAAGAGCCAGCCAATGTCAACCAAATCAACTCGCCACCAATTCACAATCCGAGTTGTTCATACTGTCAGGCACCAAGCCATGTCTTTGAAGAGTGCCCTGTTTTTTATACCCAGCAAGTGCCACCGGAACACCTGAACGCGGCCTACTCACGGCCGCCGCCTAATCCCTACTCGCAAACATACAATCCAGGTTGGAGGAATCGCCCAAATTTCTCCTGGGCCCAGAACAATCCTCCTAGGCCTAATTTCTCCAATAATTTTCACCATCCCAGTCCTCCACCAAATTTTCCCAGTCAAGCTCCATCTTCCTCCTCTCAAAGTCACCAATGGAAAAGAAATTCAATAAGTTGGGGGACAGCATGGAAGCTTTTATGAAGTCCCAAACCGCTTTTATGCAAAACCAAGGACAAACGCTGAACAACCATTCAAGGCTATATCGAGATTGGAAATACAGATGAGCCAGTTAGTTAGCTCCCTTAGTGAAAGGCTAAAGGGTACTTTACCTAGTCAGCCGCTAGTTAACCCAAAAAACTCCAATCAAGCATATGAAATTCAGAATCTTTTGATCAACCAGTGCAATGTTGTTCACACACTTCTATCTGGAAAGAAGGTGGACAATCAGGTCTACTGATTGAGCTTAAACCTGCACACAAAATACAGAATTTCAGAACTTAGAATAAAAAGTGTAAGTACTCAATTCTACCACAATAGCAAGTGGCTATGCGGGTCGTGATCCACAAGGAGGGACTAGCGATAGAAGCTTTTTAGTAAGTTCTCTTTTAGGCTACAAAGTATGGTTAAAGTTCTTCTTTAGTTCTTTAAAAGAAAAAGGGAAAATTGAGTTAAAGTTAAATTAGAAAGAAGATGGTAGATTAAGAAGATGGAGAAACTAGAAATGATATGTACAAAGAAATAGAAAAAGGAGTGATAAAAGAAGTGTAGATTGTGGTGTTCTAAACTAAAGAATTAAAAGAAAAGAATCTAAAAGTTACTTACCTCCTTTGGCCAAATGCTTACCTTGAATCTTTTGCAATGATGTTACCTTAAAGTGAGGCGATCAACGTATAGCCCATAAGAGTCGATTCCTGTCTCCTCCACATTATACCATCAAGACGTTGTAAGTATGAAGTGATACAGAATGAAATTCAAAATCCATCGTCATGAGCTATCGGTGGCACTCGCAAAGGGAAGGCTCTTTCGATGCTTTAAGACTCACTTGGATAGCAATTGGTACCAAAAGAAGAAAAGTAGAGAAGAAGAAGAAGAACAAAAATAAAGTACATACAAAAGGTAAACTACAGATTCAATTTTATAACAATAAGAGAAAAGAAGAAAATCTTACACCGATTTCACTCTCAGCACAAGCTTCATTCTCATTCTCCTATGAAACTTTAATCTCCTCTGCTTTACATAAATTAAAATTGAAAATTACATGAAAAGAAAAATAAAAACCTACACTACAAAGAATGAAAAAGTGGACTAAATTCTATCTCTGCATGGTCGCCCTCTGTACGCTATGAAAATCCCAGTATTTATAGGCAAAACCCAACCTATGAGAGTGTACAAAGATAGGGGGAGCAAACGCTCCCCCTAACTCACTAACCAAGCCGTAGAAACGCGGCTTTGGCCGGGTTTCTGCAGCCAGGGTGTGGCCAGGTGGCCACACCCTGTTGGTGGTACTCCCCGGCTTCCCGATTTGCTTTTATCTTCAGCAAGATTTGCAGTTTTAGTCCGAGATTTTGACGAAATGGCCTTTGATCTTTGGCTTCAACCGATTGATTTGTAGGAATTTATTCTAACTGGTTTTCAACCGATCTGAACCGATCTGATCTGCCCTGATTTACTGATTTCGAATTAATTCTGATTTAAATCAAAATTTGATGGGCTTTTAGGCTCATTTCTCTTCCCTCTCCTTTAGGAATGGGCTTGCAAATAAATTAAAGAATAATTAGGAAAAAGCAGAGTTTATTCTATAATAAGTATGAGAATATAATAATGAATGTACAATATTAGCGACCGATCATCTACCAACAGAAAAATCCAGTCCATCCTGATCCTACTCCAGCCTCCACCTCTGCTAGTTCCTCCCAAACTGTTCCTCAAACATCTGACGAGGACAAAGCTGCTGAACAAGTTCATAAGCCTGTAGAACCCTTTCCCAATAGGCTTAGGAACAACAATAAGAATACACACATGGAGAAGATGCTTGAGATGTTCAACCAGGTCAAACCGAATGTGCCTCTTCTTGACGCTATCCAACAAGTCCCAGCTTATGCCAAATTTCTTAAGGATATGTGTACGAAGAAGAGAAAGACAAATGTGCCCAAGAAAGTGTTCTTGGCAACTAATATAAGTGAATTCTGTCTGGTCCCATTCCGGTGAAATACAAGGATCCCGGATGTCCCACAATTTCCTGCACCATAGGGCAGACCGAAATTAGCAGAGCACTCCTTAACCTGGGAGCAAGTATCAACTTACTACCTCTCTCAGTATACCAGCAACTTAGGTTAGGCGAGCTGAGCCCAACCCGAGTCACCATTCAGTTAGCTGATCGATCTGTGAAAATCCCTAAGGGAAAATCACAGATGTCCTTATCCAGGTTGGGGATTTCATCTACCCCGTTGACTTCATTGTGCTTGAGACCTAAACTGTATCAAATCCAAGGTCTCAAACTCCGGTCATCTTAGAGTGCCCTTTCCTTGCTACAGCCAATGCCATAATCAACTGTAGGAACGGGTCCATGCGATTGACCTTTGGAGATATGACGAAGGAAGTCAATGTCTTCAATCTTGGAAGACAACCTAGGGATGTCAATGATCAGACTTTTGAGGTCAATTCCATTGAAAATCTGACCAGTGAGCATGAGGAAAGCATGAAGATAGAAACAGAGGCAGAGTTAGATCTGGAGTTTGAGGATTTTAATCTTGACCAAATCGTAGATTCGGCAGTGGATTGGGCGTCCAGTCCAAGTGTAACTCATCACGGGAATGAAAGTCCGGATATTACTTCCAATGAAGCAACACCTTCCCTAGAGCTAAAAGCCTTACCTGAACACCTCAAGTACGCCTACCTGGGCGGAAGAGAAACCCTGCAAGTCATCATAGCATCCCACCTGACTAAGCAACAAGAGGACAGCTTAATGTCTATTCTGAGAAGACATAGGGAAGCAATTGGATGGATAATGAAGGATATCAAAGGGATAAGTCCAGCTATAGTGCAACATAGAATCCATTTGACCGATGAAGCAACCCCCAGGAGGGACCCACAACACAGGCTTAACCCACTCATGCAAGAGGCAGTTAAAGCGGAAATTTTAAAACTATTAGATAATGGGATCATTTATCTCATTTCTGATAGCCAATGGGTTAGCCCTGTTCATGCGGTCCCGAAGAAAGCTGGCTTTACGGTGATTGAAAATGAGCACAAAGAGTTGGTACAAACAAGACTGCCTACCAAGGTTCGTGTTTGTATCGAATATAGAAAGTTGAATGTAGCCACCCGTAAAGACCACTTTCCGCTACCCTTCATCGACCAAATGCTTGAACGATTGGCTGGACATGAGTACTATTGCTTCCTAGATGGGTACTTGATGGTTGCTAATATTGCACATTCATTATCATATTCTCATAATTATTATAAAATAAACTCTGCCTTTTCCTAATTATTGTTTAATTTATTTGCAGACCCATTCCTAAAGGAGAGTGAAGAGAAATGAGCCTAAAAGCCCATCAAATTCTAATTAAAATCAGAATTAATTCAAAATCAGTAAATCAGGGCAGATCAGGTCGGTTCAGATCGGTTGAAAACAAGTTAGAACAAATCTTTACAAATCAATCGGTTGAAGCCAAAGATCAAAGGCCATTTAGTCAAAAATCCCGAACTTAAACTGCAAATCCAGCTGAAGATAAATATAAATCGAGAAGTCGGGGAGTACCACCAACAGGGTGTGGCCACCTGGCCACACCCTGGCCGCGGAAAACGCAGCCAAAGCCGCATTTTTGCGGCTTTGTTAAAGAGTTAGGGGAGCATTTGCTCCCCCTATCTTCATACGCTCTTATAGGTCGGGTTTTGCCTATAAATACTGAGATTTTCAGAGCATACAGGGAGGACGACATGCAGAGATAGAATTTAGTCCACTTTTTTGTTCTTTTTAGTGTAGGTTTTTATTTTCTTTTCATGTAATTTTTAATTCTTTGTAAGTATAGTTTAGACAGATATTCATGTAAGTAAGAGAGAGAGGCTTATGTTGAGAGTGACACCGATGTACCTCCTCTTTTCTTCCATCGTTTCTGCAAGCAATAAAAGGTAAATTTTTTTTTATGGTTGTCTTTACTTTTGTTTTCTTCTTCTTCTTTCTACGTTTCCTCTTTTGGTTATGATAAGCATTCAAGTGAATCTAGAAGCATCAGTATAGTCATGTTTGTGTGAGTGCCAACGATATTACATGATGATGTTCTCCTCCTCAAGATTCCGTATCATTTCATTCTTGTTCATCTAGATGATGTAATGCGAATGGGGACTGAGCTCGATCTTATGTTTTATGCGTTGAGCGCCTCTAAAGTAAGGTAGAACATGCAAGGGTTCCAGGTAAGTCATCAACCAGAGGAGGTAAGTATTTCTTTAATCTTTTCTTTCTTTTCTTTATTTCTTTAGTTTAGATCACCAACACCACAATCTACCACTTCTTTTATCACTCCTTTTCCATTTCTTTGTACATATCATTTCTAGTTTCTCCATCTTCTTAGTCTATCTCACTTTAACCTAAGTTTTCTCTTTTTCTTTACAAGAACTAAAAGAAGAATTTTAACCATCATTTGTATCTTAAAAGAAAACTTACTAAAAAAGCTTCCATCGCTAGTCTCTCCTTGTGGATCACGACCCGCATAGCCACTTGCTATCGCGGTAGTATTGAGCGCCTTGCACTCTTTATTCTTAAGTTCTGAAATTCTGTATTTGTGTGCAGGTTCAAGCTCAATCAAATTTTGACGCCGCTGCCGGGGAGGGACGGTAAGTTATTTTTTTATAGATTTACATTTTTGATTAAATTTCTTCTTTGTTCTTGGTGTACAGGTTTGACAATAAGGAATTTTTGCTGCAGTGGACAAATAAGTGGCCTTGGACTCTGCTCAAGAAAGCAGAGCCAAGAAGCCCTCAGATTTGCTACATTCATGTGGCAATCTGAGTGAACTACTAACCTGTATTTTTTGCAGGTTAGCTGTAGTGCAAAGTTTAATATATGTAGCTATCTATTTCCTTATTTGTCTCACTGTACTTCCTTTCTAACCTCAACAGTAAAATGATGTTTGTTAAATGTTAAAAACGGTTTAAACTTTGCATTTAGGCACGTATCTAATTCGTTTACATTTTACATTACTGTTAAAGAGTGCTGGAGCAAAAGGTACGTTTGCATGGCATATAGTTTAGGAAACATTCTTAAGTGATTATTTGCTTGTTGAATGTTACTTTTCTTTATCCTTCACACCTTGCACAATCAATCTTAAGGGCTTGTCCTATAAACAAGATAAGGTGGGAAAGTCATTACCCTCCCTTAGCCCACAAACAATCTCCGCACTCACTAACCCAAGCCTAACAAAAAATGAGTAGACGTTGGCCCTAGGGACATCTCGGACTTAATTAGGAGATTATCCTAAGGGGGAATGTGTTAGAATTTGACTCCTGCCAAATCAGTGTCTAAGGAAAGGGAGTGAGGGGCGAAACCCCGAAGGCTGGTGGTTTGCCTTAATTAGGCCCGTCGCTTTTGCGCGGATACCTCCCACCAATCTTGCCCTGACCTGGCTGATTAGCTTGTGGTCAAAGTCTGCATTATACCTCCCGTGGACAGTCTAACCAGTTAGGAGTTGTCTAGGTCAAAAGTCTACCCTAACTTAGTTTAGAACTTTTTTTCCATTGTTTGCTTATTTGTTTGTATTTTATTATGTGATATGGCTTATAACAATAATTTTTCCAATTTTAATGGTAATCCATATTACACCTCTTTTTCAGATATTACCAATCCGGCATATCATAACTTTAACCAACCTAGTGTGCCGTATTGGTCTTATCCGAATCAATATAACCCATGCTCCCAATCTTATAACCATAGTTTCCAAAATAATTTTAACTCTTCACAGAGTCAATGGGCATTCACCTCCCCCGAGTCCAATTTTCAACCAACTTGTCCTCCTTATCCACCTTGTCCACAATATTTCAAAGATTCATACTCAGTTCCACCAGTCCAAAATAGAAAACCATCAATTTTGGAAATGAGTATGCGTGAGTCCAAACAACAATCAAAAAATCTGATGGACTCACAATTTCACCACCAATTCTAAAACAACACTTCATCTTTTCAAGACCAATCACAACAAAATGATGAACCAATCAACTATGAAAAGATTCTTGAAGCCATGCTCAGGCTCAAAACGCTCGTAATCATGACATAGAAATGATGGTCCAAATTCTACGTTCTCATCATTTAACCAGTTCTGATGTCACTAACCATTCTGTTAGAGCCAAAGAGTCATGTTGTTTTGAAAAACAAGGTTCCATTTTAGCACAATCATTTGAACTTGTCCAACCTCCAAATTTTGAAAGTGACTTGACAGTTTGGTAAGTTATCCCTTTCCTGAAATTGAACTTGAGAATGAATATGATCATGAACCACAACTTAGTGATTCAACTCTACTTCCTGATTCAATTATGACTCCGGTGTCTTCACCTGATTTCAATCTTTTTCCCGAGTCAACATTGGATCCTGTGCCAATTCATAATGAAATTGAATCGCCCATCTTTGATGATCATCATATTGAACTTGACCAATTTCATACTTTTGAAAGTCTCATTGACAAATTGATAAGTTCTCATTTTTATGAAATTGAACTCAATGAGAATGTGACCTAGATTCTCAATTTTTTGATCCAGTTCAAATTCCCGAATCAATATTGACTCCTGTTTTGTTACCCGACTTGAGTAATATTTTAGAGTCAGTTTTGATTCCCACACCTGTCATTCTTGAACTTGAATCACCAATATTAAGTCACATTCTATTGTGGGAAAATGAATATGGACTTGAGTTTTAACTTCTTGATTTGGACTCACTTCCTGAACCAATCTCGACTCCTGAACCTTTACTTGACTTAATTCATTTTCCTGAGTCAGTATTAGTTCTCGTACTTCCTAAGTCCAAGTCAATCAATCTATCTTTTCACACTCCATTTTGGGACAAGGCGGTTGACAAAATTGACTCCGAAATTAATTATGAAATTTGAAAATTATATGGGGTTAAATTTTTAATAAAAACCGTTCATATGTACATCATTTAGTGGGTTATATAAGAGAGATTTCTGGTGGGTTCCCCCGAACTCCACGAAAAGTCGATTGGGCCGCATTTCGTGGACCAATCAGGCCACCACTGGAACCACTACCTTAAGGTAATATTTTCCTTTCCTTTCTTCTTTTTCATGCATCCATGCATTAATTCATACATTGAGGACAATGCATGAGATAGGTGCGGGGGAGGGTTCTAACATAACTTAGGTTTTTCTTTTTATTAAAAAAATAAAAAAAAATTTTGAAAATCGAAACAATATTTTGACATATTTTTGTAAGAAATTAAATCAATTTTAAGGAATAGGAAAATCAAAATTAGGATTTCTTATACTTGGTCAAAATAAGATTATTTGTTTGATTTTTAGGGTTAGGAAGATAATTTGTCAAAGTAATTTATTCTTAATCTTTATCTTGATGAAATATGCACACTTCATACACTTACACACTTAGGGTTCAAAAATAAAGATTCTTATGCCTTAAAAAATAATAATAAATATATATATATATATATAAATTCTCTGATTAAGCTGGGTATTTGTGCCTAATAAAGCATAAGTATTCACGCCTAAAAGTGGTTCATATAATAAAATCCTTAGTTTTGTGGCCTTGTTTGCTCGAGTCCTTAAGTCCTTGGGATGTTTTCTCACCCGGTGCCCTAAGACCGTTTGGTTTGGGAGTCATCGATTAAAGGCTCGCTACATGGGCAGATTAGAAAGCCTAATAGAACTAAGGAATAATACCACCAAAAATATATATATATAAGGCATAAAAGTTAGAGTTAAAGAACCCTTAGTCAAAATTTTCACGGTCACAAGGTGCATATGACTTAGGGCAAAGTAATAGACTAGATGAGAACAATTTGACTCCTTACTTTGATTGATAACAAATTTTGAATAGAGACTAAGTTTAGGAATGAAAACTTCGATTTTCCTATAACTTATAGATTACTTAAAACTTACAATAATATTTCAAATATTTTTTCTTTCAAAATGTGTTTTCAAAATACTAATTTTTTTCTCTTTCTTTACAGATTTTGTGGGTGTAATCCGCTGAAAACCCTCACGAGATAAAACTCGTCCTCTAGGGAAACCTAGAGGTTTAACAGTTTATTGCACAGGCTCAGTGCAATCGCGTGACCTGTGAAAGTGGTCTAATAATTTTTTTGTTTAGTTGTTTTGTTCGAGGACGAGCAAAAATTGGTATGGGGGTGTGATCGGTTGCTAATATTGCACATTCATCATCATATTCTCATAATTATTATAAAATAAACTCTGCATTTTCCTAATTATTGTTTAATTTATTTGCAGGCCCATTCCTAAAGGAGAGGGAAGAGAAATGAACCCAAAAGCTAATCAAATTCTAATTTAAATCAGAATTAATTCGAAATCAGTAAATCAGGGCAGATCAGGTCGGTTCAGATCGGTTGAAAACAAGTTAGAACAAATCCCTACAAACCAATCAGTTGAAGCCAAAGATCAAAGGCCATTTCGTCAAAATCCCGGACTTAAACTGCAAATCCAGCTGAAGATAAATACAAATCGAAAAGCCGGGGAGTACCACCAACAAGGTGTGGCCACCTGGCCACACCCTGGCCGTGAAAACGCGGCCAAAGCCGCGTTTCTGTGGCTTTGTTAGAGAGTTACGGGGAGCGTTTGCTCCCCCTATCTTCATACGCTCTTATAGGTCGGGTTTTGCCTATAAATACTGGGATTTTCATAGCATACAGGGAGGACAACATGCAGAGATAGAATTTAGTCCACTTTTTCATTCTTTTTAGTGCAGTTTTTATTTTCTTTTCATGTAATTTTTAATTCTTTATAAGTATAGTTTAGACAGAGATTCATGTAAGTAAGAGAGAGACTTATATTGAGAGTGACACTGATGTACCTCCTCCTTTCTTCCATCATTTCTGCAAGCAATAAAAGGTAATTTTTTTTAATGTTTGTCTTTACTTTTATTTTCTTCTTCTTCTTTCTACTTTTCCTCTTTTGGTTATGATGAGCATTCAAGTGAATCTAGAAGCATCAGTATAGTCATATTTGTGTGAGTGCCGACGATATTACATGATGATGTTCTCCTCCATAAGATTCTGTATCATTTCATTCTTGTTCGTCTTGATGATGTAATGCGAATGGGGACTGAGCTCGATCTTATGTTTTATGCGTTGAACGCCTCTGAAGCAAGGTAGAACATGCAAGGGTTCCAGTAGTCATCAACCAGAGGAGGTAAGTATTTCTTTAATCTTTTCTTTCTTTTCTTTTATTTCTTTAGTTTAGATCACCAACACCACAATCTACCACTTCTTTTATCACTCCTTTTCCATTTCTTTGTACATATCATTTCTAGTTTCTCCATCTTCTTAATCTACCATCTTCTCCCTAACTCACTTTAACCTAAGTTTTCTCTTTTTCTTTACAAGAACTAAAAGAAAAATTTTAACCATCATTTGTATCTTAAAAGAAAACTTACTAAAAAAGCTTCCATCGTTAGTCCCTCCTTGTAGATCACGACCCGCATAGCCACTTGCTATCGCGATAGTATTGAGCGCCTTGCACTCTTTATTCTTAAGTTCTGAAATTCTATATTTGTGTGCAGGTTCAAGCTCAATTAGTACTCGGGATATAATCAAATCCCCATTGCTGCAGAAGACCAGAAAAAGACCACGTTTACTTGCCCATTTAGAACCTTCGCTTCTCGGCGCATGCCCTTTGGATTATGCAATGCTCCCGCAATATTACAACGGTGCATGCTCAGTTTGTTCCCGACATGGTAGAACGTTTTCTTGAGATTTTCATGGATGACTTCTCTATCTACGGAGATTCATTTGATCAGTGTCTTCATCACCTAGAGTTAGTTCTGCAGAGATACAAGGAGAAGAATCTAACTCTAAAAGGGGAGAAATGTCACTTCATGGTGAGACAGGGGATTGCCTTAGGCCATGAGATTTCTAGGAGAGGCATTGAAGTGGACAAGGCTAAAGTAGAAGTGATTGCTAAGCTTCCACCACCCAAAAGCATCAAGGATATTAGATCATTTGTAGGGCATGCTGGGTTCTACCGACGGTTCATTAAGGATATTAGCAAAATCGCTAGGCCCTTAACCAACCTGCTCGCTAAGGACGTACCCTTTGATTTTAACGATGAATGTTTCAAGTCATGAGGGAAGCTCAAGCAAGAACTTATTTCTGCGCCTATTATTTTTGCTCCTAATTGGGCCCAACCATTTGAAATCATGTGCGATGCCTCTGATTTTGCTATTGGCGCTGTTCTAGGACAGCGCATCGACAATAGGTAGCACATGATTTACTACTCGAGTAGGACCTTTAGGGACGCCCAACAGAATTATACAACGACTGAGAAGGAATTCTTGGTCGTTGTCTTTGCGTTAGAGAAGGTCCGGCCCTACTTGTTAGATGGTGATTTTTATGGATCACTCGGCTCTGAAATACCTCATCGGCGCATGCCCTTTGGATTATGCAATGCTCCCGCAACATTACAACGGTGCATGCTAAGTTTGTTCTCCTACATGGTAGAACGTTTTCTTGAGATTTTCATGGATGACTTCTCTATCTACGGAGATTCATTTGATCAGTGTCTTCATCACCTAGAGTTAGTTCTGCAGAGATACAAGGAGAAGAATCTAACTCTAAACGGGGAGAAATGTCACTTCATGGTGAGACAGGGGATTGCCTTAGGCCATGAGATTTCTAGGAGAGGCATTGAAGTGGACAAGGCTAAAGTAGAAGTGATTGCTAAGCTTCCACCACCCAAAAGCATCAAGGATATTAGATCCTTTCTAGGGCATGCTGGGTTCTACCGACGGTTCATTAAAGATTTTAGTAAAATCGCTAGGCCCTTAACCAACCTGCTCGCTAAGGACGTACCCTTTGATTTTAACGAAAGAGTGGAAGTTATTTTGAAAATTATAGTCATAGGATCGGGATACGGGTCATATTGAGTTGAATAATCCCAACTCGACATATATGGTTGGTTCATGTTGTACATAGTCGGGTTGGAGTTATCTGAGTCAAATGAGGTCGGAGTGAAATATGGATTCATATTTGAATTGAAAAAATTGTTGTTGTTGAAATCCATATCACAATTTACAAAAAAAAAACATACAAACAAACAAACAACTAAAGAAAAAGAAAAAGAAAATATACCTATGCTAGGGTTGACTTATACTTAGACGACTTCTAACTGGTTAGACAGTCCACGGGGGTACATTGTTAGAATCTGACCACGAGTTAATCGGTCAGGTAGGGGTAAGATCAGTGAGAGGCATCCGTGCCAGAGCAACAGGCCTAATTATGCCAAACAACTATTCTTCGAGGTTTTGCCTCTCAATCCCCAACCTTCAACACTGATATGACAAGAGTTAACTTCTAACAATTTCCTCCTTAGGTCAATCTCTTAAATGAGTCTGAGATGTCCCTAGGGGCCAACGTCTAGCAATTTTTATGAAGGCTTAGGTTGTATGAGTGGGGAGGTAATTTTTGGGCTAAAGGAGGGTAATAACTTTCCCACCTTATATTGTATTGGGTTTTGCCCTTAAGTTCAATTCGTACAAGTGTGCAATATAGATAAGAATGAACACACAAAGAGAGTAAATCACCGACGTGTTTGTCCTAACTATATGTAATGCAATATGTACACCTCTGTCAAGATCACAACAACACAAGAATAAAATACAGTATATTAGAATTGAAATCGACACGTGCCTGGGTGCAAATGTCTAAACCATTTTAAAATATCCAATTACCGTATTTTAGTTTTTATAATTATTACAGTGCACAGGTATTATAAATAAAAAGTGACAGCAGAATATAATAATATACAAGAATTTACTCAACCACACAAAACCAAGTGTGAACTCTGCAATGCTAAAAATTTGACCTGCACACTAAAAAATAAAGAAGAAAAATTAATAAAAACGTGAAATCAAACCGTTCTCATTCACAGCAACGGCGTCAAAATTTGATCGGGGGAAAATCGCGCACGCAAAGTATATGTTTTGAAATTAATAGTTAAAAATGCGTGCCTTGGCTACCTCGATATTTTCATTATAGCATAGAGGCTAAACGGGTCGAATCCATAAAGACGGAAAGCGATAGAAGATTTACCAGAATGTTCACATGTGCGTTAAAATTTCTTCAACGTTTTAAAAATCAAAAGAAAAGAAAACAAAGAATAAAAAAAGAGGAATACGATGAAACACGAAGAAGTGAAAAACATAGAAAAGATGGTTTTTGTGATTTTTGATATATTTCTAAAATAAAGTAAAATGAGAAAGAAAACTCATGGCTACTAACTACTAATGGCTCCACTAACTATGCTAACCTCTTAGTGATAGTTTTCTCACATATATCCTTGGCCATCACTAATCCTTGGCTGAAGATCATTTTAAAGTATGACCCATAAGATAACTTTCACATCCAAACTCAACAAAACTAGTGCAAGCTACACTTAAACCATCAAAACTAAACGAGAGTAAGTATGGAGTAAAGTAATGTTAGCTTATTAGAAAGTTAGGATGTTAGAGTGTTAGAATCCATCATCATGAGCCATCAATGGCTCTAGTAAGAGCAAGACTAAGTAGATGCTATTAGATTCATGTAGATTATCAAGTAAGAAGTTAGCAAATTAGTGGTTAGTAGTTAGTTGCTATGAGAAAAAATTAGCTAAGCATATGTAAAAGGAGTTAGAGAGAAGAAAACAAAGAGAGGTAAAGAGAGAACCTTTAATAGATTGTCACCTTCCATTATAAGCACTCTTGCTTTCCAACCATGTACCACTCTCTTTCCTATTATAAGATTTACAAGAAATAAAAAATACAAAGAGGAAGAAGAACAACTAACTTAAACTACCATAAACTACAACATTAAGAAGAAAAACCTAAAAACTATCCTAAGAACTACTCAAAACTACTAAAAACTCCTCCTCCTTCAGCTCTGCAAATCCCAGGGCTTTTATAGGCAAAAGGGGGCACCACAGACACTGTACGGAACCGTGTGTCAAATCTCGGCGCATAGCTCCACACAAGAGCCATGAAAACGCGGAAAATGCCGCGTTTCTGTGGCAATGCTTGGGAAGCGCGCATAGCGCCGCCTGCTGCGCGCTTCCCGGTTGTCCCCCTGTCAGTTGTGCCTGTTGGTTTCTGGATTTGGGCCCCTGTTTTTGACAAAATCACCCTCCAAAGTCAATGCTATCTTTGTAGGCTTTTAATCACCAATGAAATAGTGATTTTGGGTCTTCTTCTTCATTTCATGCATGGATCTAGAAACATGCAAGAGAGGTATTATTAACAGGATTTAATATTAGATAAATGTGAAGATGTGATATGAAATATGCAATTTTAGAGACTAATCACACCCCTGACACTTATCTTTTGCTCGTTCCGAGCAAAACAGAAAAACTAACTAAGAAGATTATTACACCACTTTCGCAGGTGATGACGCGAGTGCACTAAGCGTATGCAACAAGCCGCTAAACCTCAAGATTTCCTATAAAGGAGTTTTACCTCCTGAGGGTTTTCAGCAGATTACACCCACAAAATTCATAAAGAAAGAAATCAAATGTTACTATTTTGAAAACATATTTTGAAATAGAGAAGTGTTAAAATATTTTTGCGAAAATTAAGTGATCCAAGGTGTCATAGGTTAAGCAAAAATTATTTTTTTAAACTAAGTCGAAATGCAAAATCTTACTATAAATTAAATGTAAGAATTTAAAATTAAATCGATTCTTTGATCTTTCATAAAACTCTTAGAAAAATATGCACTTTGTGAAAAATGAATATTTTTGAGATATCGACTCTAACTTTCATGCCATTTATTCATATTATTATTCTTTTTCTTTTCTTAGTTTTCTTAGGCTTTCTAACTTGCCCGGGTAGTGAGTCTTTAGCCGGTGACTCCCAAACCAGATAGTTTTAGGGCACCAGATGAGAAACATGTCTTGGACTTAAGGACTCGAGTAAACAAGGCCACAAAACTAAAGGAGATTATTTTATTTTTGTCCACCGTTTTAGGCATGAATAATCATGCTTCCTGAGGCATAATTATCCAACTTCAATAAGTGATTTTATCATCATTTTTTTATATATTTTGTATGGAATTTTTTTATGACATTTTCAGTCTTTATTTCAATCCCAAAAAAATTATGTAAGTGTGAAGTGAAAAAATCTAAGACAAAAAATTCAAGATCAAATTATCTTTCCAATCTTACTTCCTTATCCTAAAATTTAAACAAGATCTATGATTTTGACTTGGCTTAAAAATTCATAATTTTAGGTCTTCCTAATTCCTAAGATAATCTTAATTTTCTTAAAAATAAATCAAAACTATTTCTCTTAATTCAAAAAGTTTTGTAAAAAGAAAAGAAAAGAGTTTCTATATAAAAGAAAATTTTAAAAATTTCTTAAAAAGTAGTATAAAAGAAAGAAAATTTAAAACTAACTACGTTAGTAAACCCTCCCCCACACTTATCTCAGGTATTGTCCTCAATGCATCGTGAATGTGTATATACATGAAACAAATGAAAAGGGAAAGAAAATTATCTCATGGTGGTGGTTCCGGTGATGGTCTAATTGGGACAAGTGTTGCTACGCAATTCAGAAATCGTGGATCTTGCAGAAACCCACCAGTGACCTCTCTAATACGACCGAGTAAAAGAATGATTGAGTGAATGGTCTTATTTAAAAATTTATCCCCATCTAATTTCCAATTTTTAAAAATAATTACTGAATCATTTTCTTCAACAACCTTGTCTAACAATGAAGTGTGATTTTGGAAGATGATTGATTTGAATTCAAATGGAATAGGAATAAAAATCGATACCGACTCGAGAATTTGACTCAGATCAAGTCGAGGTTCAAAAGAGGGAGTCGAAATTGGTTCAAAAATGGGGTCCAAATAAAAGAATTGATGTTCACACACACTTTTCCCATCACTGAAGTGTGATCATAAGATATTGGTGATTCAATTTCAAGGTGTACTGGTACAGGGTTCAATGTTGACTCCGGAATAGAAAAAAAATCTGATAAAGATAACAGAGTCATTATTGAATCAAAGAGTGAAATGGAGTCACCAACTTGAGATTCAGGATCACATTCAAGCTCAAGTTCAATTTCAATAAAAGGATAACTTGCTAAAATATCAAGATAGTTCTCAAAATTTTGGGCAAGTTCAAATGAATGTAATGAAATTGAATCCTGATTTTCATCCACGGAAGGAATGTGAATGGGTGAAATGATCGATTCAAGTTCAGGAATTATAGGATTCAAAACTGGTTCAAGAATGTTACTTAATTTAGTTAATACTACAAGAATTGATATTGATTCAAGGATTGGACTCGAATCGCTAAATTGAAGCTCAGGTTCACATTCATCTTCAAGTTCAATTTCAAGAATTGGATAACTTGTCAAACTATCAAGAATTTGATGTTGGTCAAGTTCAGGTTGGTATGATGAAATTGAAACTGGATTTCCAAAATGACATGATTCTTGAGTCATATGAACATCTGATGGACATGAGAACTCAATCATATTTTGCATTATTCGCTCGGTCTCTTGTACGAATTCTATAGTTTTTCCACAATGATTTTTTTTAGTGGTTCTGAAAAAGAACTATATGAATTTTGGAAATTTTGTGGACATGATGAGGCCATCATGTTTTCAAATTATTTTTGGGCCTCTATCGCTTCTTTCAAAGTCCTTTGCAACGATAATTTTTCTTCAATTGGTGGTTCAGGAAAAGAAGGATATGAAGTAGAATCGGGGAATGAATATTATGAAAATTGTGGATAATGTGGCTGAAAATTTGACTCGGGGGTAGGTGAATCCCCATGAACTCTGTAAAGAGTGGAAGTTATTTTGAAAATTATAGTCATAAGACTGGGGATATGGGTCATATTGAGTCGGATAATCCCAACTCGACATATATGGTTGGTTCATGTTGCACATAGTCGAGTTGGAGTTATCTGAGTCAAATAAGGTAGGAGTGAAATATGTATTCATATTTGAATTGAAAAAATTGTTGTTGTTGAAATCCATATCACAATTTGTAAAAAAGAAAAAGAAAAACAAAAACAAACAAACAAATAAAGAAAAAAAAAAGAAAACAAGCCTATGCTTGGGTTGACTTAGACCTAGACCACTCCTAACTGGTTAGACTGTCCACGGAGGTTACATTGTTAGAATCTGACCACGAGTAATCGGCCAGATAGAGGCAAGATCAATGAGAGGTTTCTGTGCCAGAGCAACAGGCGTAATTATGCCAAACCACTATTCTTCGAGATTTTGCCTCTCAATCCCCAACCTTCGACACTGATTTGACAAGAGTCAACTTCTAACAAATTCCCTCTTAGGTCAATCTTTTAAATGAGTCTGAGATGTCCTTAGGGGCCAACGTCTAGCAATTTTTATTAAGGCTTGGGTTGTGAGAGTGGGGAGATAATTTTTGGGCTAACGGAGGGTAATGACTTACCCACCTTATGTTGTATTGGGTTTTTCCCTTAAGTTCAATTCGTGCAAGTGTACAATATAGATAAGAATGAACACACAAAGAGAGTAAATCACCCACGTGTTTGTCCTAACTATATGTAATGCAATATGTACACCTCCGTCAAGATCACAACAACATAAGAATAAAATACAGTATATTGGAATTGAAATCGACACGTGCCTAGATGCAAATGTCTAAACTGTTTTAAATATCAAATACCGTATTTTAGTTCTTAAAATTATTACAGTGCACAGGTAATATAAACAAAAAGTGACAGTAGAATATAATAATATACAAGAATTCACTCAACGACACAAAACCAAGTGTGGGCTTCTGCAATGCTAAAAATTTGACCTGCACAAAAAATAAAGAAGAAAAGTTAACAAAAACGTGAAATCAAACCGTTCTCATCCCCGGCAACGGCGTTAAAATTTGATTGGGGGAAATCATGCACGAAAAGTGTATGTTTTGAAATCAATAGTTAAAAATGCGTGATTTTGCTTCCTCGATACTTCCGTTATAGAATAGAGGCTAAATGGGTCGAATCCACAGGGACGGAAAGCGATAGAAGCTTTACCAGAATGTTCACATGTGTGTTAAAGTTTCTTCAACGTTTTAAAGAATCAAAAGAAAAGAAAACAAAGAATGAAAAGAGAGGAATACGGTGAAACACGAAGAAGTGGAAAACATAGAAAAGATGATTTTTGTGATTTTTGATATATTTTTAAAACAAAGTAAAAAGAGAAAGAAAACTCATGGCTACTAACTACTAATGGCTCCACTAACTATGCTAAACTCTTAGTGATAGTTTCCTCACATGTATCCTTTGTTGGCCAAAAAGTTACACTCTCCATTTGTTTAAAGTTTTGATGATAACAAAATACATAGAAGCTATATGGTACTAATAAGTTTGTTCAAGATAAGTTTCAGGTTAGTACCATTTTTGAAGGCCATTGCTTAGCTATTGCAAGGTTCATGGAGCAAACAAGGCATATGACACAAGAGGGAATGTCCATAGAAGAGAAGGCTCTAGCATGGCATTGCATGGCTCAAGACTTCATTTTGGCTCAAGAGACTTCATTAGATTTGTTTTTAGTTTTATAGTTTTGTTAAAGAATAGTGAATAGGTTTGAAGCTCAATATTCCTACACACAAGTTTTTGCGCACATGTCTTTTCTAAAAATTTCTCCTATATATATATATACAAAATATTTTTAAATATAGTCTTTTACTTATAAACTCAATTTTGTATATTATACATAGTTCTGATCGAAACTATTTTGAAAACCATCAAAATCTCCTCAAAATCCTTTTCAAATTTAAGTTTTTGACCTGAGGCGGTCGACCGGCCGGTCGACCGACTCTATGTCAGGTCAGATCAGTCGACCGACCGGTCGACCGGAAATCTGACCGTTTGGGTGCGTGCATGTGTGCACGTCTACCGGTCGACCGGGCGGTCGATCGGACCCCACTTCGGTCGACCGACCTTCGACCGTTTGTAAGCAAGCAACTCTCTGTTTGTTATGGTCGACCGGGCGGTCGACCGTGGGCTGCAACGGCTCTTTTTATTTGAAACCCGGTCGACCGGCCGGTCGACCGTGGCTATGTTTCAGCCTGTAACGGCTATTTTTTAATACACGTTTTAAAACGAGCTTTTTGTCTCTAAACGTGTTTAGGGGCTGTCTTCTGGGTTAAATACTTCCTAATTATTATTGTGTTAGCTTACCCTTTAATCCCTAGCTCTATCCTATAAATAGGGGTGATTAGGGTTTTGATTTTAACAACAATCATTTTGCAAAATATTCAAAGTTTAAAGGCTTTCAAAAGAGTTTTGTTCTTGGTCTTTGTGCTGAAAAATCTCTCTCATTTTTGAAGTTTTTATTTCAAAACTCTCTCAAATTCTTTTTCTTTTTCCACTTACAATACTAGATCTTCAATCCTACTCATTGTTCTACAGGGCTTTTGTAAGGGAAAAGGAATTTTCAAAAGAGAGTTTGTGATCTTTTGATCACCAAGAGAATACTTGTACTTGAGATTTTGGAGTTGGGTACTCCGGTGTGATTGTAACTCTTTGTGAAGTTATAGTGGTTAGAAATCCTTCTGGGTGAAGGCGGGGACGTAGAGCTGGGTGCTCGAACCTCAGAAAAATTCTCGGTGTTTGCGTTTGGTTTACTTGCTTCTTGCTTTAATTCCTTGCTTTATATTCATTGCTTCTTATTCATTACTTCATTTACTTGCTCTACATATTCATTACAACATTGTACTTTCTCTACATTTTCATTGCTATATACACTTGTTTCATATTCATATTGTCAATCAAATACTCATACAATAAGATTGCATTGTGCACCTCAAACTCTTATCTAGAGGAATCACGAGGAAGGAGTTCAGAGCCCTTCACGGGGTATTCGGCTTCTACTCTTATTTTGGGTGATTGTTGCATCATAAATTTTTAATTGTGCATTGATTAGCATTATCACCTATTCACCCCCCCTCTAGGTGATTTCAATTGGTATCAGAGCTAGGACTCTAGTTTGTGGCTTAACATCCTTAGAGAGATCCTAATTTTTGCTAATCACTATTTGCATTCTTTCATTCATACACTAGTAAAAATGGCCGACAACATTAAGACCCCTCCTAAATTTGATGGACTCAATTTCCCCATTTGGAAGGTTAGGATGACTATTTTTCTACAATCCTTAGGTAGCTTAGTGGCTAAATCCTTGACCAAACCCTATATTAGACCCGATAGTGAGGAGAGCACTTGGTCCGACTTTACCTACAAAGAATATGTGGCTAATTTTAAGGCCCAAAATTTCCTTCTCAATGCCTTGAATGAGGATGATCTTACACGGGTTTTACATTGCCAATCCGCCTATGAGATTTGGCAACACTTGTTGGTCACGCATGAGGGAACTTCACAAGTCAAGAGAGCTAAAATAGATCTCTTGAGGTCCCAATATGAAAGTTTTAAAATGCTTGAAGATGAGTCTATTGATTCTATGATTACCAAGTTTATTAAGATTACCAATGCTCTTTCTTCTCTAGGTGATGATATAAGCAACGACCAAAAGGTGCGCAAAGTGATTCGAGCTCTTCCATCATCATGGGAGATCAAGGCTACCACCTTAAAGGAGTTGAATGATAAAGATGAAATGGATCTCATAAGTATTATTGAAAACCTTAAGACTCATGAGATGGAGAAGAAAGCAAGAGAAGAAGCGATTTCTCAAAAGAAGAAGTCTATAGCCATCAAGTCTTCCTCCACTATTGACGACGATGAAGAAGATGAAGAGGAGCTATCTCTTCTAGTAAGAAATGTGAAGAGGATGTACCGCAAGAATAAACTCAACTTTAGAAGGAAATTGGAAGGGAAGGAGGAGAGAAGAATCATATGCTACAATTGCCGGAAACCCAGACACATTATGGCCGATTGCCCGGATTTCAAGAAAAAGGTGACTTCCTCCTTGAAGCAAAAGAGGCCGGTTGAAAAGAAAGCATACAAAGCCACTTGGGATTCGGAAAGCGAGTCTGAAGATGAGGTCGACACGGCAAATATGTGTTTCATGGCAAACACACCCAAAATAACCTCTCAACCTCTTGATGAAGATAATGAATTAAGTAGAGAAATGTTAGTACATGCCTTTGTTGAACTTTCTGAAAGCTTTGATGATAAAAAGGTAGAATGCTCTAAATTGAAAAAGGAAGTTGAGTTGCTTAAAAACCAACTTGCAATTATTTCAAAAGAAAAGGAAGAAATTTCTTCTAATCTTATTTCAACTAAAAGAGAATTTGATTCTTATAAAGTTGCTTGTAAAGCTAAATTTCCAAAAGTTGATGAAAATGAATTTTCTTTGTTAAAAACTAGAATTATTGATTTTGAAAATGTTTTAAAAGATTGTGCTTTTAATACTAAGAAATTAGAGGAAATATTTTCAAAGAAGCACACTCCACATGTTAAGAATGATAAAACAACCTATGCTAAAAATTCTCATGTGTCATCATGTAAACACTTCACATAACACTCATGCTAAAACTACTCATGCTCAAAATTCACATGTTCACAAGTCACACACTTATTATGCATTTAAATATGGTAGAGTTTATAGATGTACTTATTGTGGTCGGAATGGCCATTTAGCTAAGTTTTACTATGATCAAATAAATAGGACAAATAATCTTGTATGGGTTCGTGACACTAACACTTTAGGACCCAAGAAAATGTGGGTACCAAAATCAAGTCCTAAATTATTTGATGTAGGTACAAACCAAGGCTCCAAGACGTAAGGAGCGGTGGTACCTTGATAGTGGTTGTTCAAGACATATGACATGGGATATCAACAACTTCACAACCCTATCAAGGTACGTTGAAGGTGCCACCGTCACCTTCGGAGATGACTCCAAGGGCACAATCATCGGTATAGGTAACATTCAAATTGGTGCATCTCCTATTATAGAAAATGTTGTTCTTGTTGATGGACTTAAACATAACTTGCTTAGTATAAGTCAACTTTGTGATCGTGATCTTAAAGTTATTTTTGATGATTCTTCTTGCGAAATCTTTGATTGTAAAACCAATTATTGTATTCTCACTGGATTTCGTTATAATAATGTCTATATCATTGACATGCTTAATTTGGATTGTTCTACTAAATGCTTGAATGTTTTTTATGAGACTTTTTAGCTTTGGCATAGAAGATTAGGACATGCATCTTTTGATCATCTTGCTAGGATTAATTCTAAGGAATTGGTGAAGGGTATTCCTTACTTGAAATTTGAAAAAGACCGCATTTGTGGTGCGTGCCAACTTGGGAAACAAACCAAGTCTTCTTTCAAACCAATCAAGGATATCATGTCAACTAGGCCATTAGAATTAATTCATATGGATCTTTTTGGACCAACTAAAACTAAAAGCTTAAATGGTAGTAGATATGCATTTGTTTTAGTTGATGATTTTTCCCGGTTCACTTGGGTTTTCTTTTTGGAACGCAGAGATCAAACTTTTTCGCATTTTAAGATTTTTCGAAAAAGGGTTGAAAAAGAAAAGGGTTTTTCGATTTTGAAAATAAGAAGTGATAGAGGTGGTGAGTTTGTTAACCAACTCTTCATGACTTATTGTGATGAAAAGGGAATCAAGCATGAAATGCCATGTCCTAGAACTCCACAACAAAATAGAGTTGTAGAAAGAAAGAATAGGACCCTTCAAGAGATGGCTAGGACTATGATAAGTGAATATGACCTCCCTCAATATCTATGGGCCGAGGTCGTAAACACCGCATGCTACATATCAAACCATATTTATTTGTGTAAAAATTCTTTCAAAACCTCTTTTGAAATTTATCATTCTAGAAAGCCAAATGTTTCATATTTCAAAGTTTTTGGATGCAAGTGTTTTGTTTTGAATACTAAAGATAACTTGGGTAAATTTGATGCTAAAGCTTATGAAGCAATATTTGTTGGATATTCTACTATTAGCAAAGCTTATAGAGTATTCAACAAATCCTCTCTTACTATTGAAGAATTCATGCATGTTAAATTTGAAGAATCTAATGTTGTTGTTGAGAATGTTGTAGAGTTTGACTCATTAGGTGAGGACATGGAGAAGCTATCCTTGAAGGACTCACCCATTCAAGAAGAAAAGCAAGAACCCATTAGTGATGTTCAAAAGGATGAAGTGGAAAGCTCTCAACCGCTTCCTAAACATTGGAGATACGCTACAAATCATCCCAAGGATCTCATCTTAGGTGATGTATCTAAAGGGGTAACCACTCGCTCCAAACTCCATGACTTGTGTGGTAACTTTGCATTCATTTCTCATTTTGAACCCAAAAACATCCTCGAAGCCGAGGGTGACTCATATTGGTTGCTAGTTATGCAAGAAGAGCTCAATCAATTTGAGCGCAACCAAGTTTGGCACCTTATTCCTAGACCCGATGATAGACCAATAATTTGTACTAAGTGGATTTTTAGGAATAAGATGGATGAGTCAAGAAATGTTATTAGGAATAAAGCTAGGTTAGTTGCCCAAGGTTACACTCAAGTTGAAGGTATTGACTTTGAGGAGACCTTTGCACCCGTAGCACGGCTTGAAGTTATACGGATGACACTAGCTTTTGCATCTTTTAAAAATTTTAAACTTTTTCAAATGGATGTGAAAAGTGCATTTTTAAGTGGTTTTATAAATGAAGAAGTTTATGTTGAACAACCTCCCGATTTTGTTGATCATGTTCATCCTAATTTTGTTTTTAAACTTGATAAAGCTTTGTATGGATTAAAGCAAGCTCCTAGAGCTTAGTATGAAAGGCTTTCTAATTTTCTTCTTTCAAATGATTTTGTTAAAGGCAAAGTAGACACAACATTATTTACTAAGCATGTTGATAATGACATTCTTATAGTGCAAATTTATGTTGATGATATAATTTTTGGTTCTACTAATGAGCTTCTTTGCAAGGAATTTGAAAAGTACATGCAACGTGAATTTGAGATGTCTTCAATGGGTGAATTAAACTTCTTTCTTGGACTCCAAATAGAGCAAATGTGGGATGGGATATTCATATGTCAAGCCAAGTATGCAAAGGAACTCATAAAGAAATTTGGACTTGAAGGTTCGAAAGTTTGCAACACTCCCATGGCAACTACAACCAAGCTTGATAAGGATGACCAAGGTAAATGTGTTGATATTAAGCTATTTAGAAGCATGATTAGTAGTTTGTTGTATTTAACGGCAAGTAGGCCGGATATCATGTTTAGTGTGTGTCTTTGTGCTAGATTCCAATCGTGTCCTTAAGAGTCTCATCTTATTGCGGTAAAACGCATCATTCGTTATATTAAGGGCACAATTGGAATGGGTCTTTGGTATCCGAAAACCGGAGATTTTTCTATGACGAGTTTTTCGGATGCCGACTATGCGGGTTGTAGAGTGGATAGAAAGAGTACTAGTGGGACATGTCAATTTCTTGGTAATTGTCTTGTTTCATGGTCCTCTAAGAAATAAAATTCGGTAGCCCTCTCAACCGCCGAGGCTGAGTATGTTGCGGCGGGGGCTTATTGTGCACAAGTCCTTTGGATGAAACATACTCTCCTTGATTATGATTTGCATTATAACCATATAAAAATATTTTGTTATAATACTAGTACTATTCATATGACTAAGAATGCAAATCAACATAGTAAGACCAAGCACATTGAGATTAGATATCACTTTCTTAGAGATCATTTTGAGAAAGGTGATATAGAGATTGATTATGTTTCTTCGGATTTGCAACTTGCCGATATTTTCACTAAACCACTTGATTTTAATAGATTTTCTTTATATGTGGTGAACTTAATGTTTGTGTTATTGAATAAAAATGTTTTCCTTGTTTCTTTATCTCTTTTTGATGTATGACAAAAAGGGGGAGAAAATGAATTCTTGTGTTCGTGTTCTTGTATATGAGTTCTAAAACATGAGTTTATTTGGTTTTGGTTTGCAAGTATATATGATTTTGCAAGTGTTTTTATTCTCATGTTTTTCAAATTATGATTTTTGAATTGCTTTTACTTGTTTAATATAGCATAATTTGAGGGGGAGTTTTACCTCTCTCTTTATATCTTTTTGATATAGCCTATTTGTTTTGTCATCATCAAAAATGGGGAGATTGTTGGCCCAAAAGGTTACATTCTCCATTTGTTTAAAGTTTTGATGATAATAAAACACATAGAAGCTATATGGTACTAATAAGTTTGTTCAAGATAAGTTTCAGGTTAGTACCATTTTTGAAGGCCATTGCTTAGCTATTGCAAGGTTCATGGAGCAAACAAGGCATATGACACAAGAGGGAATGTCCATAGAAGAGAAGGCTCTAGCATGGCATTGCATGGCTCAAGACTTCATTTTGGCTCAAGAGACTTCATTAGATTTGTTTTTAGTCTTATAGTTTTGTTAAAGAATAGTGAATAGGTTTGAAGCTCAATATTCCTACACACAAGTTTTTGCGCACATGTCTTTTCTAAAAATTTCTCCTATATATATATACAAAATATTTTTAAATATAGTCTTTTACTTATAAACTCAATTTTGTATATTATACATAGTTCTGATCGAAACTATTTTGAAAACCATCAAAATCTCTCAAAATCCTTTTCAAATTTCAGTTTTTGACCTGAGGCGGTCGACTGGCCGGTCGACCGACTCTATATCAGGTCAGATCGGTCGACCGAAAATCTGACCGTTTGGGTGCGTGCATGTGTGCACGTCTACCGGTCGACCGGGCGGTCGACCGGACCCTACTTCGGTCGACCGACCTTCGACCGTCTGTAAGCAAGCAACTCTCTGTTTGTTGCGGTCAACCGGGCGGTCGACCGTGGGCTGCAACGGCTCTTTTTATTTGAAACCCGGTCGACCGGCCGGTCGACCGTGGCTGTGTTTCAGCCTGTAACGGCTATTTTTTAATACACATTTTAAAACGAGCTTTTTGTCTCTAAACGTGTTTAAGGGCTGTTTTCTGGGTCAAATACTTCCTAATTATTATTGTGTTAGTTTACCCTTTAATCCCTAGCTCTATCCTATAAATAGGGGTGATTAGGGTTTTGATTTTAACAAAAATCATTTTGCAAAATATTCAAAGTTTAAAGGCTTTCAAAAGAGTTTTGTTCTTGGTCTTTGTGCTGAAAAATCTCTCTCATTTCTGAAGTTTTTGTTTCAAAACTCTCTCAAATTCTTTTTCTTTTTCCACTTACAATACTAGAGCTTCAATCCTACTCATTGTTCTACAGGGCTTTTGTAAGGGAAAAGAATTTTTCAAAAGAGAATTTGTGATCTTTTGATCACCAAGAGAATACTTGTACTTGAGATTGTGGAGTTGGGTACTCCGGTGTGATTGTAACTCTTTGTGAAGTTATAGTGGTTAGAAATCCTTCTGGGTGAAGGCGGGGACGTAGAGCTGGGTGCTCGAACCTCGGAAAAATTCTCGGTGTTTGCGTTTGGTTTACTTGCTTCTTGCTTTAATTCCTTGCTTTATATTCATTGCTTCTTATTCATTGCTTCATTTACTTGCTCACATATTCATTGCAACATTGTACTTGCTCTACATTTTCATTGCTATATACACTTGTTTCATATTCATATTGTCAATCAAATACTCATACAACAAGATTGTATTGTGCACCTCAAACTCTTATCTAGAGGAATCACAATGAAGGAGTTCAGAGCCCTTCACGGGGTATTCGGCTTCTAGTCTTGTTTTGGGTGATTGTTGCATCATAAATTTTTAATTGTACATTGATTAGTATTATCACCTATTCACCCCCCTCTAGGTGATTTCATCCTTGGACATTACTAGTCCTTAGCACAAGAGCGTTTCAAAGCATGACCCATAAGATAACTTTCACATCCAAACTCAACAAAATAAGTGCAAGCTACACTTAAACTTCCAAAACTAAACAAGAGTAAGCATGGAGTAAAGTAATGTTAGCTTGTTAGAGAGTTAGGATGTTAGAGTGTTAGAATCCATCATCATGAGCCATCAATGGCTCTTGCAAGAGCAAGGTCAAGTAGAGGCTATTAGATTCATGTGGATTATCAAGTAAGAAGTTAGCAAGTTAGTGATTAGTAGTTAGTTGGCATGAGAGAAAATTAGCTAAGCATATAAAAGGAGTTAGAGAGAAGAAAATAAAGAGAAGTAAAGAGAGAACCTTTAATAGATTGTCACCTTCCATTACAAGTACTCTTGCTTTCCAACCATGTGCCACTCTCTTTCCTATTACAAGATCTACAAGAAATGAAAAATACAAAGAGGAAGAAGAAGAACAACTAACCTAAACTAACCTAGACTACAACATGGAGAAGAAAAACCTAAAAACTATCCTAAGAACTACTCAAAACTCCTTCTCCTTCAGTTCTGGAAATCCCAGGGCTTTTATAGGCGAAAGGGGGCACCGGGGACACTGTACGGAGCGGTGCGTCAAATCTCGGTGCGCAGCTCCACACAAGAGCTGCGAAAACGCAACAAATACCGCGTTTCCGCGGCAATGCTTAGGAAACGCGCACAGCGCCGCTTGCTGCGTGCTTCCTGATTGTCCCCCTGTCGGCTGTACTTGCTGGTTTCCGGATTTGGGCCCTGGTTTTGACCAAATTACCCTCCAAAATCAATGGCTATCTTTGAAGGCTTTTAATCACCAATTAAATAGTGATTTTGGGTCTTCTTCTTTATTTCATGTCATGAACCTAGAAACATGCAAGAGAGGTATTATCGACAGGATTTAATATTAAATAAATGTGAAGATGTGATATGAAATATGTAATTTTAGAGACTAATCAATGTGACTTGCTTATTATTGGTATATCTATATGTCTTGTTAAACTTGATTCTGTTAAGCATAATTTTAGGGAGAATTTCTTCAAGCTCTTCATATTTTTTATAAAAAAAACTCATGAATTTTGTCATCATCAAAGAGGGGGAGATTGTTGGCCCAAGGGTACAATTACCACTTTTATTTTGATGATTACAAAATTCATATATTTATGAGGTACTAATCAACTTTAAGCATTTATGAGTTTATAGGGTTCAAGAATTAAGATCTCGTTTGATTCTCTCAAAAGGAAGGTATTGACGTATTCAAGATGATTCAAGTATGGAATTCAAGCTTAGAAAATTAAAGTATGAATTTTTTATGAAGCCCACTTGATGAAAACTTGAAGCATGTGCAACCCTTGTAAGGAATTAGAATGTTTAAATTTAGAATGATTTATTAATGCTCAAAATAGTTACACACATAAGAAGATTTTTAAAAAAACTAGTTTTTAAATTGGTTTATCGATACTTGTTTTTGATCCATTTTACCATGATTTTTACCTCTATATATCTACATGTTTTTTATGGTTTAAATGATTGTGGTTTAAATGATTGTAAAAACATTTCTTAATTTATATATGTTATTTCAAAAATCAAGAGTATATTTAAAATACAAATTTTAGGATTTTTGGCTTGGCCCGATCGACCACCCGACCGATCGCCAGAGCTTGCAGTGAGTTCTACACAGAGCTCGATCGACTAAGCGGTAGACCAAATGTGTACACGATACATGTATCTGTGTATAGGATTATCAGCCTACCGCTCGGTTGACCGACACTCTTGAACTCACTAGCCATTAGGGTAAGTCGACCAGTTTTACCATACTCTAATTCAGGAGCTTCTGTATCTAGCTTCGAGTCGATCAGTAGGTCGACTGCGGGCAACGACTACATTGAATAGCCATGGTCAGTGACCGTAAGGCAAGCAGAAAAGGCAAAACGACTAGTTTTCATTTAAATTGTTTTTGTCTTTTTCCCAAACATGTATTTTCACTTTATTAAGGTTTTAACAACTATTTTATGCCCAGATTAATCCTCTAATGATATTTATCTATTGTCCATAATTAAAAGTCATTGGAGAGAGTTTTATATCAATTAATTTTAAGAAATCAAGAAAAAAAATTTGAAAAATTATTTGAAAAACTTTCAAGTTTCAAGAGCTTTCATTCCCAACCATTTTTCAAGTTTTAAGCTCTCAAATTCATTTCTTTTAATTGATTTTTCTCTCACACAAACTTCTTGAGCCTCAATTTCCATCTCAAAATTCTAGAAAGTTGTAAAGAGAGAGTTTGTGATCTTTGTGGTTACCAAGAGATTGTATTCTTCACTGATTTTGTGCTCACCTCTTGTGTAGAGGTTTTGAAGATTTGATTTGGTGCTCCATGTCTTGTGCAGACTGTTATTGTTGTGGTTCTTTTGTGAAAATCCTAAGTGGATAGTGAAAATTCTTCATGTGGTGAAGGCAGGAACACAGAGCAAGTTACTCGAACCTCGAAATAAATTTTTTGTATTTGTGATTGTCATTTCTCTCACTCTTGCTCATACTCTATTTCTTATACTTGTTTTATTGCTTTCATTGATCTTTATTCTACTTGCTATATATTGCTTGCATTATTCATACCTGTCGATTTTTCTCATTCAAGTAAGAAGGCAATTGTGCACCCAACTCTTAATCTAGAGGATTTAAAAGGAGAAGTTCTAGATCCCTTTCATAGGGAATTCGGCTTCACTTCTTATTTTTGAGTTGACCATATTTATTGTTCATTTTAATTGTTGCATTTCCATATTTGATTATAATATCACCTACTCACCCCTTGTAGGCGACTTTCACTCTTTTCTCCAACTCTGAGCTTTTATTCTCTAGCTCCTCCCAATTTTGGGATAGTTCTTGCCAGAGCACCGACTCTGTTGCCTGAAAATCCTTCCAAAGCTGATCCAACTCACCCTTCCGGCTTCGTTGGGCCACCAATCGCGGTCCAAGTCAGCCTGGAGCTTGGCGAACTTCTCATCCGCCTCCCTCTTCTCAGTGAACAAAGCTGTAAGTTCACCTAGAGGGGGGTGAATAGGTGATGGCTAATCTAATGGTCACTTAATGCCAAATAATGCAGAAGCTAAAACAGTTATGACCAAATAAAACTTTTACACTAAACACTATGTATAACTCAAGAGTGTAGCTGAATTCCCCGTGAAGGGCTCTGAACTAACTCCTCAAGATTCCCCTGGATATGGGTTGAGGTGCCGCGTTGGCTCTGTTGGTTGAATACAAATGTTAGCAAACAATCCAAGCAAGTATATCAATTAAGCACAATGAATATCTAGCATGTAAAAATAAAGACAAGTAATAGCATGCAAGATATAAAAGAGACAAAGAGAGAGAGAGAGAGAGAGTGAGCAATCGCAAACACAAAGGGTTTGTTTCGAGGTTCGAGCACACTTGCTCTACATCCCCGCCTTCGACACACAAGGAATTCCACTATGCAAGATCCCAATGGATCTCTCCCCGGTGCCGCAACACCTACAAGCCCTCGGGCTCCCTAGTCCCGTACACACGCAAGCCCCACAAGCTTGCCGAGGCCGCACCTCGAACCAAGAGTTCACAACCGAACTCTAAACCACCGCAAGCACACTTGTCCGCCTCCTCAAAGGAACAAAGTAGAACTTTGGTGATCACAACTCTTGATCACCTAAAATCCTCTCACAATAACACTCCCTATATATAGGGTAGATATAGCAATGGATAGCTCAAGTGTTTGTGTGAGAAAACAAGGATTGAGATGGTGGAGGAAAATTCAAAGAATCACTTTTACACTCTTGATAATATCTTCCCTTTAGATTGGAAGTATTTGCTCTCAAAAATGTGGAGAAAACTCTTTAAAAGGATAAGAAAACTTGGCCCAAAGCTCTCCTAAAATCTTGGAGAAAAATAATGACCAAACCCCCAAATTTATAGGCTGTCAAAAACTAGCCGTTGGGGTCTGTCAGACCTGTCGGTCGACCGCCAACGGTCAAGAATCTGACCGTTGGAGTCTCCGGTCGACCGCCCGGTCGACCCAAAAGAACAGAGAGCACTGCTCTCAGTTCCGGTCGACTGGGTTGGCAGACCGGCCATCTGCCAGGTCAAGGCGTGCACGTCGTGCACGTCGGTCAACCGAGCCGGTCGACCGACGTCAGCCCTAGTCGACTTAATAGGTCGACTAGTCGACTTAGCTGAAGCCTGGAACAGAAAATCTGGGATTAAAACTTGGTCTTTTTGATTTGAAAAAATCCCATAAATACTTAGAAAATCTACAAAAATAGTTTTACCAATATACTTTGGTAAACAAACATGCTTGCACAAAATCAAGGCATGTTATAAAAGATTGGACTATTTTTGTAAGTTGGAAAATATTGGCTCAAATGAAAACTTGTATTTTTCTAAAACTTATTTTCCAAACTTCTTCATGATACAAAAATAAGATATTTTGAATTCATTAAAGCATAGTGTGTATGGATATGATCCACTACACAATTAAGATGAAATATCTATGTTTTGACATTAAGCTCTAAATATGGTTTTGGATAAAAGACATGCATATAAGAAATTCCAAAAACCAAAAAGTATTTTTCCAAAATGAAAGTCTTTTCTAAATCTGAAAATTCTTTTATGAAAAGACAACTAAATCAAGAGTGTGTGTGTGATATATACTTGAGCAATCCACCAACTATTCTATCCTTTACATTTTATCTAAAAACAAAAATCTTATACCTAGACACAAGTCTTCATCTTGAAGTCTTCACTTGAAGCCTTCTCATCTTCTAGACTTGGTCCAAACACGATCCAACGAGCTCAACTCTTGATGTGGTCTTGATGCATAGGCTCGTGAATCAACCGGTGCTAGCTCCAAAATGTTGATCCTAAATCCTTTGTTGAAGCTCCACACCTACTAAGATCTTGATAACAAATCTGTCACTAATTAACCACAAGATTATTAGTACTATAACTACATGAGTTAATCATCATCAAAACTAGAGTGATGGGCCTTTGGGCCAACAAAAGCATCACCCTTTTCAGCAAGTCAGCATTAGCTCTCGCTTTCTCCTTCAGGCGACCTGCTAACTGCCTAAAGTTTGATAATGAGTATGACATTCTACAAAAGAAGAGATCTGACGGGAGATACATGAATACCTGAAGATAAGGTAATTTTTGAACTTTCTCGAAAGATCTTATTCTCCAGCGTTCTATGTTGTTGCCTCAATAAGAGCACCTTGAACTCCTCCATTCCTTAGAGGAAGTCACCATGCTCGAGGGCCACTTCGATGTCATCCTCCTCAGAAGCAAGGTCAGCCCCAGAGCTTGCCCCTTGAGGCTCCAGAGCCATCATCAGGGAGGGCAGGCTAACTCTGAGGACCTGACAGCAGCACCAACCTCGCTGACTCTTGCCACTCTGAGTACAGGCTCCTCAGCCGGGGGCACAGACCCGGAGGTGCCCTCCGGGGGCATCGCTTTTTCGAGGACTTTAATTTCAGAGGTTGGGTCATAGGACTCCGGCTGCCCCAATATATTGGGAGGGGCTTCCTACTCGGTTTTGTCTCCCTCTTCAAGATTGAAGCATCCACCTACTGTTGCCATCATCCTCTCCAACTCCTTGGCAATGGAGTCATACTCGATCATCTGGCATCTCTTCTATAAAACATAACCATGGAAGCATAATGTGGAGGGATTCGGAGCCAAATTAGTACTTACCCTCCCGAGGATCTGAGGTTGAGGAGAAGAATCCTCATGTAGTTCCCTGCTTTTCGGTCGCTCGGGCTGGGCACTTCCTGACTCGCACCTCGGGCTCTAGAGTCGCACCCTTCAACCGAGATTCTGCCTATCACACAGAGACGTCACTCACTGAAGTTCTCTTCTTCCCAGTGGCAGAAGCCTGCACCTCGTCATCTATGCCCGACGTCGAAGCTTTTAGAATGGTGGGGCTCGAGGGCCTCCTTGGGTCTAGTAGCCAGCTCCAATTATAACAGTCATAACAGATCTGGTACAGCTTTTGAACCCTCTCCTGCATCTCTTTAGGGATCGATGCTCCCCTCTTACAGAGCAGACCCCTATTCTACACAGTTGGGATGTGCCCACGGTCGTTAGCCACGGCAACCTCCCAAGGACCGGAGATGCGGACGACTGTGTCACACCATTTGTGATCGTTGTCTACCAGGTTGATAATCAATCTTTCCCACCACTCCATGAAATAAAGAAGCGATCATCCTGATGAGACTTCCTCATCACGTGGACGGCACAGAATTCCTCCACCCTGTATGTAGCAAGGGTAAAAGTAGCGCAGAGAGCTTCAAATCTCAGAACGGTTTCATCCTGGCCCTCGATGTCAGCTGCGAGGGAAGGACCTTGAAGTGTTCCAAGACATCCCTGATAAAAGGAGTCATAGGGAGCTTCACCATCAGAGCCAATATCTGAGGATGAAAGTACACGCCGCGATAAGAGGCGAGGCTATGACATCGGTCTCCGGCAAACTGATCGCCCAAAGGCCCATCGCTCTAGTTTTGATGATGATTAACTCATGAAGTTATATTACTAATGATTTTGTGTTTAATTAGTCTCAGACATTTGATCAAGATCTTAGTTGGTGTTTAGCTTCAACAAAGGATTTAAAGTCAAGTTTTGGAGCTAGCACGTGTTGATTCAAGAGCTCGCGCTTCAAGATCGCATCATGAACTCGAAGAGGAGTCTAGCTCGTTGGATCAAGGTTTGGACCAAGTCAAGAAGGAGAAGAAGATTTTCAAGTGAAGATTTTCAAGAGAAGACTTGTGTCATGTTTGTAAGTGTCAAGATTTTATTTTTTTAGATAAAATGTAAAGGATAGATTAGTTGGTGGATTGGTCAAGTTCTTTTACACTCACACACAAGATTTATATATATTTTCATAAAAGAGTTTTCATTTTGAAAGATACAGTGTGATTTTTATGTTTCAAAATATACATGTGTTTTTATCAAAACTAATTTTAGAGCTTAATGTTAAAAACATAGATATTTCATCATATATGTGTAGTGGATCATATCCATACACACTAAGCTTCAAAAGTATTTAAAATATCTTGTTTTGTACTAGGACAAGTTTTGAAAAAAAACGTTTTTGAAAAATACAGGATTTTGTTTAAGGCAAAACTTCTTTATTACAAAAATAATTCAAAATGTTTGTAACATGTTTTGATTTTTAATCAAACATGCTTGTATATCAAAGTATATCAATGAACTTATTTTTGTAGATTTTATAAGAATTTATGAGATTTTATTAAAGATAAAAAGACCGAGTTTTTATCCCCTAAAATGTTGGAGCGGCCTTCTGCCGGTCGACCGAGCCAGAAGTCGGTCGGTCGACCAATGTGCACAAATGTGCACAGCCAAGGGCCGGTCGACCACACGGTCGACTGCCAGAGAGCCTCTGCTCTCTGGAAATGGCTCGGTCGACCGGGCGGTCAATCGCGTGGTCATTTGCAAGTTTTCGGTCGACCGCTGGCAAACGGTCAGAAATCTGACCGTTGGCTGGTCGACCGAGCGATCGACCGACAGCAGACCAGTCTGCTGAGTTGGCCTCCAACGGCCATATTTTGGAGCCAATTTATATGGGGCTCCCTTGGACTGTTTTCTACAAGATTTCAAGTGGGTTTTCAAGATAGTTTTACCTACACTTCTAAGTGTGTATCTCCACTTATATTAGAGCCAAATACTTTCATTTCAAAAGGAGAGTTTTTCAAGAGTGTTTTGAAAAAGAGATTTCTTGAGTTTTTCACCACCAAATCAATCCTAATTTTCTCACACACACTTGAGCTATCCATTGCTATATCAACCCTATAGGGATCTTTGTTGTGAGAATGTTTTAGGTGATCAAAGTGTTGTGATCACCAAAGTGTTCATCTTTGTATTTGAGGAGGCGAACTTGCGGGTTCGTGTTATTTCGAGTTCTAGTGAGAGCTCGGTGTAGAGATGCGACCTCGGCAAGCTAGTGTGCTTGCGTGCGTAGTTCTTGCGGGAACAAGAGAGGGACTAGTGAGTCCAAGGAGTTCTAGTGTGAACTCGTTGTAGGTGTTGCGGCACCGAGTGATCCGGTGGGATCGATTCTAGTGAAAATCCTTCATAGTGTTGAAGGCGGGGACGTAGAGCAAGGGTGTTCGAACCTCGAGACAAATCTCCCGTGTTTGCGATTGCTCTCTCTATCTCTCACTTGTGTTTATATCTTGCATGCTTATATTGCCTTCATCTTTACTTGCTTGATATACTTGTGCTTATATTGATATATTCTTGGGGATTGTTTGCTCATACTTGTATTCAATCAAGAGAGCCATAGCGGCACCTCAACTCTTATCTAGAGGAATCTTGAGGAGATAGTCCAGAGTCCTTCACCGGGAATTCGGCTACACTCTTGTGTTATACCTTGTTTGTTTAGCATAATAATTTTTAGTTTGCATAAATAGTTTTAATTCCGCATTAAATCATCATTAGATTAGCTAGTCACCTATTCACCCCCTCTAGGTGATTTCAATTTGTATCAGAGCTTTGTGCTTTTGATTTGGGTCTAACAACCTAGAGTTAAAGATCCTTATTTTTGGCTAATCACAATATTTATACACACACATGGATTTCATGTCACCTCCCACTTTTGATATTCTTAACATCCAAAACTTGGAAGGTTGAGATGTCAATGTACCTCAAGGCCTTAGGGATTCATATTTATTTTGTCACCATTAAAGATGCATATTGTTTTAATGGCAAAATCTAGAGGCTAATGCAAAAGCCATCCATACTTTAAAGTCTACCCTAAATGATGAATATTTACCTAGGGTTTCTAACTTTGATTCGACTTTTGTAGTATGGAACACTTTAGTCTCTCTTGGCGAACAAAATCAATATTATGCGGGGAGCGACTCGGATGATGGAAGTGTTGCTTCCAACTTGTGCTACATGGTCCAAGGGGATAACCCCCTTGAGGGAAACTCTGAATCCGAGCTTGATGAGGATGTTGACTTGTCATATGATGATCTTGCTTCATTTTGTCAACAACTTCTTGAAAAATATGACTTGCTTAAAAAGGATAATAAGAAATTGAAAAATAAATTTGATTCCATGTTAAAAGAAAAAGATTCCTTTCAAAATAAATTGGAATGTATTTCAAAAGAAAATGATATGTTGAAAAAGGATAATATTTCCTTGACTTCTAAATTGAATGATCTTTGTGAAGGAAATAACTCTTTGAAAAATAAAATTAATTTGGTGAAAAAAGAAAAGGAAATTGCTTTGGAAGAAAACACCTCTTTAAAAAGAAAAATTGTTTCAAAAGAAAAGAAAAATAGTTCTAAAAAGAAAAAGGTTGTTGATTCTCAAACTTGCCATGCTCTTCATGCAACCATTGATAAAAATGAGATTAAATTTTTGAAAATTAAAATAGATTGTTTGAGCTCAACCTTGAGCAATTTTGCATTTAATTATAAAAAATTGAAAATCTTGTTTCAAAAGAAACAAGCTCCACATGTACATGCACATAACCCACAACACACATGTGCACATTTTGCACATCATGATCACACTCACTCACATGTGCATACTAGAGTGTACAAATGTACACATTACGGCCGCAAAGGCCATTTAGCAAAGTTTTGTTATGATAAGATAAACCAAAATAATTTTGCTAATAAAAATGTTTGGGGTCCGAATAATGCTAACCCCCGTGGACCCAAAAGAAAATGGGTACCAAAATTCTCATCACTTGTATTTGATGTAAGCGTGGGCTCTCACATGACGTGAGAGGGTTGGTGCCTTGGTGGTGGATGCATGGGTTAGATGGACACATAAATTGATGCACCGCTATCAAGGATGTTTGGTGGGAGGATCACCATGTTTGAAGACTTAGAGAATAGTGCTTGTAGTTTGGTAACTATCTCTAAACTCCTATTTTGGTTTACATGCTTTAATATCAATGTTTTAGCATGTTTTAAATTTAATGCTCATTATTTTAAATTTAACATGTTTTTGTGTTTTATGTGATAAATACTTGTTTAGATGTAATTTTCATTAAAACTTGTGTATATACTTGTACAAGTAGTGAGCAACAATTGATTCTTATATGTTTGTACTTCATTACCCATTTATACTCATTACATGTATATGTATAACCTAGTTTTGATGATGCTTTCATTTATACTTGTTTTGCCATTTTTTTGCATGTTTTGCTTCATGTATATGTAATTTTTGTTCAAAACTAATAAATATACATGTATACCCTTGAGTCACTTGCCTTCATGCAAATCTTATTATGGACTCTTTTGTGTTTGGGATATATATACATATTTCTAGTTTTGATAGAACATACATATACCTTGAAGTTTAACTTTTTATGAAAAATGAATTTTTATGATTTTCATATTTGTTTGGTAAAAGAAATTCATATTTGTTTTGAGCTTTATTGATCGTTTTCATGAAAATGCTATTTATATAACTTTTGTACACTCACACTTTATTTGTTTACTCATGATTTTGTTTCATAAGCACATTTTTGAGCTTTATAGATTTCGACTGTCAACTTTTGTGTATTTAGTATGATTCATGAGATATATATCTTTTGTTTTCATGTTTGAAGGATCTTTAACTAATTTTTTAAAATTACTTTAAACTAGTTTTTTATTCTTTATTTGGTAGTGTTTTCAAAATACAACTATTTTCAAATCTTATTTTTGAAAACCCCTACCAACCCTTTAAGGGCGGATAGATGGGTGTCCATGCCTTGTGAGCCGTATTAAAAATCTTTTTAACATGTGCATGAATAGGGTGGATAGATATGAGATATACAAATGTACTTCATGAAATTTTATTTTTGTATACTCATATATGTTTTCTTATATATGTACGCTTCAAATTTCAAATATTAACAATTTCAATTGATATTTTCATTTTCGTAAATATATATGATTTGATTGTGTTTGATTTACAATATCCTTTCATGTTTAAAACATAAATTATGTTTATGCTAAGCTTGACTTAAATCTTGATTTTAATTGATATCTCAATTGGTATTTTAATGAGCTTATGCATTATTTTCTATTGGTATTTCAATTGATATACTTCATATTTTTCCTTTTAATTGATATCAAAATTTATAATATACTTCAAATGGTATCAATATGTTCGATTTCGATTGGGTTTCAATTTCAATTAGTATCAATAATGTTTTATCTTTTATTTGGTATCAAAATTTATCATATTTCAATTGTATCAAAATATAAAATATTTTACTTTCATTGGTATCAAAATTTACAAATATTTCAATTTCAATTGGTATCAATATTTACAATGTTTCAATTTCAATTGGTATCCGAGCTTAAAATATCAAGATTTCCTATATATATATATATATATATATATATATATATATATATATATATATATATATATATATATATATATATATATATATATATATATATATATCTTTCAATTGGTATCAAAAACATACAATGTGTCATTTTCTATTGGTATCAAAATTTATAAGATTTTTTTAAATTGGTATCAAGATATTTTCACATTGGTATCTTTTAGTATCTTAAAAAATTTTGTTTACTTTCAATTGGTATCTTAAAAATGTTTGTTTATTTTCAATTGGTATCATAAATTGGTATCATGATGTTTCGATGTATACCTTCATCATAAATTGATATAGTTTTCAATTGGTATCATAATGTTTTGATTTGTATTGCTTATATGCAAGGGAAGCTTAACATCTTCTCTTTATATAGATTCATGTTGAGTGTACTTCATATTAAAGTGCTTGACCTTTCTTTGGTATGTAGTATACGTGTGTAGTAGGAGCTTCACATCTGCTTTTATAGTTAAGGGGGAGCTTCTATGAAGCTTAACTTTAATTCATGCATATATAACTCCATGAGTTTTGTCATCATAAAAAAGGGGGAGATTGATGGCCCAAAGGCCCATCGCTCTAGTTTTGATGATGATTAACTCATGTAATTATCTTGTATTTAATTGGTCACAAATATTTGATCAAAGATCTTAGTTGGTGTTTAGCTTCAACAACGGATTTAAAGTCAAGTTTTGGAGCTAGCACGTGTTGATTCAAGAGCTCGCGCATCAAGATCGCATCATGAACTCGAAGAGGAGTCTAACTTGTTGGATCAAGGTTTGGACCAAGTCAAGAAGGAGAAGAAGATTTCCAAGTGAATATTTTCAAGAGAAGACTTGTGTTATGTTTGTAAGTGTCAAGATTTTTTTTTTAGATAAAATGTAAAGGATAGATTAGTTGGTGGATTGCTCAAGTTCATTTACACTCACACAAAAGATTTATACATGTTTTCAAAAAAGAGTTTTCGTTTTAGAAAATACCGGTTTGATTTTTAAGCTTCAAAATATACATGTGTTTTTATCAAAACTAATTTTAGAACTTAATATCAAAAACATAGATATTTCATCATATATGTGTAGTGGATCATATTCATACACACTAAGCTTCAAAAGTGTTCAAAATATCTTGTTTTTTATTTGGAGAAGTTTTGAAAAAATCGTTTTTGAAAAATACAGGTTTTTGTTTAAGGCAAAACTTCTTTATTAAAAAATAGTTCAAAATGTTTGTAACATGTTTTGATTTTTAATCAAACATGTTTGTATATCAAAGTACATAAATGAATTTATTTTTGTAGATTTTATGAGAATTTATTGGATTTTATTAAAGATAAAAGGACCGAGTTTTTATCCCCTAAAATGTTGGAGTGGCTTTCTGCCAGTCGACCGGCCGGTCGATCAAGCCAGAAGTCGGTTGACCGGGCGGTCGACCGATGTGCACAAATGTGCACAGCCAAGGGCCGATCGACCGCACGATCGGCCGCCAGAGAGCCTCTGCTCTCTGGAAATGGCCCGGTAGACCGCGTGGTCATTTGCCAGTTTTCGGTAGACCGACTGGTCGACCGCTGACACAATGGTCAGAAATCTGACCGTTGGCCGATCGACCAGGCGGTCGACCGACAGCAGACCAGTCTGCTGAGTTGGCCTCCAACGGCCATATTTTGGAGCCTATTTATATGGGGCTCCCTTGAACTGTTTTCTATAAGATTTCAAGTGGGGTTTCAAGATAGTTTTACCTACACTTCTAAGTGTGTATCTCCACTTGTTTTAGAGCTAAATACTTCCATTTCAAAAGGAGAGTTTTTCAAGAGTGTTTTGAAAAAGAGATTTCTTGAGTTTTTCACCACCAAATCAATCCTAGTTTTCTCACACACACTTGAGCTATCCATTGCTATATCAATCATATAGGGATCTTTGTTGTGAGAATGTTTTAGGTGATCAAAGTTTTGTGATCACCAAAGTGTTCATCTTTGTATTTGAGGAGGCGGACTTGCGGGTTCGTGTTGTTTCGAGTTCTAGTGAGAGCTCAGTGTAGAGGTGCGGCCTCGGCAAGCTAGTGTGCTTGCGTGTGTAGTTCTTGCGGGAACAGGAGAGGGACTAATGAGTCCAAAGAGTTCTAGTGTGAACTCGTTGTAGGTGTTACAGCACCGAGTGATCCGGTGGGATCGATTCTAGTGAAAATCCTTCATAGTGTTGAAGGCGGGGACGTAGAGCAAGGGTCCTCGAACCTCGAAACAAATCTCTTGTATTTATGATTGCTCTCTCTATTTCTCACTTGTGTTTATATCTTGCATGCTTGTATTGCCTTCATCTTTACTTGCTTGATATAGTTGTGCTTATATTGATATATGCTTGGGGATTGTTTGTTCATACTTGTATTCAACCAAGAGAGCCATGGCGGCACCTCAACTCATATCTAGAGGAATCTTGAGGAGATAGTCCAGAGCACTTCACCGGGAATTCGGCTACACTCTTGTGTTATACCTTGTGTGTTTAGCATAATAGTTTTTAGTTTGCATAAATAGTTTTAATTCCGCATTAAATCATCATTAGATTAGCTAGTCACCTATTCACCCCCCTATAGGTGATTTCACAAACACTACTTCACATCAATTTTGGAAGGCAGACGGATGTCGTACGACGCCAGATACTCATCTGTCTCCTTCTGACCATGTTCTCTTCCGGCCATGCAGAACACGCGGCTTGGGTCAAAATCCATGGCTTCCCTCCTTCTAAGAGCAACCATTTCCCCTTTCCCTCCATGGCACCTAGGGGTGGCAATTGGGTCGGGTCGGGTCACCCGACCCATTTACTGCTCGACCCGTATAATAATAATAATCGGGTCGGGTCGACCCGACCCGATTATTATACGGGTCAAAAATTTAGACCCAAACCCGACCCACACTTAATCGGGTCGACCCGACCCGACCCGTTTGACCCGTTTAACTTTGGGGAGCAGGCTTGACCTGGACCAATTGATACCTATACCATCCAGAATATAAAAATATAAATGCAAAAAAATATATATTATAGATTAATAATACCTTATAAGGTCTTTAACTAAGTTAATTCTGGGGTATTAGCATGCACTCGTTCTTTTGTATATATAGAGATATTCATTGTATCTTGGTGATGTATGACGCTCATGCTAGTGTACAGTATTGGAAATAGACGACATACTTTTAACAGCGGTTTGGTCTGTAACCGTCTTGTAATAAAAAGCGGTGAAAATTTTTAATTTTTTGAAAATTTTACAAATTACCCTGAAACATATTAGGGCGGTTCTCTTCAGAACCGCCTTAATATAATATGTCGGACCTACTAAGGCGGTTCTCTTAAAAATCGCCCTAATAGACTTACAAAGACGGTTATATAAAGAACCATCGTTAATAGCTTTTGCACGGGAATTTATGGCGAGGAAAACAACGAGAAATTCGAGGGACCTATTAGGGCTGTTACTACAAAAACTACCCTAATAGACGTATAACGACGGTTTCATAAAGAACCGTCATTATATATTTTATATATTAGGGCGATTCTCTAAGGAACTGCCCTAATATCTCCTGGTGTCATTAATCGGCAAGCCTTAAATACAATTTTTTTTACAATATATTACCAAATTGTTTAGTGATATGGTTGGTCATCACACTAAACTCATACACTAGAGGTCACGAGTTCAAAATTGGGCTCACGCATATTTTTTTGACAATTTAATTTAGGCGAAGGGGAGGAGAGGAGCGGCGATAGAGGAGAACGAGGGGAGGAGGCAGAGGAGGAGAGAGAATAATCGGGTCTGGCGGGTCAAGCGGGTCTGGCGGGTTCGGATCGACCCAACCCATTTAATAATCGGGTCAGATGGGTCGACTCGATTATGATCCAAACCCAATTAGCCCAAACCCAGACCCACTAACTCCGGGTCGGGTCGGGTCGGGTCGGGTCTGGCGGGTCGCGACCCATCTGCCACCCCTAATGGCACCCTTCTTGTTCCTTGCCTCGCTTCCAACAACAATAGACTTTCCTTCTCCTGTCATTTCCACTGTAATGATGAGAGATACAAAGGTTCAGTTCAGAAATCAGAAACAAAGAGGAAATGAAGAGGCAAGAGCTCAAAGAAATTTAGGGTTTGTGAAAAGCCCAAGTATTCAAAATTTCCCCTAATTTAAAGGTAGATGCTGACATCACCGCAATGATGGCTTAGGGCTAAAGCGTCTTTCGCATGCGAGCTAGCTCTAAATCCCAACCGCTGCGCAAATCCCCAGTCACTTTGTGGCTTCCAGATGACAACTAGAGTTTTGAATGGACTGGACATGTGACACGACTTTTGCTAGCCTTTACCAGTCGTGGCATTAAATGTAAGAGTACGAAAGGGTGTCCCAACTGCTCTCTAGCACTGTCCACTTGATTTTCAAGAAAAGCAAGAATTTTTCTCTGATTATTCAGCTAATAATTATGCCTGAGGATGGGATTAGTCCGCTATCCTCCTTGCGCAGAGACTCTGAGAAGGAGGAGGTGGAGAGGGCATCTGTAGTTTCAGATTTTGGCTCTAATCAAGATCACGATACGTGTCCGGACACCTAAAAGCTTCGTTTCTCTGCCAACGGGCCCAGTTCATTTACAATCCTAACATGAGTTCAAAAAGAAATCCTCGGGCCCATGGGCCCAAGAAGAAAGTCTCGGGCCTCTCCCTGATTCAACATCTGATCAAATATCACTCACCCGAATTCATTACTCAACCGGAGCTACACGATTTTTTGGGATGCCAGCAATTAATAAAAGATTCTTTCTTATCAGTATAGCGATCCTCTTCGGAGCCATCCAAGGCTCTCAAACGAAGACCCTCCGGAGCCTACTACTCCTGCGCCACTTATAATTGGACAGCCGATCTCTGCGATTCACGAATCCGATTAAGCTGTCAGATCATACCGACGTCTAAACATTGTAACACCCTTATATCAATGCGAGTGGTTATGAATGGTGGTGCATATCTCTGCATGGTGGTCCTATAATTTTAAAGTTGACCTAAGAGGGAGTGAATAGGTGAAGTGCTAATCAAATGCGAAATTTGATCGATGCGAAACCTTGCACGAAAATATGTATGTTTAGAAATCGGTGAAAGTTCTGCGGTGCTTTGGCTTTCTCGATACTACCATGATAGCAAAGTGGCTATATATAGGTCGAATCCACAGGGACGGGAGTGAGAAGCATTAACGATCATGTCACGAGTATGTTAACAAGTTCTTCTAGGTTTCAAAAGAATCAAAAGAAAAAGAAAAACAAGAAGAATAAAGAGAAGAAAACGATGAAAACAAAGATAAAAACATAGTGTTGGTTTGGAAAATGATTTTTAAAACAAAGTAAAAAGAGAAAGAAAACTCATAGCAACTAGCTACTAAATGCTCCACTAACCATACTAACCTCTTAGAGTAATAATTTCCTCACATGGATCCTTAGCAATCACTAGGCTTGTCTTTAAGAGCTTTTCAAAGCATGATCCATAAGATTGTTCTCCACATCAAAACTGAAAGTACACCTAGAGTGGGGTGAATAGGTGTAAGGCTAATCTATGACAAATAATGCATAATTAAAAACTAAATGCAACACACTTAGTGTAACCAAAGAGTGTAGCCGAATTCCCGGTGAAGGGCACTGGACTATCTCTTCTTGATTTCTCTAAATAAGAGTTGAGGTGCTATATGAAGCTCTCTTGGTTAAACACAAGTATGGGCACACAATCAAACCAAGCATATAAATATGATATAACAATAAGATGCAATGCACAATGTAAGAGAGAGAGAGTTAGAGAAAGTGGATCAAATGCAAACACCGAGATATGTTTCGAGGTTCGAGCACACAGCTCTACGTCCCCGCCTTCACACAGAAGGATTTTCACTAACTCGTCCACACAGGACTTCCCACACAGGGAACCTCCACTGAGATTTGGGTAAATACAATCCGGGAGTACACAACTCCTCTCTTAACAAATACAACCTCTCACTAGAGGCAAGGCACAAAACAAATCACCTCTATACTTAGAGGGATAGACACTTAGCCAAACAACAATCCATCTCTCACTAGAGGGATTAGGCTCAAAGCCACACAACCACAATCACCTCACACTTGAGGGATTCCAACACAACTTTCACTATCACCTCTCACTAGAGGGATAACAATACAATCACCTCTCACTAGAGGGATATCACAAATCAAGGAGGGTTTACAACTTGGTGGTTTCCACAACCACAAATCAGTTTTCCCACAAAATAGATCCTATAGATAGGATAGATAGATAAGCTCAAGTGTGAGAACATAAAGAGTTTGAAAATCAAAAACACAAAGAAAATACTTGGAAAAACTTCTAGGATATAATAGAAATGAAGATCAAAAACTAATCCCAAAGACTTTTCCTTTTCTTGATTTTTCCAACCCTTTAAACAAATAAAGATAAAATCTTTTGGTTTAAAAACTCTTTTGAAAACTTGTATATAAACGCTAGAAAGAATGAGAATTTTTACTCTTGAAAAACTTGTTGAAAACAAACTCAAATGGGGGGTATTTATAGCCCCCACAAAATTTTACCCGTTGGCAGCTGGAAAGGGCTGAAATGCCCTTCCGGTCGACCGGCCAACGGTCATATTTTTGACTGTTGAGCCCACCGGTCGACCGGCTCAGTCGACCGAGACTGGATAAGAAAGCAGAGCTCTCTGCCGGTCGACCGGTCCGGTCGACCGGGGCCATTTCCAGAGAGCAGAGCTCTCTGGACAGTCGACTGACCCGGTCAACCGGCCCACCAGCTCAAGCTGGCGTGCACGCTTGTGCACGTCGGTCGACCGCACCGATCAACCGACTTCTGCTACGGTCGACCGGTCCGGTCGACCGGCAGACAGCCAGTCTAGCCATTATAGGATTTAAAAACTTAGGTTTTTATCTTTAATTAAATCCTATAAAAAACACATAAATTTCACAAAAATCAGTTCTTATATTATCTTTGAAATACAAATATGTGTGACAAAGATTCAACACATATTACAAACAATTTGAACCATTTTTGTGAGATAGAAAATTTGCATTAAACCAAAATCCGTATTTTTCGAAACTTGAATTTTTGAAATGGAAAACCGTTTTCTCCAAAACTCATGTAAATACAAAAACATGATATTAAAACAACTTTGAAGTATATTGTATATGGATAGAATCCAATATACATGAAAGGTAGTATATCTATGTTTTTGACTTAAAAATCAAGATCGGTTATGTCACGCCCCGCTTCCCAAAATACGCTAAAGCGGAGACGCGACACGAGTCGGCGACGCATATACGCAAGGAAAGATACCTCACGTATACACGCTAAGCCTTAAGTAACCCGAAACAAGCTATAAATCTAAACTATAATGAATCATGTTTACTGCAATATCACATATAAGCATCCACGCATGATATCATATTAAATGAAGAACTAGAATAACAACTGAATCTGATATATCGAGAATAAGGAAATAACCGGAAAGTAAGAAAGGATAAGAATACCAGAATCGAATAGGGAGAAGCTCCAGCTCTTCGCGAAGCATACGGTCTCAACGAACACCTGAACAATAGAAACAAAGCATCCATTATCTGGACGTACAAACCAGGGTCGTCAAAAAGCGACCTGGTGAGTGTGTGTGTAAAGGGGAGAGCTCGTCCATATAAACAATGTGCACAGAATAATAACAAGATAAACTGCAGGTAGAAGATAATAACAAGATAAACAAATAACTGAATAACAATAACATGAATATGAAAGAAAAAGGAAACTATTACAACTGTAAACTAATAGCTGATGTCTGAATGTGTAACCTAACATATGTCACTAATCTGATTGGTTATTATTAACCTAACTAATGTAGTACTTAGTGTGGCCCATACCACAGCTGTTTTCTCACATATCAAACAAAGTTATTGTTATTGTAACTGCCTGCCAATGTAGTGCATGTGTTTTGGAAGAGTACCGTTCATGCCCAGAACCACGGTCTAACACCCCTGGCACTGAATCAGGACAAGCCGCAAGGCTCTAATATCTGAAGACCACAGCCCCACACGAAAAGACAACTAGTGTGGCGCCGTAATCCGGGCATAGCCCTGACAACTGACAATTGAATATCTAGGTAGCCAGTACTACCTTGGTTCCCTATGGTTGAAACCCACAACTCGGTATCATAAGAAGTCGGCCCTTTTAAGTTGAATGTCACGCCTCGCTTCCTAAAATACGCTGAAGTGGAGACGCGACACGAGTCGGCGACGCATATACGCAAGGAAAGATACCTCACGTATACGCGCTAAGTCTTAAGTAACCCGAAACAAGCTATAAATCTAAACTATAATGAATCATGATTACTGCAATATCACATATAAGCATCCACGCATGATATCATATTAAATGAAGAACTATAATAACAACTGAATCTGATATATCGAGAATAAGGAAATAACCGGAAAGTAAGAAAGGATAAGAATACCGGAATCGAATAAGGAGAAGCTCCAGCTCTTCGCGAAGCGTACGGTCTCAACGAACACCGAACAATAGAAACAAAGCGTCCAATATCTGGACGTACAAATCCAGGGTCATCAAAAAGCGACCTGGTGAGTGTGTGTGTAAAGGGGAGAGCTCGTGCATATAAACAATATGCACAGAATAATAACAAGATAAACAGCAGGTAGAAGATAAATAAATAACAAGATAAACAAATAACTGAATAACAATAACATGAATATGAAAGAAAAAGGCAACTATTACAACTGTAAACTAATAGTTGATGTCTGAATGTGTAACCTAGCATATGTCACTAATCTGATTGGTTATTATTAACCTAACTAATGTAGTACTTAACTGTGTCCCATACCACAGCCATTTTCCCACATATCAAACAAAGTTATCGTTATTATAACTGCCTGCCAATATAGTGCATGTGTTTTGGAAGAGTACCGTGCATGCCCGGTACCACGGTCGAACACCCCTGGCACTGAACCAGGACAAGCCGCAAGGCTCTAATATCTGAAGACCACAGCCCCATACGAAAAGACAACTAGTGTGGCGCCGTAATCCGGGCATAGCCCTAAAACTGACAACTGAATATCTAGGTAGCCAGTACTACCTTGGTTCCCTATGGTTGGAACCCAAAACTCGGTACCATAAGAAGTCCTCCCAAAATACACGACATGCATCATCAGGCAATTACCCCTGTTCCCCGGGTTATGGTATCTTTTATTAATAAGCAATTAATGTGAGTTATTATGTAATAGTAACTAATATCTCCAACAACAGCTGATGTCAATACTAGCTGATAATCTGACATCTGACAACTGAGTAACTGACAACTAATATCTGACATCTGAAATAAGACACTAGAGATATAACCACTAACACAATAGTGTCACAAATAACTAGTAACTGATACAGATACCTACCAACTCTTATAAGCTCTGAACACGTCATATGATCACCAACAAATAATCTCACTAACTGATAAAGTGATGACTGCTATCTGATAACTCTGAAGTACAAGATCACCGATATCGACTAGACCACTATCACAATAGCTCAATCTCTATTAACTGAAGTAATCAATAACTAAACATGAATCACATGGTATATCCTCGAGATCAACAAGTCGACGGATACCAAAATCATAACGAAGTAAGGGAATCATCCTCAAACAATTGCAATTTAGAATAGTCCGCTTATAAGTCAATACCAACAACTCATCCATACTCAAATGATATAATCAGTTGATACATCTAGGAACTCTAGCTTCTAATAATCCAAAGCCATTATGATATCACATATCGAAGTCAAAGGTAAGATACTCACACATATGGTCGCAATCCAACAAAAATCGGTCACATCTAAATACTGATCAATATCCAATATAAATAACATAAATCTCAGTTCGACCCAAATTCCAACTAAGTCTATATACTGATCCAAGCATAAAGAAATCCAATCTCTAACATTATAACAAGTCCTTCATCAATACCTAAATGAATCATCACCTAAGTTATTGCCAAATGAAATAATAACAAGTCTGAGAAGTACTCTACATGAAACAAGTCATCTGTCCTCAAATATGATCTTGGCCAACTAACCAGTGGATCGAAATGAGTCACTGTCAAGGTACATCAAAACTAGGCCTAAGCCAACAACGCTAAACTATCAACACATGAAATGACACTGATACAAGCTCATATCAATTATGTAACTAAAGTGAACAATCATTGATGTCTCATGAAGTGGTACAAGTAATCAAACTGGTAAAATACAACAGAAAGTCAAATGAAATGATAACATTAATATGTAAACGTATACCGACAACGGTAAATAAGGAAATGCACAAGAACGAACACTCACATAAAATGACGCGGTTTCGGAACCGAATCACCATCTGGTCTGGACTGCACGAACCGGTACTGATTTACGGAGCATCCCATGGATCGGTCTTTGAATCACCATTGTATCGGGTCCACAACGAGCACGAACCTGGATCGGGTCCGGGTCTCCTGCAGCGGATCCGGATCACACCGAACGAATCCCAAACGCTGCAACACGCAAGCAAACATACAAATAAATATAAATATACACTTAATACCCACCCAAGCACACCGACACATACGTGTACACCCACGTACATACATATACATACGTATATACGAGTATACACATATACCAACATATATGCATACTTAAATAAATACCAACACATATTAATATAAATACATACACTTATATATATACATATAATATACATACGCACATAACACGTATACATGTACACCCATGCATACACACGCGTATGCACCCATGTATATACGTACGTATATACATACATACATATACTTATATACTCACACATACAAGAAATAATCCCACACATGCATATACATACACACCCATCCATGCATATGCATCATGCATACACATGCATGCATACCACCACTCACGCACACACCATGTCCATGCACACATATATATACTTTCAAATAATTACAACAATACCCTATGCAAACATTATGTAATATATAAAATGGGAAAGAAATAGAAAGAGGGGGAATTACTCAAGCAACGAGGTGACTTGCGGCGCACAGACGGAGGCTCTGGCGGAGACGTCGGGGGGCCGCGGAAGATATCGTTGGATAGAGGAGTTCACCGTGAAGGGCGTGGGTGCGTTCGCGCTCGTCGATGGTGATCCACGACGACTCACGGAAAGCCGAAAAATGGCTCGGAGTAAGATGTCTCCCACACCCATACACATGCAATCATATGACACCCACGGTTGGATGGGGGTGCGGCTCTGTTGCCGTGGGGTGCTGCGCAGCAAGAATGAAAGGGGATTCAGCCTGGTAAGGAGGTGATCAAGCCATGGTGGGGAGCTCACGACCTGGTGGAGGACGGGAGGCGGCTCTGCTGGTTCGCTTTGCTGCAAGATAGTGCGCAGAGAAGGGGAGGCCGGCTGTGCACAACAAGGGAGAAGGGGGTCTCATGACAATTTGTAAATTTAATATGAAAATGATCACAAGAAGAAGAACAATAAATTAAGTTGATTACCAAAAAAATAATAATATAATTGGTAAATAAAAATGAATACTTAGAAAAATAAAAATACAGTATTTCTAATTAGGAATATTACAGGTTAAACCGAAAAATCAAAAATCAATAAACATGAAACTTGTGTGTGTATAGTGAACTTGAGCATATCACACTATCTAATCTTTACAATGAGATCTAAACATAAATCTTAACTAAAACAAATCGAAGTCTTCTTGTAGAACGCCGTCTCCAAGTCGACTCGATCCAAACGTAATCCACCGAGCTTGACTCCATCCGAGTGCTAGATGTGAACTTGACGCTTGAGCTCTTGAATGACCATGTGAAAGCTCCAAAACACCTTTGTTGAAGTTAATCACCTACTAATATCTTGATAAAATATCTGAAACTAAATATCACAAGATTATTAGTAAACTATAATCACATGAGTTAATCATCATCAAAACTAGAGTGAAGGGCCTCTGGGCCAACAATCTCCCCCTTTTTGATGATAACAAAACTCATAGAGTTATATATGCATGGATTAAAGTTAAGCTTCATAGAAGCTCCCCCTAAACTCATGCATAGCAATAAACAATAAGATATTCAATGAATGCTCAATATAGATATGCATAAATATGCATAAAAACAAACATGATCTTTGATATCAATGAAATAAACATGCTCTTGATATCAAATTTAAAAATAAACATGTTCTTAAAAATAATGCTCTTAATACCAATAAAGACTCTATTTTAAAATAAACATGTTCTTAAAAACAATGTTGCTCTTGATACCAATAAAAACTCTTGATACCAACAAAACAATAAAAGATGCTCTTGATACTAATATCAACAAAAGATGCTTTTGATACCAATGGTAAAGAATAACAAATTTAAACAAACATGCATAAATAAATATGCATATATAAAACTCCAAAATATCTCTCCCCCTTTTTGTCAATTCATCAACAAAGGGGTTCAAACATTAAAAGGGCATAAATAATATTTTTCTCCCTTTTGCATAAATCAAACAATAAAGGTATATATGCTATATACATTCATGAAGAGGAGAGACGTGAAGTTAACTCCCCCTGCATACATGCATTTATATGAAAAGAGATGACTAAACCCTAACCACATAAAGCAAAATATGCAATGTATAAAAGGAGATGTGAAGCTCCTAGTACACACGTGTACTACATACTAAAGAAAGGTCAATGACTTTAATATGACGTACACTCAACATGAATCTATATGTAGAGAAGATGTTAAGCTTCCCTTGCATATAAGCTATACACATCAAAATGATACCAATTAAAGGATATATCAATTTTAGTACGAAGGTATACATCGAAACATCATGATACCAATTTATGATACCAATTGATATAAACAAAACAAAACAAAAATTTTGTTATCAATTGAAAGATATAAACATATAGGTAATCATGATACCAATTGTAAAAATTAGTACCAATTGAAAATATTTTACACTTTTGATACCAATTGAAAAACATAAACCAATCTTTTTTTGGTTAAACACAAAAAATATTTTGCAATAGAGATACCAAATAGAGAATACTATCAATTTAAGATTCTTGATACCAATATTGAAAATGAAACATATACCAATTGAAAATAATTTTCATTAGGAGCATAGGAAACCAAATGAAAACTAAGATATCATTTTTCAACATAAAGCGCAGGAGTAAGATACCAAAGGTAAACAAAACCGATTGAAAGGTAAAACATAAATTTTCTCCCCCTTTATGAAATACTCATGAAAACAATGCATAAGCTTGTATAAGATACCAACTTAAAAATAATTGTCATAAAGGACTAAATCAAGCTTAGCATAACCAAATTTGCGCTCAAAGATATAAAGATAAAGTAAGCACAATAAAAACACATATATATGTATGAAAAATTAAATACCAATCGAAATTGATACTATTTGAAGTTAAAGCATACATATATAGAAATAAATATGAGTATACAAAATAAATATCAATTGTGATACCAATTGAAAACACAATGAGAATCAAGTGTATAACTCATACTCCCTACTACCCATTTCATGCACATGTTTAAATAGATATTCAATAATGCATACAAGGCATGGTCGCCCAACCAACTGCCCTTCAATGGGTAGGGGTTTTCAAAAATAAGTTTGAAAATAGTTGTAACACGTTTGAAAACTCTACCATAATGAAGAATACGAACTAGTTTTATGAAAAACTTGTAAACTAGTACGAAATCCTTCAAGTAAGGAATAAAATAAGAGAATATCCATGAAACATATGAAAATCACTCAACCAATGTCACTCAAAATCTATAAAGCACATATCATACTCATGAAAATAAAATCATGAGAAAACATTCAAGTAATGTGAGTGTACAAATTTTGTGTGAAAGACATAGTCATGGAAATAGGCAATTAAGCTTAAATATGAAATTCCTTATTAAAAACATGAAAATCATCAAAACTAAGAATCCTTCAAACTAGAGTATACATACATATCCAAACATAAACGAGTCCACAAAAATATAAGCATGAAGGCAAGTGGCTCAAGGATGTATATGTATAACTATTAGTTTAGACAAAATAGACATATACATGAAGCTAATCACAAACATGAAAAATGTGCACAAAAATAGAGAATACAAGTCAAAATGCATGAATCATCAAAACTAGGCTATATTAGTACATCTAATAAGTACAAATGAGCAATCAAGCACAAATATATAATAATCTATTTGTGGCTCACTAGTTGTACAAGTATATAATCAAGTTTTAATGAAAACTAACATCTAAACATGTAATCAAATCATGAAGCATAGAAACAAAGCATAAATATGATCATTATATGAATGCACATGTTTAGAGTTATGATATACGTGATAGCTAAACTATAGTGAGAACACAAAAATAATAATCCATATGAACATGGGTGTAACTCAAATACTATACATGTATGTCACAAATCAAATTATCATGGCATTTATCATAATAATCATGAAACATCAAAACATGCTAAAATCAACAATGGAAGCATGTAAACATAAATGGGAGTTAGAGATCGTTACCAAAACCATGAGAGTACATCTCTATGTCTCCAAACTATGGTTGTCCTCCCACCAAACTCCCCTTGAAAGTGATGCATCCAAAATAGTCACCATTAAGCTCAGAACGCATCCACCTCAAGGCACCATCACTCTCACGTCATGTGAGAGCCACACCTACATCAAATAAAATAGGGGTAAATTTTGATACCCATACTCTTTTGGGTCCATGGGGGTTAGCACCTTTTCTAACCCAAACAAACTTATTTGCTAAATTTTCATCATGTGCTCTATCATAACAAAACTTAGCAAGGTGGCTCTTACGTCCACAATGTGTACAAGCGTACACATGAGCATACATAGTGTTGTGTGCATGAACGTGGGAAGCATGTGTATGCCGTGGTTTGTGTGCATGCATAGGAGGAACCTGTTTCTTTCGAAACATGGATTCTAACCGTGTGTGTTTCATGGCACATTGGCTCAAAGTGGAGCCCAAACAATCAACACTCTTCTTAAGCATACAAATATCATTTTCAATTATAGAAGAAGAGGTGCATGCAATAGGTATACTAGATGATGAAGCTACACTAGCATGGCAAACATGTGAATCTATATCATTTTTCAAAGAAATATTTTTCTTAAAAATCAAATCCAAATCCTTTGAAATTAAAGCAATTTTCATTTTTAAAGATTCATTCTCTTTTAAAGTAAAATCAAGTTTTGAAGACAAGATTTCATTTTTCTTCAAAATATCATTGTAATTATTTTTGTTTATCAAAATCTTGTTTTCATTAAGGGCAAGTTCAAGTTGAGATTTAAGTGAGTCACGTTCACTTGAAATCTCATCCCTCTCTTGCAAAACCAAATCAAGTCTAGAAGATAAATTTTTATTTTCTTCTTTTAGTGCAAAACTTTTCTTTTTCAAGAGATTATGTCTTTCTAACAATTTTTCACAACCTATACCTAGTTCATAATTTGAAGCATGTGCATCCATACACTCATTGCAAGAAGAACTAGAACTATCTTCTAGTTGAGTATCCGAATATACCTCAAGGGAGCCATTCCCTTGGACCATGTAGCATCGTTGTTCGGATTCATCCTCACTAGATTCCATCTCCAGATGATTCGTCTTTTGGTGAGCAGAAGAAGTCAACGTGTTCCACACTGCAAAGGCGGAATCACAATAAGAAACCATTGATTGGTAGTGAAAAGTGCATTTTTATCATGACATTTACCATCACATTTTCATATTTATTCATATAATTCTGCACATTTACTAATATTTTATGATTTATTGTGTGCAGGCCTTGAGTTCTTATTTTAATAATAAACAAAGCCTAAAAGAAGCCCAAAAGCCCATATTCAAGCCCAAGTGCAAAAGTGCAAATATTAATTGTCAAAATTGCAAATACACAAGGGAAAAAGTTGCAAAAACAAAGAAGAGGGAAGGATAGACTTCTATTCAACCCTAAACACCTGCAGGATGAGGATAAAAGCCAAAGAAGGATAGCAAATTTCGTTTAAGAGATATGGGAAGATTTGGGATCTAGGTAACTTGATTCCCAAGTTATTATCTAAATCTCACGATAAAGAGCCAGGATGCAGCTTCCAGAAGGAAACATTCAGATGGACGGACCAGGAGAAGCCACGCGCCAAAGCGCGTGGCCAACCGACACACTTAGGCCGCGGAAACGCGGCCCAAGCCGCGTTTCCGCGGCAGATTGGATAAGTCTGGGGAACCACTTTCGTTGAGGAGTTGTTATGGGACTCTCCCTCCTTCTGCACCTATAAATACCCCTGCAGTGCAACCGAGAAGGGCATCCAGAGCCAGAGGGCCAAATCTAGGGTTTTAGGCTTTCTTCTTTCTTGTAGTTTAGGTTTTCTTTTCTTTTTTAATTTTTATGTAAGTGAGGGAGAGGGCTATGTTGAGAGTGACACCGATGTATGCTTCTCTTCTCTTCATTTGTATCAAGTAATAAAGGTAACTTTTCTTTTTATGTCATTGCTTTATTTTCCTTTTTGTTTTCTTCTCTTTTTCTATTTTTATCTCTGTTGGTTTATGATGAGCAAGCAAGTGATTTCCAAAGCACAAGTATAACGAATCTTGGTGGGTGCCAACGATATTTCATGGTGATGTTCTCCTCCTCAAGGTACGTATCACTTCATACTTGCCCAAGCATGATGATATAATGCGAACAGGGGACTGAGATCGATCCTATGGTTTATGCGTTCAACGCCTCCAAAGTAAGGTAGAAAGTGTTAGGATTTCACGTTTTTCTTCAACCAAACTAAGGTTAGTGTTTATTTCTTTTCTTTTCTTTTCTTTTATTTTTGTAGATTAAATCACCATCTCCCAATTCTTTCTTTCTCATCTCATTATAAATACCACCTCTAATCCTCCATCTTCATAATCTACCGCCTTCTTCCTAACTTAACTTTAACTATTCTTTTTAATAACTAAAAAAATATAAATTTTTAGAGAACTTACTCAAACGCTTCTATCGCTAGTCCCTCCCTGAGGATCACGACCCGCATAGCCACTGCTACTGCGGATTCGAATTGAGAACACACAACTTGTTCTAAATCTAATATTATTTATTTTGTGTGTAGGTAAAAACTTAATCAAAATTTTGGTGCCGTTGCCGGGGAGGGACGGTAAGTTATTCTCTAATAATAAAAAAATTATTAACTAATTCTTTTATTCTTTTCTGTTTGCAGGTTTGGAGAACAGAAAAACAACAGCAGAAGTTGACATATAACAACTCTGTGCCTCTGCCCTCGAAGGCAGAGCAGCAGAGCCTGTTACTTTGCCGCGCAAACGTGGCAATAGCCGTGGATCCGCGGCAGTAGCAGAGGACTACTGACTGAAATTTTTGCAGGTTTCTGAAACTGGCAATATCTGTGTACTGCTCTGTTAAAATTTGTTCTGTGATAACCCTGCTTACTGCTAATTAATTCAACAGTAAAATATTTGTTGTTAATGATAAAAATTGATTAGACGTTTGCATATTAGGCACGTGTCTTTTCAATTACTTTATTTTACTGTTGAAGAGTGCTGGAGCAAGGTACGTACGCATTGCATGTAGAATAGGACTCATCTCTTGGTTGATTTTCATGCTTTGAGTGAATCTTATTTACATATCTTGTACACTTGCACAAAAATATCTTAAGGGCATAACCCATTAACAAGATAAGGTGGGGATTTCATCACCCTTCCTTAGCCCAAAAATCATATCCCAAGCACTCACTAACCCAAGCCTAACTTAAAATTAGTAGACGTTGGCCCTAGGGACATCTCGGACTCAATTAGGAGATTATCCTAAGGGGGAACAGTGCTGGAAGTTGACTCCTGCCAAATCAGTGTCTAGGAAGGGGATTGAGGGCCGAAAGCCCGAAGATTGGTGGTTATTTAATTAAGGAACGTCTTTGACGGAAACCTCCCACCACTCTTGCCCTGACCTGGCTGATTAACTTGTGGTCAAAGTTTGCACCCTACCTCCCGTGGACAGTCTAACCAGTTTAGGAGTCGTCTAGGTCATAGGTCTACCCTAACTTAGGTTAGAAATTTTTCTTTTTTGTTTGTTTATTTGTTTGTTTTCTTTTTCTTTTGTTTGTTTTGTGTGATATGGCCTATAACAATTTTTTCAATTTTAATGAGGATCCATATTATAAACCAACCTCTTTTTCGGATATTACCAACCCGGTATATCATAACTCTAACCAACCTAGTGTGCCAGATTGGTCTTATCCGAATCATTACATACCCCAGCCCCAATACTATGAACAAGATTGGAATAATCATCACTACTCTTCAAAGAGTCAATGGGGATTCAACACCCCTGAGCCATATGGTCAACCACCTGTTCAACCATTATCTTCGTACACGTCTTTTCCCACATCACCAATGTTTCAATCCTCCAATGATCCATTCAATGGGTTAGAAGAAAAAGTGGATCGGTTGCAAGAGATAATGAATGATCAAATTTCTAGACTTTCAAACATTCTTGAACTTACCAACCAAGTTGATAGGAACCAAGAATCATCCTATCTAGAGACCTTGATCAAAATTCAATTTCATCACATCAATATGAAATTGCTCAACCCCAATCCTTGGACAAATTGGCTAGTTTTAATTTCAATGAGATTGAATTAGATTGTGAATGTGAACCCGATCCCCAACTTTGCGATTCAGTTTCCATCTTCGAATCTATGTTAACTCCAGTATCCTTACCCAATTTGGACCAACTTTCTGAGCCAACATTTATTCCTGTGCCCATAGATCATGAAATTGAATCACCCATTTTGAAGATCATCATAGTGAACTTGACCAATTTCATACTTTTGAAAGTCCCCTTGACAAATTGGCAAGTTCTAATTTTTATGAGATTGAAACTAATGAGATATGTGACTTTGATTCTCAAATCTGTGATCAAGTTCAAATTCCCGAATCAATATTGACTCTTGTTTTGTTACCCGACTTAGGTAATCTTTTAGAGTCAGATTTGATTCCCACACCTATCATTCCTGAACTTGAATCACCAACATTGAGTCACATTCAATTGTGGGAAAATGATTGTGGACTTGAGTTTCAATTTCTTGACTTGGACCCAATTCTTGAACCTAGCCCGACTCCTGAACCCTTACTTGATTTGAGTTTCTTTCCTGAGTCGGTATTAGTTCCTGAACCGATCATTCTTGAGTCCAAATCAACCATTCTATCAAGTCACATTCTTTTGATTGACATAGGTATAGATCATGACTCTGTGATGATTTTCCAGGACTGGTCATGTAAAGGGAGTAAGTTTCACGAGAGGATCTTCCATGATCCTATTCATTCTAGGGACTGTAAATATGTAAATAAAAAGAGGTCAATAAAGGTAGGTCCCGTGAACTACCACATTATCTTATTGGGCCGCCTTTCGTGGACCAATTAGACCACCACCGGAACCACCACCCTGAGGTAACTTCTGCCTTCCCTTGTTCTTTTTCATGCATATATGCATTCATTCATACATTGAGGACAATGCATGAGATAAGTGTGGGGATGGGCTTTACTAACATACTAACATAGGTAGAAACTAACCAAAATTTGCTAATAATAAATAATAAAAAAATATTATAAAAAGGACAATATTTTGACTTATCTTTTGAAAGAAATCTAAGTTAGTCTTAAGAATTAGGAAAATCATGATTAGAATTTCTAAAAACTTGGTCAAAATAAATAAATTGTTGAATTTTTAGGTATAGGAGGAGAAATTGAATAAGTAGTTAGTCTTAATTTTTACCTTAATGAAATGTGCATACCTAATGCAAATCTAGGATTTAAGACAAAGACCCTTGTGCCTCATAAAAAAAAATGTCTAAAAAAAAATCACTAATTAAGCTGGATACATGTGCCTCAAGAAGCATAAGTATTCATGCCTAAAGGTGAGTAAATAAAATAAAGTCCTTAGTTTTGGGGCCTAGTTCACTCGAATATGAGTCCGCGGGGTGTTTTCTCACTTGGTGCCCTAAAGCCGACTGGTTTGGGAGCCACCGACTTTAAGTTCGCTACATGGGTGGATTAGAAAGCCTAAGAAAACTAAGAAATATTATATATGTACTAACACATCTAATAGTCAATTAGTTAGGTATGAGGGCCTCAAGAAGCCTTGATGCTTATACGAAAGAAAATTAGATGCGTTATACATATTAAAAAAAATTTTAAACAAATTAAGAGGCATGAAAGTCCAAGTTAAGAAATTCCTAGTAAAAATTCATAAGGATGCATATGATTTTTGGTAATGAAAAAGACTATACATAAAATTCAATTTTGATCCTTACTTAAAAATGAAAACAATTTACTTTATAAAGACTAAGTCTAAGAATGAATAAAAATGAGGATCCTAAAAACTTATAGATTACTTAGTCTTTTCAAAAGTATTTCAAATATCTCCTTTTTATGGATTTTGTGGGTGTAATCCGCTGAAAACCCTCACGAGACAACACTCGTCCTCTAGGGTAACCTAGAGGTTTAACGGCTTGTTGCACATGCTAAGTGCAACCGTGATTCCTACGAAAGTGAGTTAGGTTAGATTAGTTTTTCTTTTTCTTTTTGATTTTTACTCGAGGACGAGCAAAAAGATAAGTGTGGGGGTGTGATTGGTAGTGAAAAGTGCATTTTTATCATGACATTTACCATCACATTTTCATATTTATTCATATAATTCTGCACATTTACTAATATTTTATGATTTATTGTGTGCAGGCCTTGAGTTCTTATTTTAATAATAAACAAAGCCTAAAAGAAGCCCAAAAGCCCATATTCAAGCCCAAGTGCAAAAGTGCAAATATTAATTGTCAAAATTGCAAATACACAAGGGCAAAAGTTGCAAAAACAAAGAAGAGGGAAGGATAGACTTCTATTCAACCCTAAACACCTGCAGGATGAGGATAAAAGCCAAAGAAGGATAGCAAATTTCATTTAAGAGATATGGGAAGATTTGGGATCTAGGTAACTTGATTCCCAAGTTATATCTAAATCCCACGATAAAGAGCCAGGATGCAGCTTCCAGAAGGAAACATTCAGATGGACGGACCAGGAGAAGCCACGCGCCAAAGCGCGTGGCCAACCGACACACTTAGGCCGCGGAAACGCGGCCCAAGCCGCGTTTCCGCGGCAGATTGGATAAGTCTGGGGAACCGCTTTCGTTGAGGAGTTGTTATGGGACTCTACCTCCTTCTGCACCTATAAATACCCCTGCAGTGCAACCGAGAAGGGCGTCCAGAGCCAGAGGGCCAAATCTAGGGTTTTAGGCTTTCTTCTTTCTTGTAGTTTAGGTTTTCTTTTCTTTTTTAATTTTTATATAAGTGAGGGAGAGGGCTATGTTGAGAGTGACACCGATGTATGCTTCTCTTCTCTTCATTTGTATCAAGTAATAAAGGTAACTTTTCTTTTTATGTCATTGCTTTATTTTCCTTTTTGTTTTCTTCTCTTTTTCTATTTTTATCTCTGTTGGTTTATGATGAGCATGCAAGTGATTTCCAAAGCACAAGTATAACGAATCTTGGTGGGTGCCAACGATATTTCATGGTGATATTCTCCTCCTCAAGGTACGTATCACTTCATACTTGCCCAAGCTTGATGATATAATGCGAACAGGGGACTGAGATCGATCCTATGGTTTATGCGTTCAACGCCTCCAAAGCAAGGTAGAAAGTGTTAGGATTTCACGTTTTTTTTCAACCAAACTAAGGTTAGTGTTTATTTCTTTTCTTTTCTTTTCTTTTATTTTTGTAGATTAAATCACCATCTCCCAATTCTTTCTTTCTCATCTCATTATAAATACCACCTCTAATCCTCCATCTTCATAATCTACCGCCTTCTTCCTAACTTAACTTTAACTATTCTTTTTAATAACTAAAAAAAATATAAATTTTTAGAGAACTTACTCAAACGCTTCTATCGCTAGTCCCTCCCTGAGGATCACGACCCGCATAGCCACTGCTACTGCGGATTCGAATTGAGAACCTTGCACAACTTGTTCTAAATCTAATATTATTTATTTTGTGTGCAGGTAAAAACTTAATCAACCATACACAATTATTCTTTATTAAGTGTGCTTCTAAGTGCCATTAAGGCTTGTGCATTGGCCTCTATATGCTTGCTATTACCAAGATAGGATTTCTTGGTAGCGGCAAGGAAAACACGCAAACCTATAGTCTTGAGATACATACTCATCTTAATCTTCCATACGTCGATGTTAGAAACATCAAACATAGGAGGGGTCATGAAATCTATGAGTGTAAACAATATGTGTGCAAATGCAACTATAGATTAGCTAACCAAGATCTCACTCCTAGATGGTTAAACCTAATATCAGGAGCGTAGGCTCTGATACCAATTGAAAGTACACCAAGAGGGGGGTGAATAGGTGTAAAGCTAATCTATGACAAATAATGCATAATTAAAACTAAATGCAACACACTTAGTGTAACCAAAGAGTATAGCCGAATTCCCAGTGAAGGGCTCTGGACTATTTCCTCTTGATTCCTCTAAATAAGAGTTGAGGTGTTATATGAAGCTCTCTTGGTTAAACACAAGTATGGGCACACAATCAAACCAAGCATATAAATATGATATGACAATAAGATGCAATGCACAATGTAAGAGAGAGAGAGAGAGTTAAAGAAAGTGGATCAAACGCAAACACCGAGATATGTTTCGAGGTTCGAGCACACAGCTCTACGTCCCCGCCTTCACACAGAAGGATTTCCACTAACTCATCCACACAGGACTTCCCACACAGGGAACCTCCACTGAGATTTGGGTAAATACAATCCGGGAGTACACAACTCCTCTCTTAACAAATACAACCTTTCACTAGAGTCAAGGCACAAAACAAATCACCTCTATACTTAGAGGGATAGGCACTTAGCCAAACAACAATCCACCTCTCACTAGAGGGATTAGGCTCAAAGGGACACAACCACAATCACCTCACACTTGAGGGATTCCAACACAACTTTCACTATCACCTCTCACTAGAGGGATAACAATACAATCACCTCTCACTAGAGGGATATCACAAATCAAGGAGGGTTTACAACTTGGTGGTTTCCACAACCACAAATCACTTTTTCCACAAAATAGATCCTATAGATATGATAGATAGATAAGCTCAAGTGTGAGAAAATAAAGAGTTTGAAAATCAAAAACACAAAGAAAATGCTTGGGAAAACTTCTAGGATATAATAGAAATGAAGATCAAAAACTAATCCCAAAGACTTTTCCTTTTCTTGATTTTTCCAACCCTTTAAACAAATAAAGATAAAATCTTTTGGTTTAAAAACTCTTTTGAAAACTTGTATATAAACACTAGAAAGAATGAGAATTTTTACTCTTAAAAAACTTGTTGAAAACAAACTCAAATGGGGGGTATTTATAGCCCCCACAAAATTTTGCCCGTTGGCAGCTGGAAAGGGCTTAAATGCCCTTCCGGTCGACCGGCGAACGGTCATATTTTTTACCGTTGAGCCCACCGGTTGACCGACTCGGTCGATCGAGACTGGATACAGAGAGCAGTGCTCTCTGCCGGTCGACCGGTCCGGTCGACCGGGGCCATTTCCAGAGAGCAGAGCTCTCTGGACGGTCGACCGACCCGGTCGACCGGCCCACCAACTCAAGCTGGCGTGCACGCTTGTGCACGTCGGTCGACCGCACCGGTCGATCGACTTCTGCTACGGTCAACCGGTCCGGTCGACCGGCAGACAGCCAGTCTAGCCATTATAGGATTTAAAAACTTAGATTTTTATCTTTAATTAAATCCCATAAAAACACATAAATTCCACAAAAATCAGTTCTTATATTATCTTTGAAATACAAATATGTGTGACAAAGATTCAACACATATTACAAATAATTTGAATCATTTTTGTGAGATAGAAAATTTGCCTTAAACCAAAATCCGTATTTTCCGAAACTTGGATTTTTGAAATGGAAAACCGTTTTATCCAAAACTCATGTAAATACAAAAATATGATATTAAAACAACTTTGAAGCATATTGTATATGGATAGAATCTAATATACATGAAAGGTAGTATATCTATGTTTTTGACTTAAAAATAAAGATCGGTTAAACAGAAAAACCAAAAACCAATAAACATGAAACTTTTGTGTGTATAGTGAACTTGAGCATATCACACTATCTAATCTTTACAATGAGATCTAAACATAAATCTTAACTAAAACAAACCGAAGTCTTCTTTTAGAACGCCGTCTCCAAGTCGACTCGACCCAAACGTGATCCGCCGAGCTTGACTCCATCCGAGTGCTAGATGTGAACTTGACGCTCGAGCTCTTGAATCACCATGTGAAAGCTCCAAAACACCTTTGTTGAAGCTAATCATCTACTAATATCTTGATCAAATATCTGAAACTAATATCATAAGATTATTAGTAAACTATAACTACATGAGTTAATCATCATCAAAACTAGAGTGAAGGGCCTCTAGGCCAACAAAAACTTGATTAATAAGGTGCAAGATATAATTAATTCATCAAAACTTCAATAGAGCAAGCATGAAATAAAATAAATTTGCAAGTTAGCTTGTTAAAAATTAGGAATTAGAATCCATTATCATAAGCCATCAATGAATCTTGCAAGAGCAACGCCTTGTAGAGGCTATTAGATTCATGTGGATTATCAATCAAGAGTTAATTTGTTAGTGGTTAGTAGTTAGCCACCATGAGTGAAAACTAGCTAAGCATTTAGGAAGAAATCAAAGAAGAAACAATAAAAAGAAAGGAGGAAATTTTCATAAATTTGCCACCTATCTATTGCAATAACTCTCTCTCTCTTTCTCTCGAATCAATCTTTGGTCTAATTCTAAATCTAAAAGAGAAAGAAAAATACAAGAAAAGAATAAAGAAAATCTTAAACTAATCCTAAGGAGAAGAAACCTCTAGCTACTGGTCTCCTCTCTCGCATTCTGGCTCATACATGCAATGTTTATAGGCAAAAAGAGATAGGTGATGCCACGTGTCGAAGATCAGAGCCAATGGCCCTGATCTTTTGAACACTTCTTCATCCAGTCTCGAGAAGCTTCTGTATATATTCTGTTTTGCGTATTTTGAATCTATATTTCTACATATACATCTTTAATTCGGAGATCCAATGTATTATTCTAGAAGCTCTTGAATTGGTATCTAAGAAATCTGGTTTAATTATCGAAAAATGAGGCTAATTAAACTCTTTTTTGCACTTTGCCCCTATACCTTTGTAATTTGCATAAGAGACTACAAATTATTAGCAGTATTTTATTTGAAAATCGGGCAGGAAAATGCGATGATAAAATGCAAAATTGACGATAATCACACCCTACGCTTATCTTTCGCTCGTCTCGAGCAAAACAGGAAAATTAAAAACTAAACTAAGACTTTTATCACACCACTTTTGCAAGTGACATGAGTGCATTGAGCGTGTGCAATATGCCTTTAAACCTCTAAGTTTTCTTAGAGGATGAGTTATAGTCTCCTGAGGGTTTCAGCAGATTACACCCATAAAATCTAAAAAAAGAAAAAAGAAAATAAATGTTAGTATTTTTAAAATGCATTTTGGAAGAGAGAAATTTCGAAATATTTTTGTAAAAATTAAGTGATTTAAGGCACCAAAGTGTACAGATATAATCCAATATACATATAAAACATATCAACTTATTTATGTGAAGTCAACCCAAAAACCAAAGCATAATCTTGTTAAAACTGAAACAAGTTAAAACAAAAACTATTATTCTTGAAAACCAATATCAAACTTTTTTATGTGCGTATGAGCTTGAGCAATCAAATCTAATCTAGACTTTACACAATTCTAAACAGACAGACTCTATACTCAAGTCTTCTTGTTGAATAGATTTTCTTCTTCATCTTGACTTGATCCAAACTTGATTTTTTAGAACTATACTCTATCTTAAGTGCTTAATGTGATCTTTATACTTAAACTCTTGAATTAACATGTGTTAGCTTGAAAAAGCTAAATACCAAGTAAGATCTTGATCGAATATCTTAAACTTAATAAACATAAGATCATTAGTACTATAACTACAGTAGAACCCCTATAAATTAATCTCCTCTAAATTAATAATCTTTCTAAATTAATAAAAATTCTCGATCCCGACTCGGGCCACTGGAAAAAAATTTAATAAACCCCTCTATCGTAATAATTATTTTTTTTTTTGGAAACCTGGTATAAAATTTTGGTTTCGACTGCGCATAAATTAATAATTTCATAAAAGAACAAAATATATTACATACAATGTTCAAGAACTAGAAAAGTACTTTATGATGCTAGTTTGCATAAGGCCACCATATTTGATATTTTTGACTTCATCCTTCATCTTTTGAATTGTACTCAAGAAGTTATTGTTATCATCTTTTTATTGTAGCCAAAAGATTTCAACTAAGTTTAGCATTTCAACAGCTTTACTTGTAATAAGATATATTTGAAAGGAGATTTTTAAGAAGCTTACCAACCAAAGTGACATTTTTAAGGAGATTAAATGCTATAGAGCCGTTGAGGGAGTTTAAAGGATGAGAAACATTAAACATACGCATTTTCTAAGATAAAATAATAATTTACAAAGTAAAACTCTTCAAACTAATAACCCCTCTAAATTAATACTCAAGGCTGAATCTCAAGAATATTTTAGAGGGGTTCTACTATACATGAGTTATCATCATCAAAACTAGACTGATAGGCCTTTGGGCCAACTTAATCAAGCGGCACGATCTTAGAGGTTGCAAGAAAATCATAACGTATGAATCATGCAGTTATATAGATCTGAAATATTTGCACCCATGAAGACAGCTTAGGCGGGTATAAATACATCTCATTTTCTATCGAGAAAGAGTTCAAATCAGATCATAGAAACTCTAGTCGTTCGCATCTGATTATAAAAAACCCCATAACTTGTAAGTGCAACATCACTTTACTGAATTCATTATAATCCCTAGATATTATAGTGAATTCTCTCTATTCCATGATTTTTTTTCTTTCGCATTTTTCCCGTAAATTTTATTTTCTGCAATTGCTTACATCTGTCCATTCACTTACAAATTCATTTTACAACTCGTGGTGTGAAAAAATTTCCTGAAAATTTACCTCCACAATGTGCAAACAGGAAGCATGCTTAACGCAGCACAAATTATCTCCTTCAACCCAAAACCATTAACTCCAACTCGGAGTGGATCTCTTAGGCTTACATGTGGACGTTCAAAGGGGGGGTTGCAACTTTATGGAGGGTAGGCAAGGCTACGAAAAAGGCGAAAAAAAACCAAAGAATTTACTCCATACAAGGAAAAACATCATAAAAATGTGAAAACAACCAAATTACAGTAACAGTTGCACACTTTGTAACATTACCATTCATTTAGCTCCACCATTTGGTGTGTGTGTGTGTGTGTGTGGGGGGGGGGGGGGGGGGGGGGGGGGGTGTGTTGGCACTTTGAAGCTAAATAAATATAGCTCCATCAACAAAAAAGAATCCACAATGAGTCAGAACTTGAGGTTACATCCATGTTGTCCCAGCTAGGATTAAGAGAGAGGCTACAAATTTGTAGACAATTCATCTAACCTAAGTGAGCCCTACCTTCTTACATCTTGCAATTAAAAGAAGAGTACATGACCTCAAAAATAATTATGTCACAAAATAGTTATATTCTCAAACTTTTAGCCCAATTTATCTAGCTCCACACTCTGAGAGAGTTATTCTTTTCTATCCTCAAATTTTCAAAATGGAGCCACAATTGAAACTATATTTATCATTCATTTAGCTCCGCCATTGACGTTGCTCTTACCCTTCCAGCACTTGCTTCTATCCCAAAGGCAAATGGGCGACATCAGCACATATATTGTGCAAAAGTGAAACTGTAGAACAGAAAGCATTGCATGATTTGCATCTAGGAAGGCAACAGCTCTATGTTATCAAAATTAAAGAATTGATGTATAGTACAATATATTTATGGATATACATGTACAAATTGTATGTTTAACAGTATTAGTGGACATCTAGTAGTATAATACATGTATGAAGGAATCCAGTCGGTAAAAGAACAATATGATGAATTTGACCCAAGAATGGGGTACCAGATTTTTAAAAAAAAATGCAGGTGGTCTTGAATTTGTTAAAGCTGCCCCTTCTTTCCGAAGTCTGATGAATTTCAGTACATAGTCCTCACCTATAATTCTTCAAATTACCTCAAAAAAAAAAGGGGAGAGAGAAAATCCGTTAGCTCGGTCTTTTCCACTGAGCTGATCTCTCCGCTTGTAAGGTAAGAAACCTGATTTTCTTAACAGGTTTCTTGGGTTCATGGGAGAAAAAAGGATATCATACGACCAAAAAGACGCTTTGAAGTTTCCGTGTTCCTCAATGCACATCTATCATAAAATTCTTGACAGTTTCTTGGAAAATGAAGAGCCCCAGATTACTTAGGTGGCCTCTTATCCATTACACGTGCCGCACGTGCAGGCCTTCTCCTTCTCTAACGCGCCAACTCAAGGGCGAAACGAAACCGCTTCCTTCAGACCCCGCCTTAAGCAGACACTTTCCCGCCACGTGTCCTCTTACCGTTAGACCCCTGAGCCACGTTGCAGAAAACTGCTCCCTTCCCCACCTCTCTCTCTCTCCCCGTCTCCTATATAAACCTCCCACATCGATCTTCTGTGACAAATTCCCAGCAAAAAAAACAGAGAGGAAATTAATAAATTCAATTCAAAAGGATGCAATTAGCCAAGAACGCCATGGCCTCCGCCAAAGAGACGGCAGCCAACATCGGCGCCTCCGCCCAATCCGGCATGGAAAAGACCAAAGCCACTCTTCAAGAAAAGGTCATCCTTTTTTTTCTTCAAATTTTTGTGCAGTTAAAATATAAGTTTGATTTTTGAATGAGAGTTGGCTTTGATGCATGCAGGTTGAGAAGGTGACGGCGCAACATCCAGCGGAGAAGGAGATGGCGGAACAGAAGAAGGAGGAGAAGATCCGAGAGGCCGAGATCAACAAGAGGGAGGCCATGAACCAGAATGCTGCGGCCAAAGAGCAAGCCCGTGCCGGGCAGACGAGGACTGCCGCCCCGCCGGTGCCTGCTCTGGGTCATGTGACTGAGGGCGTGGTGGTCGTGGAGTCTCACCCCATCGGCATCTCCACCGGCACCGGGAGGGCGGCCGCGTCACGGAACCCCTGTGTGGAGGGGACCGCCGGGGGGCCGTATACCTAGAGATTGTGTTGTAGGAGTAGGAGATTTTCAAGGTTGTGATTTGTGATAAAACAGTAACGTGTGTGGGTTTGATTTCGTGTATATATATGGCATGTTGTAAGTTCTAATATTTTAAAGGTTATTATAAAAAAATAATATAGTACAGGTAATTTATAATTTTTTTGTTTCTTTTTAAATTATTTTCACTAAAATAAAAATATTTTGAGTAATTTATAAATTTAAGTTATTGGAAGTGACAAGACTGTGCCCATAATATTATTTGTTACTTTTCTCTTCTAATATTAAATTTACACTCAAATTAAATTTTTTATTAATCACTGAAAAATATTCTGCGTTCGTTACTGGTTATTAGTAAATTTATAATGTAGTTGTGAATCAGTGTCCAATTTAAGGTTATACAGAGGATGGTTGATTTCTAATTGCAGTAGGTTATTCTTAAGAAACTAATTTACGCACCAAAATAATAGAGTGGTATGTTCAAATCACAGGAAAAATAACGCAAGCACAATGAATTACGTGAAAACTCGAATGGAAATAATCACGAGGGAGAGAGGGGGAGACTTTCACTATAATAATAGTGATTACAATGGGGTTTTCCGATGTGCCAGAGTTTCTGGATCTGAATCTCTGCACGTTGGAAGGGATTCTCTATTTATATAGGTTGTATCTATTATGATAATGTTATAAAGTTCAGCTCCACTTGAACACTTAACTGCTTATCTAAGAGGCGGTTAGAGTTGAACATCCAAATTTGAAGAGAGTCCATCTTTATAGTTTGAGTCTAATTATAGATATGGTTGATCCATCTCCGAATTATAACTGTCAAATTTAAATGAAGATTTGGCTTAAAGCTAAGGATTCATACAACTGATTCTATCTCCTCATCTGATCGCATATTCATTGTCACATTCTTATATTTTATCTTAAATAAACTCTGCTATTTAATCATATTTATCATTTAATTTTGTGCGGGTACTAAAAGAAATGAAAAAGAAACGAGCTCAAAACCCATTTAAATTCTGATTTAAATGAGTTTAAATTAAATTAAGAATTGGGACAAATATTCAGGAGGAGCCACAGTTTAGAGCAAATCAGAAGATCTCACCAATGAAAACTGGTTAAAATTTGAATTTCTATGAATTCATTGTTAGCTAAAGATCCACGAAGATATCGTCAAATCCAGAGACTAAACTAAGAAACCAGTTGGATAAAAGGACAAAACAGAAGATCATCGGACCTCCCTCCCGGATGTGGCCACTTGGAAAACGCGGCTCTGTTAAGGAGTTAGGGGTGCGTTTCCCCTATCTTTTCACACCCTCCCCTCTTCCATTTGGCCTATAAAAGCAGGGATTTATGAAGGCAACAAGGCACGATTGAGCAGAGATAAATTTTAGGCTACTTTTGTTTTAAGAAAGTTTAGGGTTTTGTTTTCTTTTAATGTAATTTTTCAGCTTTATTTATATAACTTAGAGGAGAGAAGAGTTTAATGAGAGAATGATAGTGAAGACTGTGCTGAGAGTGACATCAATGTAAGTTTTTTTTACTTACTTGATTTAATCGAAAGTTAACACTTTTATATTCTTCTTCTTCTTTTACTCTTCTTCTTTTTGGCTTTGATGATAATCAAAGTGAGTCTCATAGCATCAGATTGTCATGCCTTTATGAGTGCCACCGATAGCTCATGATGATGGGTTCTCCTCATTGTTCGTATCATTTTATGCTTGCTCGATAAAGTTTTGATGATATAATATGGACGGAGACTGAATTATCTTATGAGTTATGCGCTGATCGCCTTCGAATCAAAGTAAATGTGCCAATTGTCGAAGGCAAGTCATCCGCCAAAAGAGGTAAGTAAGTATTTATAGGTTTTCTTTTTTGTTTAATCACTTAGTTTAGAATATTTTAAAGCATGTTCAATTTAGTTTTCTTTTACGTAATCATCATTTTCTCCAATCTTTCACTTTTCTCTCACTTAACATAGATTTCATTTTTCTTTTCTTTTTAAAAATAAAGAAGAATTTAACCAGATATGTAAACTTTAAAAGAAACATATCAACACGTTTTCATCGCAAGTCACTCCTTGTGGATCACGAACCGCATAGCCACTTGCTATAGAGGTAGTATTGAGTAACCTAACAAGTTTTAAACTTCTATTTTTTTGTGCAGGTTCAGAGTTGATCAAATTTTAGCGCCGTTGCTGGAATGGGACGGTAAGTTTTTCTTTTAGTTTACTTAATAGTAAACACTTCTTCTCTATTTTTCTGTGCTGGAGGAGACATCAAGAAAATTTTTGCTGCAGTGGATATATAAGTGGCTCTGAACTCTACTCAAGAAAGAGAGCCCAAAAACCCTCAGATTTGCTGTGCAAACACGACAAAAGCTATTTTTTGCGGCAATCTGAGTGAACTACTAACTTATAGTTTTTGACCAACTTGCAAAATTTAAGTTTTTGCAGCTATTTCTTTTCTTGTTTAACTCACTATACATACTTTTCTAACCTCAACAATAACTTGTTGCTTGTTAATGTTAAAAATGATTTAGATTTTGCATTTAGGGCACGTGTCTAATTACGTTTACATTTAAATTACTGTTGAAGAGTACTGGAGTAAAGGTACGTGTGTATAGCCATATAGTATAGGAACACTTTGAATTGTTCATATTACTTAAGTGTTGCTTTTCATATACATGTACACTTTGCACTAAAACGATTAAGGGCATATCCTTAAACAAGATAAGGAGGGGAAGTCATTACCCTCCCTTAGCCCACAAATCATCTCCTCACTACTACAGAAAAAGAATTTCACGTCGGCTAAGAACCGATGTTAAAAATAAATAGCATCCGACGTCTATCTGACCGACGTCTCCAGTTTTCAACTTTTCATGTCGGTTTTTAAGGGATGTTGAAATTTATGTTTTTCACGCCAGTTCTATAAAAACCGACATACAAAACTTAACTTTCCACATCGATTATTGAAAAATCCATTGTCAAACTTCATTAAGAAAACACGTCGGTTTTGGGAAGAACCGACGTGGAAAATTATTGTAAAAACTACTACATATTTAATTTTACACGTCGGTTATTAAAATAACTGAAATTTAAAGTTAATAGACGTCGGTTATATAATTAACTGACATGTAACGATTAATAGACGTCAGTTTTTAACGAACGTCTTATAGTTAATATTTTTAAAAATATAACAAAACTTTCTGCATATAGCAAACAGAAATAAATAACACACAGATTGCAGCACAGATAACACACAAATGCAGCACCAACCAACCAAATATATATCAACCTGTACATATTAAATAGGATCATATCAAAAACAAATTTCAGCCAACCAACCAGACAGAGTACTCAATAACAAAATCTCACACATGCATACATATCCATCAAGTACATAATTAATCCAACCAATCAATCACATGCACACATATATAATGAGAATAAGAACAATATAATACAATACATGACACACACGCTGTTTTGTACAAGATTTCCTAAAAAATTACTTAATTATCATCAATACACTTAAGTAAATAAGTCCTCCACTCTTCCTGCACTTCCAGCAATTCCACATCTGTATATGCCGTTTTATTTTCATCAAACTGTAAACATATTTAATTTTTATTTATTTTAATTGTAAACACTAACAAAAAAGCATAAATTTTCAAAAGTTCAGAAGATTATACCTTTCTGGAATAGGATTTATTTACAAAGTAATGATTTGACATATAAACATCATAATATAATATTCACACACAATGGAATTTGGTTGACGGGGAGACACTACAAGAATTGAAATATATGTGTTAAGTAAAATTTAAAACTTAAAAAAAATTCATCAATTTCTGAAATAATTACCTGAATTATCTTCCATGAAGTAAGTGACCTCGTCGTCTTGGATTCAACATAGTAAACGCCCTATTCAAAAATTACAGAAAATAAACAAGATTATTAATAAATATTTTAGAAGTATTTGATGCATTAATAAATATAAACAAGATTAAATACTCACAAATCAATTACTTTCTTGATATTTTTTCGCACTTCGCCCCCCCCCCCCCCCCAACGAGTCCTACCAGTATATAAGAGAAGAGTTCATGTTAATCACATATAGAGTGCAGTGGTCACTACAGCTGGAGGAGGAGGAGGTTACATACCATGAGAAAATTATTCTTTGCAATCTTTTATTATGATAACTTTTTCTCTTCCACATACATGCATGAGACTCTCCTCTCTAAGAGGATATATAGTGTCCATATCTTGTGTCTAAAGTCAAACTAAAAACTTCAGTTTGGTTTATCTTGCATTAGGTGGAAAACAAAGAACACACATGGTGCATGATATTATCATATGTTGACCCAATGAGGTTCAATTTGTGGAAAGTTGACTTCATGATAGAATGTTTGTTACAGAACATGACCCTATTTGACTTTGGAATGGATTAGAATTCAAAATCGTTTCAAATTATAGATGGTAAGTTCCTACTACAAGCAAGAATAAGATTTCTAATACTAGTGGTGGGTGGATTTGAAGGTTTTCTGAAGAACGCTCAAGTTCAGGCTTAAAGAAAAACTGAATAAGAATATGATTTCTATTGTAATTCAAGCTAAGAGGAGGGAAATTCTTATAAATACCCTTTAGAGAAATCATCGAATTCATTTCAAACCAATGAAAATAAAAGAGAGATTTTGTACTCTCGTGAGAGATTTCCAACAGAGAAGAATTGTGCACTTCTTTAATCCTCTTCTTCAACTTAATAAAACTCCTTTATCTCTTCACCTTCATGAACGTAGGAAAATTGTCAAACCATGAAAATTCTTATTTTTGATTGTTAGTTTCTTTGTTCGGTGTCAACGAGCTCATTACTCTGAGCAAGCTCTAATATTCTGAGCATTGCCAACGGTCAAGTTATAACTTCGCATGTAAATTATGATGCCAACTTTTTTTTGTCTAATTAAATGTAATGGTAGCTAAGCATCGGGGTAATGGATATTAGATATGATAAGGTTACATCTGCTGTTTTATTCTTGTTGTTTCCGTTGGTGAATAATATGCGCATCAAAAGCTTTGATAATGAAACTATATTATCTGAGAATTTGATGATCGATGAGAAAGAAGAAAGTTGTTGTTGTGTCTGCCACACACGGTCGACCATCAGAGTTGGACTAAGCAGACTGTCACACATGGCATATTTCAATTCGCTTCACAGAACCAAGCTACATGAAACAAATTTTCAGGCGTCCACAAAAAAATTGTTGCTGACCGCCCAGAGTGGAAGCAAAAATGTTTTGATAAAGACGTCCCTCAATAATATCTTGACGATTTTCATGTGCACTGGGGATGTTCTGTGGCAAATACGTCTAATTTGAATCTTGAAGTTTACATCTAAATTTCCCCTAGTGGCTTCAAACCAGCGACTTTCAGATAAATAACCCCAGTGGCTGCAAATAAAAACACATTTCTCTTGAGTTGGGAACCAAATACCTCAGGTTAGCGGTTCCTAAACTGTATCTTAATCTCAATTATTTGGACACGAGAAATTAATTCTTTCTGATCAAATGGATTGGACATAATTCTTTTATTGGGGCAAACATGTCTATTTTCTTTTGTCAATTTGAACATTAATCATCTTATAGACTTATTGATGAAGTCACACTTATCATTAGTCAATCAGTTTACATATTAGAATATGTTGGTAATATTCCATGACTTGGATCATAATCAATTAAAGAAGTAAACAATAACCAAATTGTCGTTCTCTTCATCTTCTTCAACCTCTTTTTCAATATCCTCACAAGACACTCAAAAAATTCTTTACCAAAATTTTAAGACCCACCATAGTCCCACGAGCTCACATTCTACTATTCTGAAAGAATAATGAAAACTCATCACCCAATACCAAATTTGAAATTTTAATTTGGAGAAAATTGACTTGTCTATCATTGGCCTTAAAGGATGAGAATTTATATATACACTAGGGGCTCCCACTATGATACTCAAAATCCTATTGTACTATAGACTCATACACATATATATTCTAACATCTCCTCCCCTTAAATATAAGATGGGTCAACCATTGAGTGTTTAAAAAGTAAAAGTCGATGATGACATGTAGATTGAATGATCTTTATAAAGATATCAGCAATATGCAACTATGAAAAAATATGTGATACATAATGATCTTGATCTTTGCATAATGATGACTTGTAAAGTGGTAATCATTTCAATGTGTTTAGCGCGTTCAGAGAAACTAGATTGCTAGTAATTTTGGTGACGCTTTTGATTATCACAATGTAGAGGAGCAGGTGAAGAAACAATCAATACCTATATCATGTAAAGCCTTCGCAACCAAGTAATCTTAGGATTAGTGTTAGACATAACTCAATTTCTGCTTAGCTCTATACTTGAAACCACATCTAGATTCTTCGAGTGCCACAAAATAAAGGAATTTCAAGAAATACACAGAATCTCAAGATGGAGCGACAATCTGTAATGTCTCCAACCCAATCAACATCACAGTCAGTTCTAATGAAGAAAGTGAAAGAAAAGAAAAAGCCTAAAATTTTGTGCCTCAAAAATAGCAAAAAAAATCCAGCAAAGCAACATAGTGAATTGAGATGCTTGAACAACTTACCACATGAATTGCATAAGCTATCTTCAACAGTGTAATGGTAACATAAAAACAACCACAATATTGTAATGTCAAGTGAAATTCTCCAATGGCTCACCAATCCCAGGTGACAGTTTCTAATGAAGTTGAAAATGAATATCAACAGTGATATTATCAGTTAGTGCAACATGTGTTCATAGATCTGTTATACACTTCTATTATGAAAAGAAATGTCCATAGGCAACTTCAACATATATCAAGAAAGTAATCGAGTTGTTCCATATCCTTCATGTGGAAACTATTAATGTAGAATAGTCTTGACATATTTAGAAAAGCAACATCATCTCATGTAATAATCATATCTAGACATAAAGAAAAAGAATAACTCGACGTTGAGGAGAAGTATAAATGAACATGACATGACCAGCGTAACTCAGGATAAACCCAAGATGAAGAACGAATGAACGAACTTCTCAAAACTAGGCATTGGTGCCTACTGGAGAGTATACAATGTACGAGGACGGTGACAAACCTGACGTGTAAATGAGAAAGAACTGGAGGAGACTGCATATAAACCTCCTCGTGGATCTCCCCATGTAGGAAAATGTTCTTTACAACAAATTGATATATAGGCTACTTCTTGGAGGAGACGGAAACCATGAGAGCCTGAACTAATGTCTTAGCCATGAGCAAAAGTCTTCATGTAATCAGTTTCATACTTTGGTTTAAAGCCGTATGCAACCAAGAGAGGCTTATAACTATCCATTGAGCCATCAAATCGTGTTTTGATCGTATAGATCGACTTAAAATTGAAGGAAACTTTTCTTGGAGGTAATGTGATGAGTTCTCAATCACCAACTTTCTAAGCTGCAACTAATTCATCCGCCATGGTAGTATGCGACTATAGAATAGAAGTTTGCTTGCGAAATGAAGTGGGCTTATGATGAGATCAACAAGAGCAGGTGATTAAGATTTAGGGATGCGAAAATTGTTACTGTAGGAGATCATAACTTCTGAGATGAGAATGCGTTATTTAGCAGGATTATAGGAACAATAACCCTAACTTTAAAGACTATACCAAGAAGATAACAGAAAGCTTACTGGAGTGACAAGTTACCTTGTTCATACAAAAGAAGAAGACGAAGGAGGGGAGGAGATGAGTAAGGTTTAAAAAAAAGTAACACTCAATTTTGTATTGGGTGGTGCAATTATGTCACTGGTAGAATCAACTTCAGTTTTGGAGATTACTCAGAAATTGCTGGCATAATCGAACAGAGCATATGAGAGAATTTATATGCTATGCATGCACAAATTAAGCTATAAAACAAGTAAAATAATGCAGAGAGAAGAGCTTGAGATTAGAAATCCTAAAGATTTTCGGGTGATTTGGGCACTATCCTTAAACCCACCACTTAGGGACCTCGTATCTAGGATTTCTAAATCCACCATTTTTGCTTCTAACCAGAGGTGCCAGTTTGTTGTGACCGTGGACGGGATCATACAAGTTGAGCGAAAGCGAGACCCCTGAGCTTGTCATCGGATATCGAGATCTGCAAGGTTTTAGTAAACCAGGAAGAAAAATACAAGAGGCATAATATTTTACATGGTTCAATCAACCCGGCCCACATCCACGGAGAGAGCATCGAGAGAGATATATTATAATAACATAGAGTACAATAGAGTAATCACACACCCAATTATATTTTTCAGTACAAGTATAAATAGTGAACACTCATCTCAGTAGAGGTTAAATAATACATCGATGAAGAGTATCTTTCCCCGAGGTAAATCTGTCACACATTGATGTCGAGCATCTTTTCTTAGTTTGTTCTATAAAGAGGTATTATGGCTCTCTTTACTTGCCTGTCCTTCTTGATCAACATATTTGCCTCCAAAGAGTTCACATTTTTCCTCTCTCTCTCATATAAACCCTAAATAGATTGGACTTCTTTCTTCAATTCTTCCAACTGAAGAGGATACAATTTTCAACCCTCTTCCATCCGAAGAGATTGAAGTTCACACTCTTCCACCTGAAGAGGATCTCACTCAATACAAGAGGAATAGTTTCTATTCTCTTAAATATTGATGAGAACAAAAGCACAAAATATTCTCAAAGTATAGCTTACAAAGTTGGGTCTCCGTACTAGTTTGACGGTGGAATGACAATCTTGGAAGAATTCCTTGATTTGATGGAACAAAATTCATGAGATAAGTATGTTGGAATTGAAGAATATGAAAGGCAAATCTTCGAGTTGAATTATGGCGAGATCCGTTGATCGAATTAACTGGATGATGGTTGGAGTGTGTTCTCCTTCCATTGGTGATGAACGTGGTATATTCACATGTTCAATTCCGACTTCGAATGAATGAGATATTCAAGTCCAAAGTTTGCCTAATTCAAAGCCAAATGGGACTAAAGGAAGCTAAAAGCATTTAGTCCCACATTGGCCGTGTGATGGAAGCTTATGGGGTATAAATAGAGAAAATTGAGAACAAAGGGCGTGCCCTTTGGGTACTTGGAGTTTTCGCGCGCGAAAAGGAGGGAATTATGCTCGCACATGCGTGCGCGCGCGCGCGCCGCCGCTAGCGGCGGCCGGCCGGTGCCGGTGCCGGTGCCGGAGCCGGAGCCGGGCTTGGGTCTGGGTTCGGGTTCGGGTTCCCTACCTGGACTGGTTCTTTTTGAATCGGGTTTCAGGGTATGGACCGAACAGATCCGCTCCACTCCACTACCCAATCCGCTCCAACCCGCCAACGGGTGTCCGCGCGAACAGATCCGAACCGCCCGCCAACGGGTGTCCGCGAGCGGATCCGAACCGGTCGCCAACCGCTGTCGGAAAACCGACCGTGCGGTTGGGCGGTTGAACGGTTGCGACGGTTCTGTCCGAACCGTCGCAACTGTTGACTTTTGGCGGACGAGAATACCCTTCGGAGCGCTATAAATAGCGCTCCAGAGGTTTATTCTCAGACACACCAACAGAGTTTGAACACACACACTCTCTCTCTCTCTCTATACTGAGTTCTGAACTGTTCTTCCAACGTTCTGAACTGTGCTTCCAGCATGAAGTGGAATCCGCGACTTCCAGCGTGAAGTGGGAATCCGAAGCGACTTCCTAAAAGGAGATTCTGCCAAATTGTTCTGAAAGAGGAATCAGAAAATTTAATATATTCTTTTATAAGAATTGTTGTCTGAATCTGATACTTCTGAAGAAAGATATTCTTCAACCTTCCTTCATCCTCAACAGTGGGTGCTCCTCCAGAGAGTAAAGGCAAATATTCGTTTGAAATTTGTCCTTGTACCGCTGCTTCAAAAATCCTGTGAAGGTACTGGTTGACTAAGGTTCGACCTTACGGTGATTTGGTAGTGCTATCTAATACCGTGAAAGAGTGTTATATCTTGGGAGACCAGCGTCCATTATCCCGTTAGCACCGGTGCGGGGGACGTAATTGTCTTAAGGAGATTCGCTTTAAGCGTACCTCACTCTAAATACTGTATAAATGGATTAAATCCTTTATACAGGGGATATACTTTACAGTATATCGAGACTGACTTAGATTCAGTCTAATTGGTGCTTTAACCAAGGAAGGAAATTGAAAGGTGGTTCTTAAATTAAGGAACGTTCTATTGAACGGAAAACCTCCCACCTGATATTTGCCGACCTGGCCAATTAGATTGTTGATATCTCAGTGATCTTAATTAGTTGTCAGATTGATTCTTGTTAAGCAGATTAACCAACATTCTTAAGACAATTATTGTTTCTTACTTCTGTTCTGCTTGAACTTGCAGAAAATGTCTGAGACAAATCAAGATAGCACTAGCAAGGCAACAAACATGCAGCTCCAAAGTTTGATGCCTACTCCACTTCCTAACCCGAAGCCGGAGAAGCCAGGAAAGTTTAACGGCACAGAATTCAAGAGGTGGCAACAGAAGATTCTCTTCTACTTGACCACTCTTCATCTGGCCAAATTCCTGCAGGAGGATCCACCAGAACCCGGAACTGATCGGGACTTAGTTCTTGCAGTCGATGCTTGGACACAAGGTGACTTCCTTTGCCGAAATTATGTTCTTAATGGACTGGATGACTCTCTTTACAATGTCTACAGTCCTATCACTACGGCAAAGAAGTTATGGGCCAGTCTTGACAAGAAGTACAAGACTGAAGATGCTGGTACCAAGAAGTTCGTCGTTGGACGATTTTTGGAGTACAAAATGGTGGATACCAAGACTGTCATCAGTCAGGTGCAAGAGTTGCAACTTATCTTGCACGAAATAGAGGCCGAAGGTATGATTCTTCCTGAAACTTTTCAGGTTGCAACAATCGTGGAGAAGCTCCCACCTGCGTGGAGAGACTTCAAGAATTACCTGAAGCACAAGAGAAAGGAGCTAAAGTTGGAGGATCTCATTGTGAGGCTTCGTATAGAGGAGGACAACCGCAAGTCCGAGAAAAGGAGCAGCAAGAACTCCTACGAAGCAAAAGCAAATGTGATCGAGGACTCAAAGGGGAAAGCGTCTTCTTCCAAAAGCTTGAAGAGAAAGAAGCCTTCCTAGGGGTACAAAGGCAAGGCTCAAGACGGCAGAAACATGCGCTTCAAAGGGACCTGTTACATCTGCAACAAAGAAGGTCACAAAGCAAATGAATGTCGCAGCCGTCTTAAGAAGAATAAGAAGAGCCACCCACAGGCGAACATGACCAACCATGAATCACCAAGTCTTTCAGCTGTGGTGTCAGAAGTAAACCTGACAACCAACAACAAGGATTGGTGGGTAGACACTGGAGCTACCCGGCACATCTGCTCGGAGAAATTGTTATTCTCAGAATATCAAAGGCTAGAGCAAGATGAGCAATTGTTCATGGGTAATTCAGCTTCCTCAAAGATTGAAGGAAAGGGCAAGGTCATCCTGAAGTGGACATCGGGGAAAGAGCTTACTCTTAATGATGTCCTTCATGTTCCAGACATCCGCAAGAATTTAATCTCCGGATCAATACTTAGTAAGAAAGGATTTAGAATTGTATTTGAATCTGACAAATTTGTACTTACTAAGGGAGGGATGTATGTGGGAAAGAGCTATCTTGTTGATGGACTTTTTAAAGCCAATGTTGCAGTGGTTGATAAAAAGTCTGTGTATTTGTACCCAAAGCTAATAAATAAAGGAAATTCTTCTGTTTATTTGCTTGAGTCTCCTAATTTATGGCATGCTAGATTAGGGCATGTAAATTACAAGTCTTTGAAAAACTTGTCTAATCTGGGATATATTCCTAAACTCAACTTGGAAGAAATTCGCAAGTGTGAGATTTGTGTTGAGGCCAAGTTGGCTAAAAATTCATTTCACTCAATAGATCGAAATACAGAACCTTTAGGGTTAATTCATAGCGATCTATGTGACTTGAAGTTTATGCCAACTAGAGGGCGGTAAAAAGTATTTCATTACTTTTATCGATGACTGTACAAGATACTGTTATGTGTACCTTTTAAACAGTAAGGATGAGGCAATAAATATGTTTACAACATATAAAGCTGAAGTTGAGAATCAACTCAACAAGAAAATCAAGATTCTAAAATCCGATAGAGGCGGAGAATATGAATCAAATGATTTTAGTGAGTTATGTGCTAGTTTTGGTATAATACATCAAACTACAGCACCATACACTCCTCAGCAGAATGGAATTGCTGAACGGAAGAACAGAACTTTGAAGGAGATGGTTAATTCCATGCTCGTAAGTTCTGGAGCTCCGCAGAACTTGTGGGGGGAAGCTCTATTAACTGCAAATCATATTCTAAATAGAGTACCCCACAAGAAACTTGGTCTAATACCATTCGAGTTATGGCATGGAAGGACACCTTCCTACCATTACCTCAAAATGTGGGGGTGCCTAGCAAAGGTGCTAGCACCATTACCTAAAAAGACTAAGTTGGGAGCAAAAACTATGGACTGCGTATCATAGGCTATGCCTTGAATAGTAGTGCCTACAGATTTCTGGTTCATAAATCAGAAATACCAGATATTCATGTAAACATGATTATCGAATCTCGAGATGCTGTGTTCTTTGAAGATATCTTTCCGTACAAACGGGAAGCAGATAAGACTTCTGGGAAAAGAACACACGAGATGGCGTTCAGGGACGAAAGCCCGAGGAACCAATTGTTAATGCGGAAACTGAACCAAGAAGAAGTCAGAGATCTAGGATCTCAAAATCTTTTGGTCCAGATTTCATAGCATACGCTATTGAGAGCGAGCCTCAAACATTCAAAGAGGCTATGTCAACCCCAGAAGTACAAATGTGGAAAGAAGCTATAAATAGCGAAATAGAATCCATACTAAGTAATCATACTTGGGAATTGGTAAACTTGCCTCCTGGAAGTAAACCAATTGGGTGTAAGTGGATTTTCAAACGAAAATTAAAACCCGATGGATCTATCGATAAGTACAAGGCTAGATTAGTAGCCAAGGGTTATCGGCAAAAAGAAGGACTTGACTACTTCGATACTTATTCACCAGTAACAAGAATAACGTCCATTCGGATGTTAATCGCAATTGCAGTATTGCACAACTTAGATATCCATCAAATGGATGTCAAGACTGCATTCTTAAATGGTGAATTAAATGAAGAGATATATATGGAGCAACCTGAAGGATTTATAGTCAAGGGCCAAGAACACAAGGTGTGTAAATTGGTAAAATCCTTATATGGTTTAAAGCAGGCTCCAAAACAATGGCATGAGAAATTTGATAGTGTCATGATCAAAGATGGATTCACTATCAATGAATGCGATAAGTGTGTTTACACGAAAACAGTTGGAGATGCATGTATCATTGTCTGTCTTTATGTAGACGACATGTTGATACTTGGGACTAATATTGAGATTATTAAGTCCACTAAAAGAATGTTATCCAACAGTTTTGATATGAAGGATCTGGGGGTTGCTGATGTAATTTTAGGAATTAAAATTACTAGAACACCAGATGGAATCAGTCTATCTCAATCTCACTACGTGGATAAGATAATAGAAAGATTCAAGGATCATGGGATAAAAGAGAATGCAAATCCTTTTCTCCCACACGTCTACCTTCATAAGAATACAGGAAATGGGATACGCCAGTTGGAATATTCTCAGATTATCGGAAGTCTAATGTATTTGATGAATTGCACTAGACCCGATATTGCTTACGCTGTAAGCAAGTTGAGTAGATACACTAGCAATCCTAGTGATCTACATTGGACCGCTCTACTACGAGTATTGGGTTACGTATCACATACCAAGGAATATGCCTTGAGATATGGACAGTATCCACCTGTACTGGAAGGATACAGTGATGCTAATTGGATTGCAGATTCTGAGGAATCAAAATCAACTAGCGGATACGTATTCACTCTAGCAGGAGCAGCGGTATCATGGAAATCTTCTAAGCAAACATGTATTGCCCGTTCCACTATAGAATCGAAATTCATAGCCTTAGATAAGGCTGGAGAAGAAGCAGAATGCTTTGACAATTCTTAGAAGATATACCATTGTGGCAAAAGCCAGTGCCCGCTATATGTATACACTGCGATAATCAAGCAGCTATATCTAGGGCACAAAATGTTATATACAACGGTAAGTCTAGACATATCCGTCGTAGACATAATACCGTGAAGCAGTTGCTCTCAAATGGAATTATCTCTATTGACTTTGTATCGTCAAAGGATAATTTAGCGGATCCGCTTACTAAAGGTTTAAGTGGAGAGCGTATAAGCTGCGCATCGAGGGGAATGGGTCTAAAAGCCTAACCTTACCGAGTCAGCTTAATAGAAACCTCACTTAGCGACTGGAGATCCCACGGACTAAGTTCAAGAGGAAAAACTAGTTATGATTGACTCAGCAAGTAAGCACTTGGGAGCTTGACTCCAATCCATTCCTAAGGTGCACATAAGTGCTTTTCTACAAGTGGGTTAAGGATAAGCTTAACGCTTTTAATGATGCCTATATCTTGTTACTAAACAAGTGGAGTAAAGTAGACTACTCTTAATAGGTCCATCACCTATGTGAGTATAGAGTTGGGTCGGCTCTTTGGGAATTTCTATGGAGGCTGTTATTCCCTAAAGATACTCTCTGAAACCAAGAATGTCCAGGGCCAAAACGGACACAACCGAGAACCAAAGTTGATTTGGAAAGTTACTGTGTGAAGCTTGTTGACTTGGCTTACACTAACGGCTAACAGTTCAAGACCTAGTTCACTGATTAGCCAGTAAGTCCGATAAAGCTTTCGCTATGGAAGGTTCAAGACCTAGTTCACCTATCCTTATGCAGTTTCTTTTCTCAAGTACCTTTCACAATAGAGTCAGTCTCTTTGTGTATCATTCCTTGAATCTCCATTCATTGTGGGGGATTGTTGGAATTAAAGAATATGAAAGGCAAATCTTTGAGTTGAATTATGGCGAGATCCGTTGATTGAATCAACTGGATGATGGTTGGAGTGTGTTCTCCTTCCATTGGTGATGAACGTGGTATATTCACATATTCAATTCCGACTTTGAATGAATGAGATATTCAAGTCCAAAGTTTGCCTAATTCAAAGCCAAATGGGACTAAAGGAAGCTAAAAGCATTTAGTCCCACATTGGCTGTGTGATGGAAGCTTATGGGGTATAAATAGAGAAAATTGAGAACAAAGGGCGTGCCTTTTGGGTACTTGGAGTTTTCGCGCGCGAAAAGGAGGGAATTATGCTCGCACATGCGTGCGTGCGTGCGCGCGCGCGCGCCGCCGCTGGCGGCGGCCGGTGCCGGCCGGGTTTGGGTTTGGGCTTGGGCTTGGGCTTGGGCTTGGGCTTGGGCTGGGCTTGGGTCTGGGTTCGGGTTCGGGTTCCCTACCTGGACTGGTTCTTTTTGAATCGGGTTTCAGGGTATGGGCCGAACAGATCCGCTCCACTCCACTACCCAATCCGCTCCAGCCCGCCAACGGGTGTCCGCGCGAACAGATCCGAACCGCCCGCCAACGGGTGTCCGCGAGCGGATCCGAACCGTTCGCCAACCGCTGTCAGAAAACCGACCGTGCGGTTGGGCGGTTGAACGGTTGCGACGGTTCTGTCCGAACCGTCGCAACTGTTGACTTTTGGCGGACGAGAATACCCTTCCGGAGCGCTATAAATAGCGCTCCAGAGGTTCATTCTCAGACACACCAACAGAGTTTGAACATTCTCTCTCTCTATACTGAGTTCTGAACTGTTCTTCCAACGTTCTGAACTGTGCTTCCAGCGTGAAGTGGAATCCGCGACTTCCAGCGTGAAGTGGGAATCCGAAGCGACTTCCTAAAAGGAGATTCTGCCAAATTGTTCTGAAAGAGGAATCAGAAAATTCAACATATTCTTTTATAAGAATTGTTGTCTGAATCTGATACTTCTGAAGAAAGATATTCTTCAACCTTCCTTCATCCTCAACAGTGGGTGCTCCTCCAGAGAGTAAAGGCAAATATTCGTTTGAAATTTGTCCCTGTACCGCTGCTTCAAAAATCCTGTGAAGGTACTGGTTGACTAAGGTTCGACCGTACGGTGATTTGGTAGTGCTATCCAAATACCGTGAAAGAGTGTTGTATCTTGGGAGACCAGCGTCCATTATCCCGTTAGCACCGGTGCGGGGGACGTAATTGTCTTAAGGAGATTCGCTTTAAGCGTACCTCACTCTAAATACTGTATAAATGGATTAAGTCCTTTATACAGGGGATATACTTTACAGTATATCGAGACTGACTTAGATTCAGTCTAATTGGTGCTTTAACCAAGGAAGGAAATTGAAAGGTGGTTCTTAAATTAAGAAAAGTTCTATTGAACGGAAAACCTCCCACCTGATATTTGCCGACCTGGCCAATTAGATTGTTGATATCTCAGTGATCTTGATTAGTTGTCAGCTTAATTCTTGTTAAGCAGAATAACTAACAAAGTATTTTATCCAAGAGTCAGACCGAAAAGGCTTGATGGTAGCTCCAAACCAAGTATCAATCACAAAATAAAATCTTGACTTACTATGCTCTATTAAAATTCAAAAAAATAATACTCCATGAAATCTCTTCATGTTATACTCCACGGTCTTGTTGCTAGAGTTGTAAAAACACTAGAGTCAATTTCGATGTAGCATGATCATACTATAAATTAAGTGAGGGCTGGTCTTTTGACACTCTCGTCACAAAAACTGATGACTAACGTGAAGTGTGTTTCTCCCAACTTAAAAAAGTTTAGGTAGTAAATAAGAAATATGATCAATTAAAAGAAGATTGAAGTAGCTAAGATCTTAGGTACAGTATGGAAAAAAACATTTTCCTTTTTTTTGTTGACTATAAGGATTCTTCTTGTTCCCCTTTTTCCTTTCTCAAGGTTATAGTTGACTACAAAGATTAGACTTTTTTCCTCGTCATAATTGTCAGATTCTAGCATGCGAAGAATAATGTGACCCGCACTTTATGGGTTGGATTCAAAGTTCGCCCCAACAAGACTCATCTCCTTCTCTCTTCAGTCTTCTCTTCAGTCACAAGACAAGGGTGACATCTGTCATTATCCCCAACAGAAGGGCATGACCGTCTTCTTACACTGTCACTAAAGTCGCATAAGGTGACTTGAACAAGCAGAGTGCAGATGTTGGCATTCATAGAATTGATTAAGGCATCCATCAAATTTCAAAAAATTTGGTTGACAATTATACCCCTAGATAAAAAGATAGTATTTCCCTTAAGGTTTTATAAAATTACAAGACTTCAAACTTTTCCATTCAAAATGAACGAAAGCACCCACCAAAAATGATGAAGGCACCCAACCAATACTCTTTCCTCCCAACTCCTTCCATTCCTCCAAAAAATCCTAAAATTTCAGCTGATACAAACCCTAAAATTTCACCTACCTTACTTTGTTGACACTTATAGATAAGTAACTCAGTACTTTTGAGTCATTACAATAATGAGAAGGTGAGTTTTTACCATTTAAAATTCATTTTTTCTTACTTTTAATCAGGTGGGTTCGCCTTTTGTTCGGCTCAACCTTACCCAACAAAGGTCGTTTGTTTGAATGGTCACTGTCAAACAATAACACAGTGTTCGGATAGTTTAAGCCAAACAATTTGCTCTTGTTCGAAACATTGTGGCTGAACAACACTTTTTTGAATTGTTCGAAACATCGTGACCAAACAGAGACTTGCGGCAAATTTAACAGTTATACAGGAACATCCTTCTACCCATTATAGTAATATCAGTACTGAGCTAACTATTGCTTATAATACAGATTTCACAAAGACACGAGATATTTTAAACTCGAGAGGCATTGATCAATTGGGCTCGAAAAGTTGATAAGTCACAAGGGTTTATAATTATTATTAAGAAATCTGATGTCGAAGACCCAAAAAATAAGGAAGTGTATTCTTAGTTGTGAACGAAGTGGAACATACAGAATTCACTCATCGGTACAGAATCAAAATCGAGAAGTATCAGTACCAAAAAATGCTCTTGTTCATTCTAACTAAAGGGTAAGGAGTTATCCTATGAAGAAGGGTGGGTGATTTTGGTTGCATGTGGTGTTCATAACTATTTGATGGTAGAACATCTGGAAGAATATTCTTTAGTCGGTAGATTGTCAGAAGAATAGGAGAATTTAATTGTAGATTTGGCCAAGACCCTTGTTTGACACAGAGATATTTTGCATGCATTGGACAATCTACAATGCAATGAGGAAGGATAAAGTGATCGAATATGCGGGAAGATCACAAATGCAGTAATTAATAAACCACCTTTCTGAAGACATATATATTGAGGTTCAAAGAAGTTGTCTCAATACGGATACTGTTAAAGATATTCTTTGGGTCACCCAGTTAGCATTGAGTTGTTACACGCATTTCCCCAGATATTAATAATAGATTCTATATACAAGACTAACATTTGGGTATTACAAGTACTTTATTTGGTGCTTGAATAGTCTAAAATCACTAATGCATGATCAATTGATTCCATTTGTTATTGTAATTGATAGGAATTTAGTATTTGATGAATGTCACACAGAGAGTATTCCCTTTCTCTCGTCATTTCTTATGCAGATGACTTATAACAAAAAAAATTACTCAATGCAAAAAAATTTGATTGTATGTGTCACGTATTTGATTTTGCTCTCTGTGTCACGCATTTACTTGGGTGTTTCTCCTGTAAAAAAATTATTAATCAACAATAATGTTTCGACATGTAAACTAAAAACACGTGTCTTGAAATTAAAATCTTACATTGTCATTCCAGATATCTGCCGCTATATGAGTTTAAAACTCAGGAGTAATATAATGTCTGTCAGACCACCCGAAAATATCTCAGTCAATATTTTCTTCTCTTTCGATTCTTCATCCTCAACATTTTCTTCACCCTCCTCTATTTGGAAGTGTTTGAAGGCTCACCCCAGCTACAACGTCTTTCTGAAGCCGTAGAGTGAACTTTAGAAGATCCTGCAATATTCATACATATGATAGAGAGTAGTTAGATCATTTTAAATAAAAGAAAAATAGTTTTGCTCGGTCAGGTAAGGCTAAACATTAATGCAATGTTCGGTTATAACATGCCGAACATACATATTAATGTTTGGTCATTGTATGCCGAATATAATTAATATGTTCGATCCAAATAGGTTGAACACATCAACGAACATTTGGTCTTACAAGAACGAACATTTCTTTTAATGTTCATCCCTTAATGACCGAACAGACTACGAACTTATGAAAAAAAGTGGAAGAATTTTAAAATCCACGCGCAGAGAGAATCATGTTGAAATCTATATAGAAAGCACACGTCGAATTCTATATAGAAAGCAAAAGATAATGTAAAAATCCAATAAAAAAAATCAGACTTTTATACAGATCCTAAAGTAGGTCTTAACTAAAAACATAGAGAAATTCTACTCACACCCGTCCCTTTTCAGTTTATACCCACCCCTAAAATAAATTTTAAATTTACAATTTTATCCATGAAAAGTCCTTCTCCCTGTCTCCATTGCAATTATTTTTCAGCCTCATTGTTTCCCGCCAATTTCTCTGGCATTCACATGAACCCACTCCCCCAAACTAGCATTCTGATTAATGCACAGATACATAAATTCCCTTCTTTTTTTGAAAGGTAAATAAATTCCATTAATAAATAAAAACTGACACACAACCTGCAGGAAGAAGAATCGCTGGCAATTGTGAAGAGACTTTCCCACTAGCAGTCTAAAACAAAGAAACATTAGAATTACATATCAGAGACATGAAAAGATGGAGCACGACCCAAACTGAACTGAATTATGTAAACAAAATCGCTAATTAATCCCCCAAAGATAACTTTAGCGACCTAACAGTACTGCTGCTTGCATCAAGCTATCAACTCAGTAAATTTCTCTTCTTCTCATTTACATATAAAGTCCTCATCATCCCCATCATCGTCGCTTTGTCTAGTAAGTTCAACATATTCATCGATGGAGGTAGCAATAAAAGATCCCTCTCTGTTTCTGACCCCAATTTTATTTTTCGGGGTTCTTTCTTCTGCTCCAGTTTTTTTGACATACATCTACCAGCAAATAGGTATCAGTGGCAAATCTAACTTCGTTAAGAGTTTCACTCACCAGCGAGTTCCACGGTCCGAATCTCGTGTAGCGCGGACATCGGGTTTAACAAACTTAGAATGAAGAACCAACAAAAGGCATTAGCCAAGTTGGAGCTGATGTGGAAACAAGCAATCATTGGTAATAAGAATACCTAGTATTTTAGTTGATCAGCTCAAAATTTGGAAAAAAAGAGATCACATAACTCAAAGGAAGAGTAATGATTTTGGCTACATATGTACAATACCACAAATTTATCAGGCACGCACAGTTATGCGTTTTGCTCAAGGCATACGCTCCATCCCACAAAATACATGGAAAAACAATGTGACACCTTTGATATAAGCAACTTCCTACCACATAGACAAGCATACATTAGACTTCTACAACCAAAATAGCAGCGTCATGATTGATGATTCTCAAAGAATTTATCACAAATAGCCTTCTACGTATTAAATTTTGTCAGTAACTGTGTGTGATGAGTTTCTTTTATATACACCAGAAATATAAAGTTGATGATGAGACAGGTGTTGGAATTGAAGAATATAAATGCGAATCTTTGAGTTGAATTATGGCGAGATTTGTTGATCGAATCAATTGGATGATGGTTGGAGTGTGTTCTCCTTCCATTGGGGATGAACGTGGTATATTCACATATTCAATTCCGACTTCGAATGAATGAGATATTTAAGTCTAAAGATTGCCTAATTCAAAGCCAAAATCGGACTAAAGGTAACTAAAAGCATTTAGTCCCACATTGGCCATGGGATGGAAGTTTGTGATGTATAAATAGAGAAAATTGAGAACAAAGGGTGTACCCTTTGGGTACTTGGAGTTTTCGCGCGCGAAAAGAAGTTCCCTACCTGGCCTGATTCTTTTTGAATCGGGTCTGCGGGTATGGGTTGCGAGCATACCGCTCTGCTACCCGAACCGGACCCGTTCCGCTATCCGGATCCGAACTGACCCGCCAACAGACCCGCTCCAAGACTGTTAGAATGCCAACAGTTACGACTGTTGGGTGCTCCGGATTCTCAATTAAAAAACACACCAACAACAGCGAGAAAAAAAAAATCTCTCAATTGAAAGACACCAACACCAAACAACTCTCTCTCTCTTTCTATCTGAGTTCTGAAGCAAGTCTGCGTTCTGAACTGGAAAGTAGAGTTCCAAAGCGACTTCCAGCGAGATTGCGACTTCCAGCGAGAAGTGAGAATCCGAAGTAACTTCCAAAGGAGATTCTGCAAAATTCGTTCTGAAAGAGGGCTCAGGAAATTCAATTCTTTAATAGAATTGTTGTCTGAATCTGAGACTTCTGAAGAAGAATATTCTTCAACCTTCCTTCGTCCTCAACAGTGGGTGCTCCTCCAAAGTAAAGGCAAATATTCACCCGAAATTTGTCCTTGTACCGCTGCTTCAACGATCCTGTGAAGGTACTGGTTGACTACGGTTCGACCATATGGTGATTTGGTAGTGCTATCCAAATACGAGTGTTGTATCTTGGGAGACCAGCGTCCATTATCCCGTTAGCACCGGTGCGGGGGACGTAATTGTCTTAAGGAGATTCGCTCTAAGCGTACCTCACTCCAAATACTGTATAAGTGGATTAAGTCCTTTATACAGGGGATATACTTTACAGTATATCGAGACTGATTTAGATTCAGTCTAATTGGTGTTTAACCAAGGAAGGAAATTGAAAGGTGGTTCTTAAATTAAGGAACGTTCTATTGAACGGAAAACCTCCCACCTGATATTTGCCGACCTGGCCAATTAGATTGTTGATATCTCGTGATCTTGATTAGTTGTCAGATTGATTTCTGTTAAGCAGATTCCCAACAATCTTAAGACAATTAGCGTTTCTTACTTCTGTTCTGCTTGAACTTGAAGAAAATGTCTGAGACAAATCAAGATAGCTCAAGCAAGGCACCAAACATGCAGCTACAAGCTTTGATGCCAACTCCACTTCCTAACCCGAAGCCGGAGAAGCCAGGAAAATTTGATGGCACAGAATTCAAGAGGTGGCAACAGAAGATGCTCTCCTACTTGACCACTCTTCATCTAGCCAGATTCCTGTAAGAAGATCCACCAGAGCCCGCAACTGATGCATGGACTCAATGTGACTTCCTTTGCCGAAATTATATATTAAATGGACTGGATGACTCTCTTTACAATGTCTACAGTCCTATCACAACGGCAAAGAAGTTATGGGCCAGTCTTGACAAGAAGTATAAGACTGAGGATGCTGGTACCAAGAAGTTTGGCTTAGGACGATTTCTGGAGTACAAAATGGTGGATAGCAAGACTGTAATCAGTCAGGTGCAAGAGTTCCAACTTATCTTGCACGAGATAGAAGCCGAAGGTATGATTCTTCCTGAAACTTTTCAGGTTGCAACTATCGTGGAGAAACTCTCACCTGCGTGGAGAGACTTCAAGAACTACCTGAAGCATAAGTGAAAGGAGCAAAAGTTGGAAGATCTCATTGTGAGGCTTCGTATCGAGGAGGACAACCGCAAGTCCGAGAAAAGGAGCAGTAAGAACTCCTACGAAGCAAAAGCCAATGTGATCGAAAACTCAAAGGGGAAAGCGTCTACTTCCAAAGGCTTAAAGCGGAAGAAGACTTCCCAGGGGTACAAAGGCAAGGCCCAAGAAGGCAAGAGCATGCGCTTCAAAGGAACCTGCTACATCTGCAATAAAGAGGGGCATAAGGCGAATGAATGTCGCAGCCGTCTCAAGAAGAACAAGAAGAGTCATCCACAGGCGAACATGACCAACCATGAATCACCAAGTCTTTTAGCTGTGGTGTCAGAAGTGAATCTGACAACCAATAACAAGATTGGTGGGTAGACACTGGAGCTACTCGGCACATCTGCTCAGAGAAATTGTTATTCTCAGAATATCAAAGGCTAGAGCAAGATGAGCAACTATTCATGGGTAATTCAACTTCCTCAAAGGTTGAAGGAAAGGGCAAGGTCATCTTGAAGTGGACATCGGGGAAAGAGCTTACTCTTAACGATGTGCTTCATGTTCCAGACATCCGCAAGAATTTGATCTCCGGATCAATACTTAGTAAGAAAGGATTTAGAATGGTATTTGAGTCCGATAAATTTGTACTTACTAAGGGAGGGATGTATGTAGGAAAAGGTTATCTTGTTGATGGAATTTTTAAAGCCAATGTTGCAGTGGTAGATAAAAAGTCTGTGTATTTGTACCCGAAGCTTATAAATAAAGGAAAATCTTATGTTTATTTGCTTGAGTCTCCAATTTTGTGGCATGCTAGATTAGGGCATGTAAATTACAAGTCATTAAAGAACTTGTCTAATCTAGGATATATTCCTAAACTCAACTTGGAAGAAATTTGCAAGTGTGAGATTTGTGTTGAGGCCAAGTTGGCGAAAAATTCATTTCACTCAATTGATCGAAATACAGAACCTTTAGGGTTAATTCATAGCGATCTGTGTGATTTGAAATTTATGCCAACTAGAGGCGGTAAAAAGTATTTCATTACTTTTATTGATGACTGTACAAGATATTGTTATGTGTATCTTTTAAACAGTAAGGATGAGGCAATAAATATGTTTATAACATATAAAGCCGAAGTTGAGAATCAACTCAACAAGAAAATCAAGATTCTAAAATCCGATAGAGGCAGAGAATATGAATCAAATGATTTTAGTGAGTTATGTGCTAATTTTGGTATAATCCATCAAACTACAGCACCATACACTCCTCAGCGAAATGGAATTGCTGAACGGAAGAACAGAACTTTGAAGGAGATGGTAAATTCCATGCTCGTAAGTTCTGGAGTTCCGCAGAACTTGTGGGGAGAAGCTCTATTAACTGCAAATTATATTCTAAATAGAGTACCCCACAAGAAACTTGGTCTAATACCATTTGAGTTATGACATAGAAGAACACATTCCTACCATTACCTCAAAATGTGGGGGTGCCTTGCAAAGGTGCTGGTACCATTACCTAAAAAGACTAAGTTGGGAGCAAAAACTATGGACTGCATATTCATAGGCTGCCTTGAATAGTAGTGCTTACAGATTTCTGGTTCATAAATCAGAAATACCAGATATTCATGTAAACATGATTATCGAATCTAGAGATGTTGTGTTCTTTTAAGATATCTTTCCATACAAACGGGAAGCAGATAAGACTTCTGGGAAAAGAACACACGAGATGGCGTTCAGGGACGAAAGCCCCGAGGAACCAATTGTTAATGCGGAAACTGAACCAAGAAGAAGTCAGAGATCTAGAATCTCAAAATCTTTTGGTCCAGATTTCATAGCATACGCTATTGAAAGCGAGCCTCAAACATTTAAGGAGGCTATGTCAACCCCAAAAGCACAAATGTGGAAAGAAGCTATAAATAGCGAAATAGAATCCATACTAAGTAATCATACTTGGGAATTGGTAAACTTACCTCCTGGCAGTAAACTAATTAGGTGTAAGTAGATTTTCAAACGAAAATTAAAACCCGATGGATCTATCGATAAGTACAAGGCTAGATTAGTAGCCAAGGGTTATCGACAAAAAGAAGGACTTGACTACTTCGATACTTATTCACCAGTAACAAGAATAACGTCTATTCGGATGTTGATTGCAATTGCAGTATTGCATAACTTAGATATCCATCAAATGGATGTCAAGACTGCATTCTTAAATGGTGAATTAAATGAAGAGATATATATATGGAGCAACTTGAAGGATTTATAGTCAAGGGCCAAGAACACAAGGTGTGTAAATTGGTAAAATCTTTATACGGTTTAAAGCAGGCTCCTAAACAATGGCATGAGAAATTTGATAGTGTCATGATCAAAGATGGATTCACTATCAATGAATGCGATAAGTGTGTGTACACTAAAACAGTTGAAAATGCATGTATCATTGTTTGTCTTTATGTAGACGACATGTTGATACTTGGGACTAATATTGAAATTATTAAGTCCACTAAACGAATGTTATCCAACAGTTTTGACATGAAGAATCTGGGGGTTGCTGATGTAATTTTAGGAATTAAAATCATCAGAACACCAAGTGGAATCAGTCTATCTCAATCTCACTATGTGGATAAGATGATAGAAAGATTCAAGGATCATGGGATAAAGGAGAATACAAATCCTTTTCTCCCACACGTCCACCTTCATAAGAATACAGGAACTTTAATACGCCAATTGGAGTATTCTCAGATTATCGAAAGTTTAATGTATTTGATGAATTGCACTAGACCCGATATTGCTTATACTGTAAGCAAGTTAAGCAGATACACTAGTAATCCTAGTGATCTAATTGGACCGCTCTACTACGAGTATTGGGTTACTTATCACATACCAAGGAATATGCCTTGAGATATGGACAGTATCCACCTGTACTTGAAGGATACAGTGATGCTAATTGGATTGCAGATTCTGAGGAATCAAAATCAACTAGCGGATACGTATTTACTCTAGGAGGAGCAACGGTATCATGAAAATCTTCTAAGCAAACATGTATTGCCCGTTCCACTATGGAATCGGAATTCATAGCCTTAGATAAGGCTGGAGAAGAAGCAGAATGGCTTCGATAATTCTTAGAAGATATACCATTATGGCAAAAGTCAGTGCCCGCTATATGTATACTCTGTGATAATCAAGCAGCTATATCTAGGGCACAAAATGTTATATACAACGGTAAGTCTAGACATATTCGTCGTAGAAATAATACCGTGAAGCAGTTGCTCTCAAATGGAATTATCTCTATTGACTTTATATCATCAAAGGATAATTTAGCGGATCCGCTTACTAAAGGTTTAAGTGGAGAGCGTATAAACTGCGCATCGAGGGGAATGGGTCTAAAAGCCTAACCTTACCGAGTCAGCTTAATGGAAATCTCACTTAGCGACTGGAGATCCCACGGACTAAGTTCAAGAGGAAAAACTAGTTATGATTGACTCAACAAGTAAGCACTTGGGAGCTTGACTCTAATCCATTCCTAAGGTGCACATAAGTGCTTTTCTACAAGTGGATTAAGGATAAGCTTAATGCTTTTAATGATGCCTATATCTTGTTACTAAACAAGTGGAGTAGAGTAGACTACTCTTAATAAGACGATCACCTATGTGAGTTAGAGTTGGGTCGGCTCTTTGGGAATTTCAATGGAGGCTGTTATTCCCTAAAGATACTCTCTGAAATCAAGAATGTCCAGGGTCAAAACGGACACAACCGAGAACCAAAGTTGATTTGGAAAGTCACTGTGTGAAGTTTGTTGACTTGGCTTACACTAACGGCTAACAGTTCAAGACCTAGTTCACTGATTAGCCAGTAAGTCTGATAAAACTTTCGCTATGAAAGGTTCAAGACCTAGTTCACCTATCCTTATGCAGTTTCTTTTCTCAAGTATCTTTCACAATAGAGTCAGTCTCTTTGTGTGTCATTTCCTTGAATCTCCATTCATTGTGGGGGATTGTTGGAATTGAAGAATATAAATGCGAACTTTGAGTTGAATTATGGCGAGATCCGTTGATCGAATCAATTGGATGATGGTTGGAGTGTGTTTCCTTCCATTGGGGATGAACGTGGTATATTCACATGTTCAATTCCAACTTCGAATGAATGAGATTTCAAGTCTAAAGATTGCCTAATTCAAAGCCAAAATGGGACTAAAGGTAACTAAAAGCATTTAGTCCCACATTGGCCATGGGATGGAAGTTTGTGGTGTATAAATAGAGAAAATTGAGAACAAAGGGCGTACCCTTTGGGTACTTGGAGTTTTCACGCGCGAAAAGGAGGGAACTATGCGCGCACGCGCCGCCGCTGGCGGCGGCCGGGCTCGGGCCCGGGTCCGGGTCTAGTTCGGGTTCCCTACCCGACCTGGTTCTTTTTGAATCGGGTTTGCGGGTATGGGTTGCGAGCATACCGCTCCGCTACCCGAACCAGACCCGCTCTGCTATCCGGATCCGAACCGACCCGCCAACCCGCCAACAGACCCGCTCCAAGACTGTTGGAATGCCAACAGTTGTGACTGTTGGACTACCAACAGTTGTGACTGTTGGGGTGCGTCAGTTGGGCAGCCAACAGTCGTGACTGTTGGGTCGAAAGGTTGCAACTGATTGAGATTTTCCTGCACACAAAATAAATAATATTAGATTTAGAACAAGTTGTGCAAGGTTCTCAATTCGAATCCGCGGTAGCAGTGGCTATGCGTGTCGTGATCCTCAGGGAGGGACTAGTGATGGAAGATTTAAGTAAGATTCTCTAAAAATTATTCTTTTATTATTTACAATGGTATATGATATTTACAATGAGAAGGTGAAAAGTAAATTTGAGAGAGATGGAGATCTAAACTAGAATTAGAAAGAAAGAAAACTATACATACATACCTCTTCTACCTTGCTTACCTTTGATCCGTGCGATGACTTACCTTGTCTTGGAAGGCATACAAGTATGGCGTATAGGATCGTCCGCCTTCTTGATCTACACTATGAAAATAAAAGACAAACTATGAAGACTTGTTCATCGCCATAGGCCATCAAGGGCTCTTCTTCGGCTAGGCAGTCTCGAAGCAATTGGTTCTCATGGTGAGCAAGACATTAGAGAAACAACAATAGAAGAAAATAAAAACTGAGATACACAAGAATCAACAAGAATAAAAGAATATAACATAATAAAAAAGAACGAACCTCGATTCGATTTATTTAACAATGGCGGAAAAGCAAAACTTACCCCGATTGTCACCCTCAGTACAAGTAGATCTCCTTCCTCCATGAGAACATCATCTCCTCTCAGTTTACAAAAAGGAAAAATAGAAATTACAAAAGTAAAAAGAAAATCTAAACTAGAAGAAGAAAGTCTAAAACCCTAGATTTGGCCCTCTGGCTCTGCCTCTGGACGCTCTTCTCGGTTGCACTGCAGGGGTATTTATAGGAGCAGAATGAGGTAGAGTCCCAACACAACTCTCCCACGAAAACCCGTAGACAGATAAGACTGAATTGCCGCGGAAACGCGGCTTGGGCCGCGTTTTCGCGGCCTGGTGGTGGCGGCTGGCCACGCGCTTTGACGCGTGGCTTCTCCTGGTCCGTCCATCTGGTCGTTTCCTTCTGGAAGCTGCATCTTGACTCTTCATCTTGAGATTTCGAGATAACTTGGGAAGCAAGTTACCTTAGATCTCAAATCTTCCCATATCCTTTAAACGAAATTTGCTATCCTTCTTTGGCTTTTATCCTCATCCTGCAAGTGTTTAGGGTTGAATAGAAGTCTATCCTTCCCTCTTCTTTGTATTTGCAACTTTGGCCCTTGTGTATTTGCAATTTCGGCAATTGATATTTGCAACTTTTACATTGGGCTTGAATATGGGCTTTTGGGCTTCTTTTAGGCTTTATTTATTATTAAAATAAGAACTCAAGGCCTGCACACAATAAATCATAAAATATTAGTAAATGTGCAGAATTATATGAATAAATATGAAAATGTGATAGTAAATATCATGATAAAAATGCACTTTTCACTACCAATCACACCCCCACACTTATCTTTTTGCTCGTCCTCGAGTAAAAATCAAAAAGAAAAAGAAAGAAAAATTAATCTAACCTAACTCACTTTCGTAGAAATTACGGTTGCACTTAGCATTTGCAACAAGCCGTTAAACCCCTAGGTTACCCTAGAGGACGAGTGTTGTCTCGTGAGGGTTTTCAGCGGATTACACCCACAAAATCCATTAAAAAGGAAAATATTTGAAATACGTTTGAAGAGACTAAGTAATCTATAAGTTTTAAGATTATCATTCTTAAACTTAGTCTTAATAAAGTGAATTGTTATTCATTTTAGGTAAGGGTCAAAATTGTATTTTTGTATAGTCTTTTTCGTTACCAAAAATCATATGCATCTTTATGAATACTAAGAATTCCTTAACTTGGACTCTCATGCCTCTTTATTATTATTATATGTATATATATATTTTTTCCTTTTTTTTTAATATGTATAACTCATCTAATTTTCTTTCGTGTAAGCATGAAGGCTTCTTGAGGCACTCATACCTAACTAATTGACTATTAGATGTGTTAATACATATATAATATTTCTTAGTTTTTTAGGCTTTCTAATCCACCCATGTAGCGAACTTAAAGTCGGTGGCTCCCGAACCGGTCGGCTTTAGGGCACCAGGTGAGAAAACACCCCGCGGACTCAAATTCGAGTGAACTAGGCCACAAAACTAAGGACGCTTATTTATAAACTCACCTTTAGGCGTGAATATTTATGCTTCTTGAGGCACATGTATCCAGCTTAATTAGTGATTTTTTTAATTATTTAAATTTTTTTTTTATATGAGGCACAAGGGTCTTTGTCTTAGAATCCTAGATATGCATTAGGTATGCACATTTCATTAAGGTAAAAATCAAGGCTAATTACTTATTCAATTTCTCCTCCTATACCTAAAAATTAAACAATTTATTTATTTTGACCAAGTTTTTAGAAATCCTAATCATGATTTTCCTAATTCTTAAGATTAACTTAGATTTCTTTCAAAAGATAAGTCAAAATATTGTCCCTTTTTCATTTTTTTCATTTTTTTTAATATTAGCAATTTTTGTTAGTTTCTACCTATGTTAGTATGTTAGTAAAGCCTACCCCCACACTTATCTCATGCATTATCCTCAATGTATGAATGAATGCATATATGCATGAAAAAGACGAAGGGAAGGCAGAAGTTACCTCAAGGTGGTGGTTCCAGTGGTGGTCTAATTGGGCCAAGCGTTGCTACCCAATCAAGATAATGTGGTAGTTCACGGGACCTACCTTTATTGACCTCTTTTCTATTTACATGTTTACAGTCCCCAGTATGAATAGGATCATGGAAGATCCTCTCGTGAAACTTACTTCCTTTACATGACCAGTCTTGAAAAATCATCACTGAGTTATGGTCTATACCTATGTCCAACAAAAGAATGTGACTTGGTAGAATGGTTGACTTGGACTCAAGAATGATAGGTTCAGGAACGAATACCGACTCAGGAAAGAAACTTAAATCAAGTAATGGTTCAGGAGTCGAGCTTGTTTCAAAAAGTGTGTCCAAGTCAAGAAGTTGAAACTCAAGTCCACAATCATCTTTCCACAATGGAATGTGACTCAATATTGGTGATTCAAGTTCAGGAATGATAGGTGTGGGAATCAAATCTGACTCTAAAAGATTACCTAAGTCGGGTAACAAAACAGGAGTCAATATTGATTCAGAAATTTGAACTTGATCACAGATTTGAGAATCAAAGTCGCATATCTCATTCGGTTCAATCTCATAAAAATGAGAACTTGCCAATTTGTCAATGGGACTTTCAAAAGTATGAAATTGATCAAGTTCAATATGATGATCATCAAAAATGGGTGATTCAATTTCATGATCTATGGGTACGGGAATAAATGTTGGCTCAGAAAATTGGTCCAAATTGGGTAAGGATACCGGAGTCAACATAGATTCGAAAATGGAAACTGAATCCCAAAGTTGGGGATCGGGTTCACATTCACAATCTAATTCAATCTCATTGAAATTAAAACTAGCCAATTTGTCCAAGGATTGGGTTGAGCAAGTTCATATTGATGTGATGAAATTAAATTTTGATCAAGGTCTTCTAGACAGAATGATTCTTGGTTCCTATTAACTTGCTCAAGAATGTTGGAAAGTCTAGAAATTTGATCATTCATTATATCTTGCAGCCGATCCACTTTTTCTTCTAACCCATCGAATAGATCAATGGTGGACTGAAACCTTGGTGATGTGGGAAGAGACGTATATGAAGATAATGGTTGAACAGGTGGTTGACCATATGGCTCAGGGGTATTGAATCCCATTGACTCTGTGAAGAGTAGTAATGATTATTTCAATCTTGTTCATAGTATTGGGACTGGGGCATGTAATGATTCGGATAAGACCAATCTGGCACACTAGGTTGGTCAAAGTTATGATATGCCTGGTTGGTAATATCCGAATAAGAGGTTGGTGTGTAATATGGATTAAAATTGGAAAAATTATTATATGCCATATCACACAATCACAAACAAAAAGAAAACAAACAAATGAGCAAAAAAATTCTAACCTAAGTTAGGGTAGACCTATGACCTAGACGACTCCTAACTGGTTAGACCGTCCACAGGAGGTAGGGTGTAGACTTTGACCACAAGTTAATCAGCTAGGTCAGGGCAAGAGTGGTGGGAGGTTTTCCGTCAAAGACGTTCCTTAATTAAATAACCACCAATCTTCGGGCTTTCGGCCCTCAATCCCCTTCCTAGACACTGATTTGGCAGGAGTCAATTTCCAATACCGTTCCCCCTTAGGATAATCTCCTAATTGAGTCCGAGATGTCCCTAGGGCCAACGTCTACTATTTTTTAGTTAGGCTTGGGTTAGTGAGTGAGGAGATTGTTTGTGGGCCAAGGAAGGGTGATGAAATCCCCACCTTGTCTTATTTATAGGACATGCCCTTAAGTAAATTTTGTGCACGTGTAAAGCAGTAGATAAGTATTCACTCAAAGCAGATAAATCAGCCAAGGGTGCTTCCTTATAAATCCCCGGCAACGGCGCTAAAATTTTGATTGAGATTTACCTGCACACAAAATAAATAATATTAGATTTAGAACAAGTTGTGCAAGTGTACAAAATATGTAAATAAGATTCACTCAAAGCATCAACCAAGAGATGAGTCCTATTCTACATGCAATGCGAACGTACCTTGCTTCAGCACTCTTCAACAGTAAAAATAAAGGAATTGAAAAGACACGTGCCTAATATGCAAACGTCTAATCAATTTTTATCTTTAACAACAAGTATTTTACTGTTGATTAATTAGCAGTAAGCAGGGTTATCACAGAACAAAGTTTAACAGAGCAGTAGACAGATATTGCAATTTGCAGCAACCTGCAAAAAGATGGATCAGTAGGGAACTACTCAGGCCGCGGTTTCGCGGCAATTGCCGCATTTCCGCGGCTCTGAAGTAGGCTCTTGTGCTCTGCCTTCGAGGGCAGAGGCACAGAGTTGCTATATGTCCACTTCTGCTGTCAGTTTCCCTATTCTCCAAACCTGCAAACAGAAAGAATAAAAGAATTAGTTAATAATTTTTTTTATTTTTAGAGAAAAACTTACCGTCCCTCCCCGGCAACGGCGTCAAAATTTTGATTGAGATTTTCTTGCACACAAAATAAATAATATTAGATTTAGAACAAGTTGTGCAAGGTTCTCAATTTGAATCCGCGGTAGCAGTGGCTATGCGGGTCATGATCCTCAGGGAGGGACTAGCGATGGAAGCGTTTAAGTAAGATTCTCTAAAAATTATTTTCTTTTATTATTTACAATGGTATATGATATTTACAATGAGAAGGTGAAAAGTAAATTTGAGAGAGATGGAGATCTAAACTAGAATTAGAAAGAAAGAAAACTATACATACATACCTCTTCTACCTTGCTTACCTTTGATCCGTGCGATGACTTACCTTGTCTTGGAAGGCGTACAAGTATGGCGTATAGGATCGTCCGCCTTCTTGATCTACACTATGAAAATAAAAGACAAACTATGAAGACTTGTTCATCGCCATAGGCCATCAAGGGCTCTTCTTCGGCTAGACAGTCTCGAAGCAATTGGTTTCATGGTGAGCAAGACATTAGAGAAACAACAATAGAAGAAAACAAAAACTGAGATACACAAGAATCAACAAGAATAAAAGAACATAACATAATAAAAAGAACGAACCTCGATTCGATTTATTTAACAATGGCGGAAAAGCAAAACTTACACCGATTGTCACCCTTAGTACAAGTAGATCTCCTTCCTCCATGAGAACATCATCTCCTCTTAGTTTACAAAAAAGAAAAATAGAAATTACAAAAGAGAAAAGAAAATCTAAACCAGAAGAAGAAAGTCTAAAACCCTAGATTTGGCCCTCTGGCTCTGCCTCTGGACGCTCTTCTCGGTTGCACTGCAGGGGTATTTATAGGAGCAGAAGGAGGTAGAGTCCCAACACAACTCTCCCACGAAAACCCGTAGACAGATAAGACTGAATTGCCGCGGAAACGCGGCTTGGGCCGCGTTTCCGCGGCCTAGTGGTGGCGGCTGGCCACGCGCTTTGACGCGTGGCTTCTCCTGGTCCGTCCATCTGGTCGTTTCCTTCTGGAAGCTGCATCTTGACTCTTCATCTTGGGATTTCGAGATAACTTGGGAAGCAAGTTACCTTAGATCTCAAATCTTCCCATATCCTTTAAACGAAATTTGCTATCCTTCTTTGGCTTTTATCCTCATCCTGCAAGTGTTTAGGGTTGAATAGAAGTCTATCCTTCCCTCTTCTTTGTATTTGCAACTTTGGCCCTTGTGTATTTGCAATTTCGGCAATTGATATTTGCAACTTTTACATTGGGCTTGAATATGGGCTTTTGGGCTTCTTTTAGGCTTTATTTATTATTAAATAAGAACTCAAGGCCTGCACACAATAAATCATAAAATATTAGTAAATGTGCAGAATTATATGAATAAATATGAAAATGTGATGATAAATGTCATGATAAAAATGCACTTTTCACTACCAATCAGCGACCTTTCATTGGGTTCGGACCCGTTGGCCCCTCCTGGAGCGCTATAAATAGCACTCCGGATTCTCAATTAAAAAACACACCAATAACAGCGAGAAAAAAAAATCTCTCAATTGAAAGACACCAACACCAAACAACTCTCTCTCTCTCTTTCTATCTGAGTTCTGAAGCAAGTCTGTGTTCTGAACTGGAAAGTAGAGTTCCAAAGCGACTTCCAGCGAGAAGTGGGAATCCGAAGCGACTTCCAAAGGAGATTCTGCAAAATTCGTTCTGAAAGAGGGCTCTGGAAATTCAACAGATTCTTTTAATAGAATTGTTGTCTAAATCTGGGACTTCTGAAGAAGAATATTCTTCAACCTTCCTTCATCCTCAGCAGTGGGTGCTCCTCCAAAGTAAAGGCAAATATTCATCCGAAATTGTCCTTGTACCGCTGCTTCAACGATCATGTGAAGGTACTGGTTGACTACGGTTTGACCGTACGGTGATTTGGTAGTGCTATCCAAATACCGTGAAGGAGTGTTGTATCTTGGGAGACCAGCGTCCATTATCCCGTTAGCACCGGTGCGGGGGACGTAATTGTCTTAAGGAGATTCGCTCTAAGCGTACCTCACTCCAAATACTGTATAAGTGGATTAAGTCCTTTATACAGGGGATATACTTTACAGTATATCGAGACTGATTTAGATTCAGTCTAATTGGTGTTTAACCAAGGAAGGAAATTGAAAGGTGGTTCTTAAATTAAGGAACATTCTATTGAACGGAAAACCTCCCACTTGATATTTGCCGATTTGGCCAATTAGATTGTTGATATCTCAGTGATCTTGATTAGTTGTCAGATTGATTTCTATTAAGCAGATTCCCAACAACAGGGACATGGAGGTTGTCTAATGAAGTATGCTGTGGAGGGGACACAGATTAGAAAAGGTCAATGGTTTTGTTTTGATGGGGTTCAATGAATAATTTTAAATCTAATGATGATAAGATAGAAATGGATATTATGAGAACTTTTAGGGGTGTATAGAGCAAATTATGATAACTTGAAATTAATAAGTGAGAGAAAAAGAAGGCATATGTAGATCGTAAAGTGGGTGGGTGTGAATAGAATTTCCAAAAAACATATCAAAGCCCCCAAAAAAATCGAGTAAGAGTGAAGTTCACGAACCTAAAGACGCGTGAATTGACACTGAAAGTCAAACTCTAGATTGAAGGGCAGATCAATGGAGGTGGATGAGAAGATGAGAGGAAAGACAGCGGGTGAGTGTGAGAGAGGGAAAGAGAGTTCTGCGGTTCAACTGGAAGAAGAGAGGGAGAGAGGCTCAGAATTGGGGGAGAGAGATGAAGATCAAATAGAAATTTTGAAAAAATTTTGAGTTACCACCTGAGAGAGATAATTTTGGAAATTCGGGGGGTGTTTTTATTATTCCGGTTATGTACCTTGACCTGATGAGTGCCTTTAATCAGTTTGCTGGGTTCAGACATTTGCACTCGGACAAGTGAATCTACCGGGAGCGGATATTTCCACCCCAAAAAATTATGAAGATACCTCAGTGATTAAGACACAAACAAATGTGATAAAGGCACCCCAAAAAATCAAAAAAAAAGGCCAAAATACCCTCTTCTTCTCCCCCTCCATTCCATTCCCCTGCTCACCCCACCGGCGAACCCCCTCTCCCAAACCGCCTCCCTCCTGGCGACCCCTCCCTCTCCGGCCTCCCCCCGCTCCCCCGCCCCTTCCCTGACCTCCCCCCACTCCCCATCCCCTCCGATATCCCCCTCCCTGGCCTCCCCCTTTCGTCCCCCTTCCCCTGGATATCCCCCTCCCCTTGCCTCCCTGTGATGCCCTGTTCCTGTGGGTACGGAGACATAACTGTGATGTATATCCTCAGGTCAGAAATATCCTCACGTATATACGCTAATCATCAATACAGATAAGAATCAGAGTGTGAAAGCATAGTAGTAATATACATTCTAACAGAAAAGTATAAGTACATGGTCATCACAGAGAGTGATACAATATTACGAAAATATTACATAACAGAAAATATAAAAGTACATTATATGAAGAGATATATATAACAAAAGCTGAGAGATGCTCACAGCAGTAAGAGAGGTCTCGAGAGCCAATCAGGAGAAGAGCTGGGAGGAAGAGCTATGGTGATGTTCACGCTTCTGCTGCGCTCTGATCACCACAGAAGGATCCGTTGCACACTCTGAACAGCTACAATAAGGCCACGATGGTCTAGGTTCTAGAATCTAGACATGAGGATCTAGAGTTATCAGATGCAAACCGGCGAGTATATATGATAAAGTCAAGTGGCGTGCATATCAGGCACGCGTGTACAGGAAAGGTGTATCGTGAATATAAGTACAAATGGACATCAAATGAGACAGTAAGTAAAATAACTACAGGAAAACCAGTTATACAAGTCCACATTACTGATCTGTGAGATTAGTACGTCAAAAGAATAATCCAAACAAGAAAACCTTATATATATACCCTACGCCTCGCGTCACTGTAATCTGAGTTTATATAACCTAGGTTTGCCTTCAAAATAACAGAATAATGAAACAGTAAGGAAACCCAAAATAAGCAATTAAGTAATTCAACAAAGTAGCTCAAGTATTAGTGTAAGTGATGAGCAGTATAGATCAAGAGTATAGTTAGTCAGATATCAGGAGCATGTTATTATTAAGTTATTAAGACTCATCTGATTTGTATGCATCAGTATGTGTCCCATTCCATATACCTCAGCATACAGACTAGAGAGTAAGTTATTACAAACTGATGGAGATCGATGAACTATGCTTAGAATGGGTCTCGTACATGCTCGGGACAACGATTAAAGACTATTCGGTACTGCCGAAACGTACCGCTAGGTACTGTTGACACTCTAAAAAAACACACGATTCCTAACTGGCTTGAACAATGTCTAACTTGTCGACATCTATAAAAGACAAGTGGCAGACAAGCTGACGACCAGTTCTTCACCCATCTCAAGGGGACGAATCAGCAACTTGAGCTCTACTGATCCAGTGAAGCATACAGTAAGCCAAGATCGTCCTTGAAAGCTCGTGATAAGGCCCAAGCAGGTTTAGAGACACTAAGTTAGCTCAACATTTAGTCTCGCACGAGCCTACGAGATAGATCTCAAAACTAAAAGTTACTTAGCATCGCAGGAAGCTCTCTCATAGCCTCGCTGCGAGCTAACTTACAGCTTCGACTGGAAATACTAAGTTAACTCCGCAGAAAGTTAACTTCGCTCGAAGCTCCAAGCAGCCGAGCAAAAGGTTGACTGGCTCTGCTGAAGAGCTTTCTTCTAGTTTCGCCACAAGCTTCTCCCAACTCCGCTATGAGCTTAACGCAATGGCTCTGTTGCGAGTCCTTTATAGTAATTTTGACTAAGCAAATCTCCAGATAAAATCAAATCTCCAGATGAAATCATGTTGATTGAAATCAAATTTAGCAGTTGCCTACCATGATCTTTTGACTCTCCCAATTAGGTAAGAAGATCAAGGGAGTATCCCTCATTTAGTAGAGCGAATCAAGGGATTAGTGATTAGTATCTAATTTTGCATAATTTTCATCACATTCTCATATTTATTTCAGGTAAAATTTTGCTAATAAAACCTTGCTTGCTTGATCCTAGGTCCATGGTATGCAAATGAAGAAGAAGACCTAAATCACCATTTAATTGGTGATTAAAAGCCTACCAAGTAGCCATTGACTTTAGGGTGAAGATTTTGTCAGCTCAGAGTATCAAATCGCAAATCCAAAAGATCAAGGCATCAGAAGACAGTCTGGGCGACACATTGCCCGAAGCCAGGCGCGCGTGCCTGCGCTTTGGGCCACGTGCTTCCCACGTGGCCCCCTTTCCCCTGGTGCCTATAAATACCCCCCTGGGGTCTTCAGTTTGAGTAGATCCAGAGTTAGAGCAAGTTGTGTAGCTTTGTTGTTAGTTTATAGTTGTTGTTCTTCTTCTTCTACTTTTAAGTTTTAGCCATTAGAGTGAAAGAGAGAGAGAGTGTGTAAAGTGTTATATTTGAAGGGTGACAAGATAATACAAGTACTACTTCTCTTCCTTCTTTCCAATTTACTTGTCTTTGCCATTTACTTTTACTTCTTTGTTGTAGTGTAACTCCTTTCTTCTTCACCTCTTTTCTTTTACTTTGTTTTAGTGTAACTCCCTCTCTTTAACTTTCTTTTTTTTTTGTTTTCTTGTAGTGTAACTCCCTCTCTCACTTCTTTTCCTTTGTTGTTTCTTTTACTTTTATGGCTAACTAACTTTTCAATAGCATGGCTAACTAACTACTAACCCACTAATTTCTAATACTTGATTGATAACCCAAATGAGTCAATAGTGTCAAACAAGCCTTGTGCAAACAAGAGCTATGACATCTTAAGACGAGGGTTCTAACTCTAATTTACCTACAAGTATTTACTTTCTTATACTTCATACTTAATGAGTTTTGATGATCTATGAGTTATGTACTTTACTTGATTTTGTAAGTTAGAGACTTCTCCTTTTAACTTTGCCGATACCAATAGTGCACTCGAGTCTTCCCTTATTCTCCCCTTCTATCGGATCTTGATAAGGGAATGTCTGAGTTTTTGCCGTGTAAAGCTAAGTTTTAGGATGAATCTTCACTCGATTTTCACGTGAAAAGTTTCAATGCAAGAGGTTTGTATTCGCCTATGATCCATCGTGAGGCTATCTTCCAAAAGTTAGAAATTAGTGGAGCACTTATAGAAAGTTAGCCATGCATTTTTACAACTAAGAAAAAAAATCACTTTTTACAAACCACCAAAACATTTTCCAACAATTCTTCAAACAACTTGTTTTCACTTTTCAATTCTTTATTTAGACACAAAGAACTTTCTTTCTTCTTGAACTTTGAAGCCGCATCAAGCTTCCATCGCTCTCCCTCCTTGTGGATACAACCCGTATAGCCACTTTGCTACTACGGAAGAATCGCAAAAGCAGTAACATCAACCCACACTTCCTTCTCTTATTTTAGTACTTGCTTTTTGCCGATCAATTAGCGCTATGTGCTATCCCTAGCTTCGCAAAAGTTGTTTCTAACCTCGCGGCAAGGCTACTTTTCAGATACAAAACAAATTGACTCAATCTGTTTTCAGATTTTTAGGGCGATTATACCCCTGTTCTCCCTATAAATAGCCTACTAGAGGCTCACAAAAAGGGGTTGAAGGTACGAAGAGAGAGGAGAAACGGGCCAGGATAGAGAGAAATTAGAGATCTATTTTCTCACTTCCAAGAATTTAGAGAATTGTTTCTCTAATCCTACAAGGATAAATTTAGGTTGCTAATACCCTAAGATCTTCCTCCCTCTCAAGGAATTTTAAGAACCAAGCGAGAAGGAATTCCCAAGAGGAGGCAGTTCGATCATCTGACCGGTCGCATCGTCAAAGGGATAAAGTGATCGTGCGCTGATCATATTCCCACCGGCACACTTTCCCAAAATCTCAAAGGAAATCTACCTGTAATTTTTCTTTTCAATTACTTGTAATTTAGCTCCTTGATACTTTTTTGTAAGTTTTCCCCTTTATAAAATCAATGAAAAATAAGATGGCAACTCTGTTGGGGAGGTCGGTCTTCTGGCGCAACAAGGAGACAGTGTCGCAATGCGATGGTCAGCATCCTAAGCCCGTTACTTTTGAAAACTTGGTCATTTATTTCGACCAAGGGAAATTTGAGGAACTCCTCTCTGGAGGTAGTCCAATGCTCCACGCATATAAGAAGGTCTCGGTGACTAAGGTTTTGGAGCAAAAACCAGTCCTAGATGGGCGAGTAACCGAATGGACCTCCTTCCAACTCCTCCCAGCCTCACGCGAGGCTAGCCGGTTCTCTGTGAACCTAAATCTCCTCTTCCAAAGCAGATATGGAGGCCAAACAGAAAGTTCCATGTGAAGCTTCAAGCGTAGCTACGCCACAGGCTCGCCTATCCCGTGAAGATAAAGGCAAAATGCCTGCCTGCTTCGTCGAGACTATCTGCCGTGAGGCTAGGGCGGCAACTCTGCCTTCGCTCAATCCAGGAGCAGTAACTCCTCGCACCAACCTCGTTCTCACGAGCAAAGCTACTGATAGTTTAGCAAGCACAGCGCCAGTACCTCAGACGCGCGGAGTTCCCAGCCGCCAGGCTGGAACTAAAGCACATAGCAGTGCTAACCACCTTCGCAACAAGGTGGCGAACAAAGCGCCACAGTGTGCTTCGCTCCCCAGTTCCTCAAGCGTTAAGTTCGCTCTTCGCAGCGGAGCTAAGGGATCATCCTTGGGTACTGATAGCGGTGCTTATGCAACTTTAGCGCCTAAGGGTGATCCTAAGGTTCTTAGCCGCGAAGTTAGAGCTAAGGCACTATCTAGTGCCAATCACCTCTGTGGTGATGAAAAGAACGAGGCACCATCCTGTGTTTCGCTTCCAAAGCTTGCGAGCAAGAAGGTGGTGTTGAAATTACCTGAACGCATCAATGCGCGATCTACCTGAGCCTCTACGCTGAGTCGCTCAAACTCGGCTGGGTCTGAATTGCGAGAGTTCTTAGCAAGCAAACGGAAGTCAGAATCACTCTAGACTTCTCCCTCCTATTGTCAACAAGTGGAATGTCAGTTACTGACGGTCCACACAGTTCATTGCCGACTAGGACCAATCACCGCTACTCTTCCAAACCGACAGTCAGTCTTTGATCGACTATCAGTGCAAGCTCCTGTGAAGTATCGTTAAAGGAGTATATCGCGAGATCTACCAGATCTGCCCTCTGCATCCGTTAATATAATCGGAACGGGACAAGAACCGCGTAGGGGCAGACGAGGGCCGAATAGTGCTAACTCTCTTCCTTCAGTTCTCTAGATCCTGACTATAGCCCGAGCTTAGGCCAAGTCCTGGTGAACGAAGAGGTTGTCTTCTCAAATACCAGATCTAGGGTCGCAAACCCTACATCTATGAGCGGCCATCCTCCTCAACTACAGTAACCTCACTAGAGCCAATGAGGAGATTATTCTAATGGTCTGATGAAAAGGACGAAGACAGTGGGTATGCCTCTTCAGCAATAGTCAGCTCGATATGAATAGATAGAGTGTCGGTACATATGACTGATAACAGTAATGATGACCTCCGTCGATGGTTGGAAGCTCAAGAGCAAACCTCCAAGGCCCAGTAAGAAGCCTTAGAAAACATTCAACAGACGCTCGCCCAACTCCTCACTAACCAGAATAATAATGATACCGAGAGTAATCATAATGAGGAAGAACATCATAACAATGAACAACCCAAGACTGAGAAGTCGAAGGATATGGATGCTGAAATTCTTAAAGGCATCCAAACTCAGATCGCATCTATAGCCCAGAGGGACGAACTGAAGAAAGTAAGGGCAGTCCGTCCCTACCCCTTGAATGGGACTCAGTACCATACCCACCAAAGTTTAAGCCACCAATACTACACACGTATGATGGTAAGAGCTCACTGAACCTACACATTTACTACTTCTAGTCTAAGACCGGTAACGTTATAGACAATGATGCTATTATGTCCAGACTGTTCCCTGAAGGGGGTAGTATTCGACTGGTTCCGAAGCCTTCCTTCGGACTCTATCAATTCTTGGATCGACTTGGAAACTCGATTTCTTTCTCGTTTTTACGAAGATGACACTGAGGTAACCATGAACAAACTTCTCTCTACCATACAAAGGAAGGGCGAATCTATTCAAGACTACATTGAGCGGTTCAGAAACTTATCCCTGATGTGCCCAGCAGGGATGCCATTACCCATGCTCTTGTAGACATGCACATAACTTTCTGGACCAAGTGGAGATTCGTATGGGGGCTGTCAAAGCCCATCCTGGAAGGAACTAGTCGAACAAGCAGAGATAGCTGAAAAGTCGGCTAAAAAGTTTGAACCATTTACGCCTAAAGGCAAATGGGGTATGAATAATAAGGGACGCAACGACATGGCGCAGTCTTCCCAAGCCAAAGGAAAGAGACTATGTCTGTTGAATAGTCAGGGGACGTTCATTCGAAGGCCAAGAAGAGCGGTTTCAATAATCAGGAGTCTAATTTTTCTCTGAAATAGTACTCCTTCAAAGACGAACAGTGATCGCAATATTCCATTTACTCCATAAAGGGAATAAATTGAAGTTGTCGGATGCTCGGCGTCCTAATGAAGTGGGACGCACGAACGATCCTAACTATTGCCTCTTTCATAGGATGGTTCATCATCTTACTGATAAGTGCTTTGTCCTCAAAGATAAAATTCAAGCTTTAGTCGATGCCGGAGTTCTGACTCTAAAATTAGAACAAAAGAAAGTCACTGCAAACATGGTGACCCTTGAGTTCGGCAAAATCCCAAAGGTTACAGTTCCTGAGGGGACCTTTCCAATCCCAGAAGCATGGCTAGAAATAAAGTATTCTTCAGCCAAAACTCAAGAGATCAAGGGTCTTGTTCCCTTGACATTGAAAACAGGGTAAATCATGTGGATACACTTAGACCTTGCCCAAGACGAACAATGAGATTCGAAGAAATCCAAGCCAAAGGGCAAATCCTACAATGTTATCTCCATCTTGTTGGATGATGGCAATCTCACATAAGCTTCTCTTAGCGATTCTGAAGGGGAAAAGCATGCTTGCACAGTGCAGGCTGATGTACCTCAGCCAACAGGTACTCGATCCAAAAAATCATACTTAAAACAGTATGAGAAAGTTACTGGGGAGACACAATAGCAGACGACGTCAGTACAAATACCCACACCGGCTCTGCTCCCAACAACGGGGAAAGAGAAGCTGAAAGAAGTCCAGTTTGACCATGTCCTGAAGAAGCCTTCAGGCCCAGGGCTTAACATGCCCTTTCGTTTTGACATATTGGCCCAGCTGGCTAATATCCCAGCTCGTATCATCATACATAAGCTCCTTCGTCTCTCGAAAGAAATAAGAGAAGCGCTTAGGGATGCACTGGCTAACTCAGAATCATTTCTGACACATATGCCAGAGATCCCTAGGAGTGACACTCAGCCCTCTTGCTCTGAATGTCATCATGTACAATCGAAAGTACCTGCTATTACTTTCACAGCTGAGGATATGCTTCTCAAGGATAATAAGCACGATCGACCTTTATATTACACTAGATACATCGGTTCGACATGCATTGAAAGGGTACAGGTTGATCCCGGGTCCACACTTAACATCATCCCCAAAAGGCTCCTCTACTTCCTTGGCATACCACTATATCGGTTGTCTGCAACCATGACAATAATATACGATTTTAATGTAGGGAGTAGTTGTCATCCACTTAGAAAAATTCGATTTTGTTGCCGAATTGGGAGCCTGAAATCAGAGGTGACATGCTATGTCATTGACGCTGGCGTGTCATACAACTTGTTACTAGGGAGACCTTGGATCCACGCTAATTGGATTGTTTCCTCCATTCTGCACCAGTGCTTCAAATATGTTGAAGATGATGCAACAGTACGAACTATCTTCGCCGAGAAGCAACCATTCAAAGGGGTAGAAAACTACATTACTGATGCTCTTCTATATCAGGAAGTCAGTAAAACAGCATAGGAGTCATTGTCTGACAACGATGATAGTGGCAATGAAGCAGATTCAGAGTCTGAAGGTGACACGCCAGCTACTTTGGTAGGCAAACCAATTATAGCGTGTTTTAATAATCCCCAATATAATACTCTTTCTGAAGATGAGAACGAATGGGTGATTACTGAGAGTTTTTCCTTTGATTATCTTGTGAGTGTCGAATTGTTTGAATCCGTTACGGATAGCTCTCTGTACATGCCATTGCATAAATCAAGTACATCAAGTGTGTCTATGGAACATATAGAAGGATCCGTTTTAGTGATTCCTCCGTCCAGAAAGGGTTAGTCACCAATAATATTCGGTAGAACCCAACTGCAAAGGCCTATAGCCACGGATTCGAGTTCAGACTCAGACACCCCGTAATTTTTTCATTATGCACGATCAACACAGCATATGATGAGGAAAATGGAATACAGCCTGTAGTGTGGGAAAGGCCTGAATTTCAAAAAAGAAAAACGTGGTTTTCTGCGCAACTTTGTGCTGAGAGGAAAACCGGCAAATTACTATGATAACATACGTAAGGGGTTGGGATACGTTACACCTACACCGCCAACGATGGTTCGATCCAAAGATAACAAACCAATCCTATCACGTCCTGTCTCTTCCACCGAATGGGACTCAGATGTCAGTGTAGGAACGTTGTTCAAAGAGCTCACTGTTAATATGACTTCAAGCAGCCAATTGGAGCCAGCAGAAGCTACTGATGAGGAACCATGGGCTCAGCAATTGGCTTTCCAGTGAGAAAAGTGGTTCGAACAGCGCGAACCACCTACTGAAGTCAAAGTGATTCAGGTTAACTTGGGTAGTCAAGATCACCCTAAACCCATCTTTGTAAGTGAAAGCCTATCACTTATAGAAAGAGAAGAATTGATGGTACTCGTAAGAGAGTATATCGATGTCTTCACATGAAACTACGAGGATATGCCCGGACTTGATCCACAAGTAGCCATGCATCGTCTGAACATCAGGCCTGACGCCAAGCCAATCAAGCAACAACAACGCCGATTTCGCCCGAACATTATAGACGCTATTGAAGCCTAAGTCCATAAACTCATTGCATGTGGCTTCATATGGGAGGAACAGCATCCAAATTGGGTTGCTAACATTGTCCCCATTCTCAAGAAGAATGGAAAGATTCGGATCTGTATTGACTACCGCAATCTCAATATAGCCTGTCCTAAAGACGAATTCCCATTGCCCATCACCGATGTCATGATTGACAATACCTGCGATTCGAAAGAATGTCTTTCATGGACGGGTTCTCAGGGTATAATTAAATTAAGATGTATCCAGACGATGAGAAGCATACTTCATTCCGGATACTGTTGGGGGTGTATTGCTATACCGTGATGCCTTTCGGATTAAAGAACGCGGAGTAACTTATCAGCGCGCGATGAGTGTATTTTCCGTGACCATCTCCGAAAAACAGTAGAATGTTATGTCGACGACATTGCTGTCAAAATCCACGATAAGAATGACCAACTTCGTGACTTGAGAACGATGTTCGACATAATGCGGGCTCATCGACTAAAGATGAATCCGACAAAATCCTTCTTGGGGTTTCGAGTGGCAAGTTCCTTAGATTCATTGTTACATCAAAGGGGATTCATCTTGACCCTGACAAAGTCAAAGCCACTCAGAGCTTGCATCCACCTAAGAATCTCAAAGAACTTAGGGGCCTACAAGGTAGACTGGCTTATATCAGAAGATTCATCTCAAATCTCTCAAGCCGTTGTCAACCGTTCACCCGACTCATGAAAAAGGATGTCGCTTTTGTATGGGATCAAGCCTGTCAAGAAGCTTACGAAGATCTCAAAATATATCTCACAAAACCTCCAGTCTTAGTAGCTCCCACATCAGGAAAACCATTCCTACTTTATATAAAAGCTATGGACCATTCTCTCGGTGCTCTGTAGATGATAATGGTCATGAACAGGCTATTTACTATCTGAGCAGGACTCTGATAGGGCAGAATCTCGCTATAACCCTATTGAGAAGGAATGGTTAGCTCTTGTCTTTGCTATTCAGAAGACACGACATTATTTGGTCGGCCAAATCATACATGTCATTTTCAGAGTGAATCCTTTGTGTCTTCTTATGACGAACCAGGATCACTGAATTCTAGATTAGCTAAATGGGCCCTCCTTTTATCTCAGTACGATATGTTCTTTGTCCCTCAGAAGGCGGTTAAAGGTCAGACAATTGCAGAGTTCTTGGCTGCTCATCCGGTTCCGGAAAGCTCAAAACTTCATGAAGATATTCCAGATAAAGTCTTTGAATCTAATATAATTTTAGAGGATGAAGTTTGGCAGATATTCTTTGATGGAGCATCACGAACAGGTCGTAAAGGCAAGATCATTGCTGGTGTAAGGGTTGTGTTTATCTCACCGCAAAATCATATCCTTCATAGGGCATTTTCTCTGATAGAATCATGCTCCAACAATGTGGCAGAGTACAACGCTCTACTCATTGGCCTTCAGCTCGCCCATTTAATGGGGGTATGCTACCTTGAAGCTTACGGTGATTCAAAATTGATTATCAATCAGGTTAAAGGTGAGCCATGAGGTTGAAAGAACACCTAGAGGGGGGATGAATAGGTGTACGTGCTAATCTAGGAACTAAATGCGCTAAATGCGGAAGCTAAACACAAATTCTTGCAACACACTTAATACAACATACAAGTGTAGCCGAATTTCCCGTGAAGGGCTCTGGACTAACTCCTCTTGATTCCCCTTGAATGGGTTGAGGTGTTATGTGAAGCTCTTGTGGTTAAGTATAAGTGAGGCACACACAAACAACCAGGCATATACAAGATATATCAATATGAAATATGCAAGGTACAATGCAAGCAATGTATGATAAGAATAATGAATGATGCTTTGCACAAATAAACAAGAGAGAGAGTTAGAGAGACAATGGATCAAACGCTAACAACAAGATATGTTTCGAGGTTCGAGCCCTAGCTCTACTCCCCGCCTACACCACCGTGTAGGATTTCCAATCCACTATCTCCCACCGAGGGAAAGAGGATTGTTACAACACTAGGAGTACCAAACTCCTCTCTCAAACAACCACCTCACAACTGAGGGCTAGGCCTGTAGCCAAACAACAACCGATCCACCTCACACTTGAGGGATACAAACCAACAACCAACTCCACCTCACCAAGAGGGAGCAAACACCAATCTCCACCTCTACCAAAGAGGGAGCAAACACAAACCCAAATCAACAACCTCAACCTCTACCAAAGAGGGAGCAATACAAGAAATCAAGGGTTTATAATTAGTGGTATATCTCAACCACAAACCACTATCCTTTTTTCACAAACAAAGATCCTAAATAGATTAGGATAGAATGATAGCTCAAGTGTGAAAAACTAGGTGTTTGGAAACAGAAACTCAAAGAAAAAAATACTTGGGAAAACTCTTATAAAAGATAGAAAATGAAAGCCAAGACAAATCTCCTAAAATACTCTTTTCTTTGATTTTTCCAAAACCTAAAACAAATAAGATTGGAAGTTTAAAGCTCAAAAACATTTTTGAAAACTTCTTTTAAACACCAAGAATAGAGAGAAATTTTAGCTCATAAAAACTTCGTTAAAAACACCAAGCAATGGGATATATATAGCCCCAAAACAAAACTAGCCGTTAGGCTGATGTGGCAGCCTGACAGGCCTGGCGGTCGGCCGCCGGTCGACCGCCAACGGTCAAAAATGTGACCGTTCGGCAAACCCGGTCGACCACCCAGTCGACCCAAACAAACAGAGAGCTCTGCTCTCAGACCGGTCGACCGCCCGGTCGACCGAGCTTGTGTCTGCCAGACATGCACAAGTCTGTGCACGTCGGTCGACCGCACGGGTTGACCGGCCCATGGTACGGTCGACCGTCTGGGTCGACCGACCTAGCCTGTCAGCACAAACCTGGGTCAGAAAAACTGAGAAAAAATATTTTATAAAAATCTTTTATCTTTTCTGAAAATTCCATAAAACTTGTTTTAACATTTTATATTGAAACACAAACTAGTGATAAAAATTTCAAGACATATATCAATCATATCAATTCATTTTTGAGTCTTGCAAATTTTATCAAAAACAAAACTTGTATTTTATCAAACTTGATTTTTCAATAGGAAATCTGATTTTCCTAAAAACTCATGAATAGACATATCAAAATAAGTTTGTTTAAGATATGAAGCATGTATGTATATTGAACACATCTAATATACATAAAAACCATGTAAATTTGTTTTGATCAAACTATCCATGAAAACAAATCCAAAACATAAATCTTGTGTATATTGTGCACTTGAGCATATCAACTATACTAAGCTTTACAAATGGATCTAAAACACACTAAACTATGGATACCTAAGTCTTCTTGACGATCTTCATCTTCAAGGCTACTCGATCCACAAACACCGTGATCCATGAGCTAGGCAAAGTGTGATCTTGATGCTTGAGCCCTGAAATCACCAAGTGAAGGCTTCCAAACTCATCTTTTTGAAGCAATCACCAACTAATATCTTGATTAATGATCTGAGACTAAAAATACAAGATAATTAGTAAACATAACTACATGAGTTAATCATCATCAAAACTAGAGTGAAAAGCTTTTGGGCGAACAGAGGTCCGTCATAAAGATTTGGTACCTTATCATCACGCAGTCATCGAAATGGCTAATCTATTTAATGGCTTTTAATCAGTCATGTGTCCCGATCTCAAAATACTAAGGCCGATGCTCTGGCTGCATTAACAATAAAGTTAGCCTTACCAGTTGACATCAAGTATCACCTTACAGTGGCTACTCGACACCTGGTTTGTTCTAAACATATGTTGAGAACCAAGAGGTCTATAACATCTCGACGGATCTTGAATCGAGAGATTGACAATTTTCCCTCATCAACTATGCTTTGCATGGTTTGCTGCCGGATGACCCTAAAGAAGCGGCATCTATCAGACGAAGGTCTCTCCATTTTTACTATGATCAAATAGTAAAGACACTCTACCGTCGCTCATATGACCGTATCCTCCTCCGTTGCCTTTCTAATTCAGAAGCGCAAGAATTGCTTAAAGAAGCGCACGATAGCATATGCGGAGCTCGTCAGCCAGGCCCAAAACTCAAAGACCGATTGCACAGACTTGGATATTATTGGCCGACCATGATAGCCGATGCCATCCAGTATGCACGAAGGTTTAAAGCATATCAAATCCATGCGGAGTTCATACATCAGCCTCCAGAGTTGCTCCATCCAACTGTTGCTTCATGGCCATTTAAAGCATGGGGAATCGACGTCGTAGGGCCAATCAGCCCCTCTTCAACAAAAGGTCACCGGTTTATCTTAGCAATAACCGATTACTTTTCAAAGTGGGCAGAGGCTATACCACTAGTGGAAGTTAAAACTTCTAACGTGGTTAATTTTATCAAACACCTTATCATCTATCGATTTGGTGTCCCTAGGCGTATCATTCATGATAATGGTCCCTAATTTGCAAGCCAGGTATTCTATCTGTTCTGTGATAGATATCGAATTTAGAATGTGGCATCAACTACTTATAACCCTGTCGTTAATGGCTTGGCGGAAGCTTTCAATAAGATAATCATTAAGCTACTCAAAAAATTTATTTTATCAAATAAGCGAGACTAGAATGAGAAGCTTAGTGAATGCCTTTGGGCCTACCGAACCACAGTTCAGATCCCGACAGGTAATACATCTTTTTCCCTGGTATACGGGTGCGAGGCAGTCATACCGTTAGAAATCCAGATACCGTCATTACGAGTCGCCTTGATGACCAGAATGACAAAAGAGAACAATGATCGCTTGCGTCTCCAAAAGCTCGAAGCCTTAGATGAGAAGCGGTTGCAAGCTCAACAACATATTGAGTTACTCAAGAGTGAATCTCAAAGGCCTTCAATAAGAAGGTTAAGCAAAGGATTTTCCAGAAAGGTGATTTGGTTTTAGCCGTCAGACGACCGATGATCATGACGCACAAAGCCAAAAGCAAATTTTAGCCCAAATGGGAATGACCGTCTGTGATAGAAACAGTCTATTCAAATGGAGCATATCGCCTTATGACTTCAGACGGAGAATGACAAGTTCCTAAAGAAGTATTATCCTTGATAAGGGTCCTTCTCATGATCAAGTTAACATTACACCTTTGATCAAGACCTTCAGACCAAGATCTCACGGAAGATGTGTCTAGTGAGAACCCAGGGAAAGCATCATGTTACTCAAAGTAACAAAATAATCCAACGCCGCTAGCGGCTAAGGATAGAGGAAAATGTTGGCCTTTAAGCCCAACATAAGTCCTTGACAACTTATCATACTGAGGGGAATAGCATGGCTAGCCCGACTCAAACGGTAGTTGGTAAAGGCGTACCAAATCCATTGATAGCTGAGGATTTGCTAAAAATCCTAAGGGACCTGTTCCCATTTGATTCCCTTTCCAAAATCACTTACCAATTCCCGTTCATACAATGGTAAGACCATATAGAAAGGTATTCATTTCTTCCTTATGAAATGACGAGTCTAACCTATCACGTTAACATTAAACCTCTAGCCTACTTCTCGGTGGATAAAACCAACATCCTTGTGAATTTGGTCAACATCCCCAGTGAATTAACTCTGCTTGTCATTCTCTTTAATAGAATGACAGGTCCACTCAAATTACTGTTATATTCAAGCACCTCTAACAGTAAATGAATCCTTGTCAAGTTAACATCACACCTCTGACAAGTTGCTTTACAAATCCTCACGGAGTTCTCTGACATATAGTCTTTCATGAGATTTATATTTCTCAGACCCCCAGCAAATCTCTAGTAGACTCTCTTCAAAGTCTATTATTTCCCACTCAGTCCCCGATGGACTTTCATGGTTGTCACGTTAACAATACACCTCTGACATTTTCTTCCAAAAATATCCAAAGGAGATATCAATTTCCCACAGAATTTATAATCAAATCCTATTCCCCCATGGGGTTATTCCTTTTACCGTTATGTCCATCTTGTCATCTCTGAACGGTAGAAATCCTGAGCTTGGTGGCTTCTCAATCGGTTATGTCCAGTTTATCACCTTTGAACCGACAGATAACCAAGTCTCATCTTTCAGACCAGTAGAGACTATTCCTTGGCCATTATGTCCAGTTCACCACCTGAACGGTAGGATTTTGAGTCTAGAAATTCCCAATCGGTTATGTCCATATTACCTCTGAACCGATGGATAGCTAGATCTCCTTTCTTATGGTACTTCAACTGTCATGTCCAGTTCGCCACCTCTGAACAGATAAGTCCATAACTTCGTTCTCCTTCCCTCTACTAAGGTCAGGAGTTCTTGCTGTCATGTTAATACGACTACCTCTGAACAGCGAATTGTGAGCCCGATGTCTCTTAGTTGGTTATGTTCATATTACCTCTAAACCAGCAGGTGATCAGATCCAATTCACCCTTGCAGTCCCTAGTGGGCTAGCTGCTAAGTTAATGTGACTACCTCTGGCAGCAGATTCAGAGTTTAGTGTGTCTTAGTCTATCATGTCCAGTATATTACCTCTGAATAGACGGGTCCCTAAAATCGGATTCACCTTCTTTGTCATCATGTCTAGATTATACCTCTGAATAACAAATTTCGAGCTTGGTGGCTTCTCGATCGGTTATGTCCAGTTTATCATCTCTGAACCGACATATGGCCAAGTCTCTCTTTTACTTATTGTTATGTTCAAACACTTCTGAACAGTAAGCACTCTGAGTTTGATAATTTCTAATCGGTTATGTCCAGTTTATCACCTCTGAACCGATGAATATCCAATCTCATCTTTGTTTGTCGTCATGTCCAGGTTATTACCTTTGAATGACAAAATTTCAAGCTTGGTGGCTTCTCAATCGGTTATGTTTAGTTTATCACCTCTAAACCGACAGATAGCCAAGTCTCTCTTTTACTTACTGTTATGTTCAAACACCTCTGAACAGTAAACACTCTGAGTTTGGTAATTTCTAATCGGTTATTTCCAGTTTGTCATCTCTGAACTGGTGAATATCCAATCTCATCTGTCTTTGTCATCATGTCCAGGTTATCACCTCTGAATGACAAAATTTCGAGCTTGGTGGCTTCTCAATCAGTTATGTCCAGTTTATCACCTCTGAACCGACAGATAGCCAAGTCTCCTTTTTGCTTACTGTTATGTCCAGTTCGTCACCTCTGAACAGTAAACACGCCGAGTTTGGTAATTTCTAATCGGTTATGTCCAGTTTGTTATCTCTGAACCGATAAATATCCAATCTCATCTTTCTTTGTCATTATGTCCAGTTCGTCACCTCTGAAACAACAAGGCTTCGTATCTGGTGATTCCTAATCATCATGTCTAGGTCATCCAATGATCTTTAATCTGTTACGTTAATATTTACCTCTGAATAGTAAAGATCGTCAAGCTCATTTCTTCCATCCTCATTTCAATATGATTTGAGTCGAGCTATTTCTCAAATTTATAACTAATCCTATCAGGTTATCACCTCTGATTAGATTAGTTATATCATTATATACAACTTAAAAGTAAGAATTGTAACTCAGAAGATAAAACAAGTTGGAAATACAACAGAAGGAGTCAAATAAAATACTTTTTATTGATTCAAAAAAAGGGATACATGGATTACAAGCTACGGGGGTGCTTCGTAGGACTTGATCCGTTCTTCAAGGATGGACAGCCTATTCTTTCTCTCCTCAGCAGCTCTGATGAATGCCTGCGACCTCAACTCGACCTCATTAAAGCTCGCTTTCTGGGACAGGCGTGCCTCAATTTCAGCAAAGGATGCCCTCTGTGCTAGCTCCTGTTGCAGGACTTCGTCATTTTGAGCATTAAGCTGCTCTAGCTGAGTAATCTCCTCAGGACGCACCGGTTCAGCCTTGGACAAAAGAAGATTGGCCTTCTTGAATCATTTCCTTAGCCTTTTCAATCTTATCCTCAGCGTCGAGAAGAGCACTATTGGAAGCATCTATGGCATCCTCAATTTCTACTCTCTTTGTCTCCAAGGATTTCAAATTTGAAGAAATTGCCTTAGCTGCTTCCTCAGCAGCAAGATGAGCTTCATGCAATTGAGCAGCGACGTGTTCAAGATGTTCATTGACTGAGGAGTCCAAGTCTGAATGGCTGAGGCGGCGCCATTCGTCTACCTCTCTCTCAAGCCTCTCCACTAAAAGCTCTAATGTGGTAGCTTGGTCATCCCCTCCAAAGTCTCGAATACTGTCAATACTTCAAGAGAGGATCACCTTCAAAGCAGAGAACAAAGTAGTCTAGCCCTTCAAGACCAAAGCAACAGATCACTTCAAGCCCTTATAAAAGCTGTCGACCAGCTCAGCCACAAATTCATTCTTGGCTTCAACTACTCCCAGTGAACGAGTGGCCCCTGAAGGCAAAGCTTTCACCGGTTTCACTGACATAACTGTAGAAGGAATGGCAGAAGTGAAATCACCTAGAGGGGGGGTGAATAGGTGATGGCTATATGAATTATGGCAATTTTTGCGGAATTAAAACTTTCACACACAAATAACACAAATAAAGACTTGCAATAAATGTAACAATTAAGGTGCAAGAATTGAAAGGAGTAGAGTTAGAGAAAATTGATCAAACGCAAACGCAAGGATGTGTTTCCGAGGTTCGAGCCACGCTCTACGTCCCCGCCTTCACACTTGAAGGATTTGCACTACTATCGTTGATCCCACCGGATCGCCAATACAAGGACACACTTGTCCCTTACACTTGTGATGCCGCAACACCACCCGAAGCTCACTAGCTCCCTTGAGGCCGATGCCTCTACAACTTCACTCCAAGAAGAAATGAGTGATCACACTTGATCACTTTACAAAAGCTCACTTGCACAATCCTAGAACCAAATATGTAGATGTAAAGCTTTAGGATTGTGGTGTGCAAATCTAGAGAGAAGCTAGAGGAATAGGCTACAAGTTGGGTGTTGGGAATTTAGGCTTTGGAAAATCTTTTATGAAGGAAAGCTTTGAAAATCTTTGTTAAACTCTTAAGAAATATTTTGCAAATTGTTGTCTAATCAATATGAGGTGACCCTCTATTTATAGGGGTCAAAAACAGCCTCAAAAACTCGTTGGAGACAAATCCCAAAAAGAAAAGCAGTCAGAAAAACTAGCTGTTGGACCTGTCAGAACTTTTGACAGAGTCCGGTCGACCGGGTCGGTCGACCGCCAACGGTCAAAAATATGACCGTTGGGGCTCATCGGTCGACCGGGTCGGTCGACCGAAAACTCCCGTAAACATAAATGAACTTCGGTCGACCGGGTCGGTCGACTGATATAGACGTGCACAGTATTGTGCACATCGGTCGACCGGACCGGTCGACCGGTCACTGTAAGTTCTGAAAAAAAAAAAAAAACAGAACTTCCAGAACCAGAAAATCTTGGTTTTGGTTTTGGGTTTTGGGTAAGATTTTGGAACTTGTAAAAACATGAAGTATAAGCATGTGTCATACTTCAAACATGTTAAAAGTAGTTTGATAAAATTCTTTTGAACACAAACTTGTTTTCAATGAAAATGTTTTTCCAAAAACTATTGTTTTTCTAAAACGCGTATTTTCAAATATGTTCTCTTTTAAAACTAAGATAGAAATGGAATTGAAAAATCTTTTGAAGCCTAACTGAAATGTGTGTGTGTGATGATCCCATAGCTCTACTTCTAATATCTAGTTTTGACAAAATGTCTAAAATAAAAATACAATTACAAATTTGTTTTTCTTTGTCGTTTTGATCTTGTCTTGATCTTCACTTCATCATCTTGATCCCAAAGCATCCTAGTTGTGCGTAGCTTGGGAATCTTCATTTTAGCGGCGTCCAAACTTGTGAGTCTTTTAGCGGAGCCGTCAAAAACAACCTGTTAAATAACCTGAAATATTCTGAAATAAAACATGTTAAATACATAACTAAATATGTTTTGTTATCATCAAAATAACTGGGATAATGGCCTTTGGGCCAACAATCTCCCCCTTTTTGATGATGGCAAAACATATGTAGTTATCACAAAATATTTTGGGTAGAGACTTCAAGTGAAGCTCCCCCTCAACACAAGCATATCATAAATGACAAAAATCGTATGTGGGCATAGTATATAAAAATGATAAACACATATTTCCATGTCAACAAGTACTCATAACATAGGACAAATACTCATGTCATATATCAAGATAGAACATGGATACATATAAAGAAATACGTCCACAAGGCATACATGTAGAAATCCAAATACATGTCCAAAACACAAATAAATACTGCATGACCATAACACACAAATAACCATAACACAAATACTACATGTCCAAAACACACAAATATCCAAACACATAAAGTACTACAACACAAAATATCACAAATATCTTTCTCAAGATAACTCTCTCAAAATAACTCTCCCCCTTTTTGACATCATCAAAAGGGGAGGTCACACATCATCATCTCCAGCTTCCTCATCAGCCATCTGCTCTTCGTCACCAGCGTCTTCGCCTGAAGAAATGACCTCATCTGGGTCAATGCCATCGACTCTGGTCCGCGGTGGTGGAACTGAAGCACGAGCTCTGGGAGGGAATGGAGGACCGGTAGACGGAAGACGACAAGCAGTCGCAGTACGATCAGGAACGGTCATGGAAAACTGTGCAAAGAGAGCCTGAAACTGGACATCCACGAATCTCATGGAGTCAGCAAAGTATGACATGTCGTTCCTGACCTCTGCCCGAAAAGCAGCTTCCTGAGCGTCACGAGCATCCATCTCCGCACGAACCCAGGCCTGGTGCGCCTCGATCTGAGTGCGGACCTCCGAAGAGAGAAGAGCTAGTAACTCAGGAGGAAATGCAGGTGCTGCAGAAGAAGAAGATCCTGGGCTGAAGATGAGCCAGGACCAGCAGGAGGATGAGGTGGTTGCACAGGAGCGTGTCTACGCAGCTGTGCTTCCATCATCTTCAGGACGACTCCATTGATGTTTGTCAGGGGGCTTGAAGGAGTTTCGGCAGAAAGATCAAAGTCAAGAGCTCGAAGAAGATGGGTAATAAGCATGCCGTAGGGCAAACTTCTACCCGCAGTACGGATTTGATCAGAGGCCATATGAGATGCAATAACTCTAGGAAAGTTGACCTTAATCCCTTTAAGCAGACAATAGATAATCAAGGGGACACAACCCCTAGCATGGCTATACTCGCCATGTTTGGGGACAATGTTGAAAAAGATAATCTTGGCAAGGACTTGAGATTGAAGAGTGTATCGACTCACTACCTCATTCCTAACTAAGCCGGGGTTGTCATCCCCGTGAATCAGGGTAGAGGCGGTGAGTGAGGACTCACCCTCAGGAAATTCGAAATCATGTAAATCATGAGAATACACATCTGCTCCGCCAGTGGAGAGATGCAGAATCCTAGCAAACCGACCGATAGAGAGGTCGATTTCCCTACCTAGAACTCTAGATGTGATCCGGTTACCATCAAATTCATAGTTGGCATAGAAGTAAGGAACAAGGGAAGTGTATACTTGTTCCTTAATGGTCAAGAACTCAACTAGATTATTATTTTGCAGGATTTGAGGGATGTCTAGGTGTTCAAAATCCTGAATGGTAACAAATCTCCCTGAATTGATATTTCTAGTGGAGAGGTGGGAGTATCTATCTTCAGCTAAATCATTTCTAAAGGGCCGTACGGGTCTAGGACCCTGAGATGAGGGTTGGGCAATACCCTTCCCCTTCTCAATACGAGATCTCTTAGGCATGATGAATAAAAATTTGATTTTTAGGTGAAATCAAGATTATGGCACGATCTAGAAGCTAAGCAACCTAAAATAGTGACAAAGGAATAGAGATATCTAAGCTAGAAGTGAAGATTCACAATAAAAATTAGATTTTTACCTTGATTGAGAATCCAAAACCCTAACTGAAAAATCCTGAAATTCTTCGAATCCGGTGGTTGGAAGTTGTTGAAATCGAAGATCTGAAGGAGGAATGAAGGATTTGAGATGGGTTTTAAAAGGATTTGGATTTGGTTGAAGGATTGGAGAGAAACCAAATTTTGAGGGAAATGGGTGACTTGCGGTCGCTGAGTGAAATGAGAGAGAGAGAGAAAATGAAATTATATAGCAGATTTGGGCAAAAACACGACGATCGGTCGACCGGTCCGGTCGACCGAAACCAACAGAGAGCTCTGTAAATGATATCGGTCGACCGGGTCAGTCGACCGAAATATCCCGAGACCACAGCAGGCCAGCATCGGTCGACCGGAATTCTGGTCGGTCGACCGGTAGCACAGAAAAAAATAAAAAATTTTCTCTCAGGCAGAGTCGGTCGACCGGAGATTTAGGGGTCGGTCGACCGGCTTTGCCTGAAAAACAGCTAACAGCAAATAGCCCAAAAGAAGAATTTTAAGTAATTTTGTAATCTAAAATAGGTATTATATATTAAGCATATAGGAACACCAACAGGTTTTTAAATCTTCATTAAGTCTTTACAAACATCAAAATACAAGCAATCCAATTTTAATTTTATTTCATATTTAAACAAAGATTTTAAAGATGTTGAAGCCGAATACCCAGTGACGGGTTCTGAACTTCATCCTCTTGATTCCTCTTGAATGAGTTGAGGTGCGCAATTGCCATCTTTAAGGTATTTGCTTAAATAAGAAAATTTACAAATGTTTAATTTTTATTTATGAAAATAATGTGTATATGCATATAAGTATATAATCACAAATACTAAACTATACATGTGGACATGTGATGAACAAGGCATGAAACAAAGATATAAAAGTTAACACAAGGCACATATACATCATGATAGAAAGGTAGTTCTATACAAGCATATATCAATAGGATACAAAAGCAAACTATCAATTCTATACATATGTATACATGTCAAAAAAAAAAATCAAAATTGAACATGGCATATACAATTATGTTAGAGTTGCAAGTTTATACTAATCATGTATCAATGAAGCATAAAACTAAACTAGCAATCCTATAACAATTGTATATACAAAATTAAAAACTCTTAAATGGAGATGTTACCAATTTACGGGCAATCTCCAAAATTAGGTGCCTCCACGATAGCGATGCAATCTTGATGTGTTCTTTAAGCTTTGTTGCATCCACCACCCGGGCACCGTTTCCTCCTAAGTCTTGGAGGATGTAGATCCACCTATACCTGTTTCATTTGAAATCGGTGGCTCTTTTGGTACCCAAATCTTAGTGGGTCCTTTGGGGTTAGATCCGGGGCGAACCCAAACAAATTTATTTTTAACATTGTTCTTAGCATAACAAATTTTTCTAAATGGCCTTTGCGGCCACAATGTGTGCAAATATAAATTCTACCACTATTGTACATGAATGCATGCTTATGAGTGTGTGCATGTTTCCGTGCATGTGTATGTGTATGTTGTGCATGTTTCCCTGGGGGGCTCCCTTAGGAAATTTAGATGCTATCTTTTTCAAATCAAATGCATAGCTTTTTAAATTTGAGTCCAAAACTTCAACACGTTTTTGGATCTCAACAAAATCATTTTTATCAATTGAAACCATGGGAGTTTTGCCTTTACTAGCTAGTTTATATTTTTCAAAATCATTTTTCAATTTATCAAATGAACTAGATAAGGCATTTTTCTCATTTACTACTAATTCAAATTTATTCTTTAAAACATCATTTTCCCTTTTTAACTTTTTATTATGAGATTGCGAAATCTCATATCTATGTTGCAATTCCTCAAAGAAACGTGCTAGTTCATCCATAGTGAGATCATCATCATCAAGAGAGTTTTCAATTGTTACCTTAGGAGCGTCGTCTCCTTGTGCCATGAAGCACATGTTGGCGGCGTCGTGCTCTTCTTCGGATTCCGACTCCGAATCATCCCATGTAGCGGCCAACGCTTTCTTCTTTCTTTGCCTATTCTTGGATGTGGTTGCTTGTAGAGAGGGGCAATCGGCAATTAGGTGACCGATCTTCTTGCAATGAAAGCAAGGACCGGGTTCATCTCTTTTCTTCTCGTACCTTCCTTGAGGTTTCCCTCTTCGGAAGTTACTTTGCCGTCCTTTCTTGTAGAACATCTTGCCCACCTTCCGGATGAGCATGGCGAAATCCTCATCGCAATCCTCCGATGAGTCATCCTCTTCGTGTATGGTAGGAGCGGCTTTGAAGGCAATGGTCTTCTTCTTTGGTGCCTCCCTTTCTTCTCTAACTTTCATCTCCATCTCATGTGTCTTGAGATTTCCGATGAAGCCGGAGAAGTCCATCTCCTCTTTGTCGTTGAGTTCCTTGAGAGTGGTCGCCTTGACTTCCCAAGCTTTGGGAAGAGCTCTAATCACCTTCCTTATCTTTTGATCATTATCAATCTTGTCGCCTAAGGAAGAAAGAGCATTAGTTATTTTTGTAAAACGGGTGAGCATGTCATCAATGCTCTCATTATCAAACATATAGAAATTCTCATATTGAGAACGTAGCAAGTCAACTTTGGCTCTCTTGACTTGAGACGTTCCCTCATGAGTCACAATGAGTATGTTCCAAACCTCGAATGCGGATTTGCAATTTATTATGCGTGCAAGGTCATCTTCATTTAGGGCTTGGGTTAATGCATATTGTGCCCTAGCATTAGCCTCATAGTCTTTGGAAGTATCCTCGGACCATGTGCTCTCATCACTAGTGGGTTCAATAAAGTCTTTGGTAATGGCCCTAGCTACCCTAACACCTAAGGATTTCAAGAACAAGTTCATCTTGACTTTCCAAATGGGAAAGTTCAAGCCATCGAATTTTGGTGGGGATTTAATGCTAGAAAAGTCCATGGATGCCATGAATGCACAAGCAAGTAAAAATGCAACAAAATGTATATAGCCAAATATGGATCTCCCTAAGGTGGTTAGACCTAAGTTGTAGGGTTAGGCTCTGATACCAATTGAAATCACCTAGAGGGGGGGTGAATAGGTGATGGCTATATGAATTATGGCAATTTTTGCGGAATTAAAACTTTCACACACAAATAACACAAATAAAGACTTGCAATAAATGTAACAATTAAGGTGCAAGAATTGAAAGGAGTAGAGTTAGAGAAAATTGATCAAACGCAAACGCAAGGATGTGTTTCCGAGGTTCGAGCCACGCTCTACGTCCCGCCTTCACACTTGAAGGATTTGCACTACTATCGTTGATCCCACCGGATCGCCAATACAAGGACACACTTGTCCCTTACACTTGTGATGCCGCAACACCACCCGAAGCTCACTAGCTCCCTTGAGGCCGATGCCTCTACAACTTCACTCCAAGAAGAAATGAGTGATCACACTTGATCACTTTACAAAAGCTCACTTGCACAATCCTAGAACCAAATATGTAGATGTAAAGCTTTGGGATTGTGGTGTGCAAAATCTAGAGAGAAGCTAGAGGAATAGGCTACAAGTTGGGTGTTGGGAATTTAGGCTTTGGAAAATCTTTTATGAAGGAAAGCTTTGAAAATCTTTGTTAAACTCTTAAGAAATATTTTGCAAATTGTTGTCTAATCAATATGAGGTGACCCTCTATTTATAGGGGTCAAAAACAGCCTCAAAAACTCGTTGGAGACAAATCCCAAAAAGAAAAGCAGTCAGAAAAACTAGCTGTTGGACCTGTCAGAACTTTTGACAGAGTCCGGTCGACCGGGTCGGTCGACCGCCAACGGTCAAAAATATGACCGTTGGGGCTCATCGGTCGACCGGGTCGGTCGACCGAAAACTCCCGTAAACATAAATGAACTTCGGTCGACCGGGTCGGTCGACTGATATAGACGTGCACAGTATTGTGCACATCGGTCGACCGGACCGGTCGACCGGTCACTGTAAGTTCTGAAAAAAAAAAAAAAAAAAACAGAACTTCCAGAACCAGAAAATCTTGGTTTTGGTTTTGGGTTTTGGGTAAGATTTTGGAACTTGTAAAAACATGAAGTATAAGCATGTGTCATACTTCAAACATGTTAAAAGTAGTTTGATAAAATTCTTTTGAACACAAACTTGTTTTTCAATGAAAATGTTTTTCCAAAAACTATTGTTTTTCTAAAACGCGTATTTTCAAATATGTTCTCTTTTAAAACTAAGATAGAAATGGAATTGAAAAATCTTTTTGAAGCCTAACTGAAATGTGTGTGTGTGATGATCCCATAGCTCTACTTCTAATATCTAGTTTTGACAAAATGTCTAAAATAAAAATACAATTACAAATTTTGTTTTTCTTTGTCGTTTTGATCTTGTCTTGATCTTCACTTCATCATCTTGATCCCAAAGCATCCTAGTTGTGCGTAGCTTGGGAATCTTCATTTTAGCGGCGTCCAAACTTGTGAGTCTTTTAGCGGAGCCGTCAAAAACAACCTGTTAAATAACCTGAAATATTCTGAAATAAAACATGTTAAATACATAACTAAATATGTTTTGTTATCATCAAAATAACTGGGATAATGGCCTTTGGGCCAACAAGAAGCGCTAGCTAGAGCAATATGAGGAATCGCCAGTGTTCTCGGAGGAGTCCTCATTAAAATCAGTACACTAGCCACAATGGAAGTAGGGCTGGTGACTATTTCAGGAAGGGCTGGCTCGACAACTAGTGTTGGAGAAGTAGGACTGGTAATCACCTTCAGCTCCGCAGTTGACAGGATAGGCAGCGTTGGCGAAACCACTGACATCTCACTTACTGATGTAGTTGGAAGTGAGATTGGTTGCGTAACCACTGTCCGCTCAGCCTCTTTTCCACTGACCAGTTTGGGCTGATAAGAGGGCAGGTCGTGATACAAAGCATCCAACTCGGCAGCGTCTGCTGCGGTCGAAGTACTTACTTCAACCCTAATTCCCTCAGGAAGATTGGCTAGCTCTCTTAGAGTTGATGCACCCAAAGGCGAAACATCTGTAGCAGGACTTTGTTTGAGCAAGGCATAATGAATATCAAAGAAAATTACTCTCAAAAGATCAAAGTAATACCGAAAGATGATATCGCCTCAATTGTCTTGGCCGCAGTTTCTCTCCGAACTTCCTCGACGGCGGCATCATTCCCCTCAGGCTCTATAGAAAATTTTTGGCAGAGTCAAGACGGACGGCTGGCCCACCTTCACTCCCCGAACCCTCTGTGGTCCATCCTATAGAGCTGGAGGCCAAGGGCTTCCTTTGGAGGTCCCAACACCGAAGGACCAACGTCAACCACGTCACCTCTGGAGTCTTCTGAGACGATGAAGTAGCTAGCCTCGTCACCCTCTTTATAAGTAAACAAAGGATCATAATAATCCCCTGTTCTCCTACAGCCTCGGCTCTCGGTTCTCTTACCGTCTCGGTTCCTGAATCATAGGATAAACGAATGAGTTGCATGAAATATATGTAAGTATATATCGCAAGAATGGAACTGATCTTACTCAGGTCAGGAACAGCTTTATCAACAGTCTGCCTCAGAGCTGATAGCTTAATGACTAACGGAGCGGGAAGAGGAGGCACCGCGGCTGATTCACCCTCTACAATAACGGCGGGAGTGTAGCGACGAGGCTTCTTCCTTACCCTCTTCCTGCGAGATCCGCCTTGCCGCTTTCGTTTGAAGTAGACATCGGGATCTTCTTCCTCCACCTCCTCTACTTTCACATCCTCTGTGGGGACTGTGCCTACCTCACCGAGAGCCTCTGGTGGAACCCCAGCACCCGCGTCTCCCTCAAAGTGGGGACTTTCCGCATCAGAAGCCTCACTATCAGCAATGGCGATGAACTCTCCGAGGCCTGGCACACGGACCCGCCTGCCCTCGCACCTCTCGGTGACTTTCCACTTAAGCCGCTAAGAGATCAATTTCACATCAAATGAGTTGATAGAAAACCTAGTTGGTGTGGAGTTCGAAGCTCGATACCACTGACAGAACCCCAGAGTTGTATGAAGATTTGAAGTCCGCAGCGGCATGCACCGCCATCCTCAGTATAGCCAGCGATGTCGCACCGCCAGGCACGAGCACCATCAATGAGGCTCCCCATGAAGGATAGGCTGATGTCCGGGTAACCTACATATAGTTGGTCATACCCGAACTGATGAGCAAACCAACTTGGGACATAGAATTTCAAGTAGCAGGTATCCCCGCTTCTGTACACCAAGGGATGGCCGAATGCTAACCAACCATTCGAAGACTCCCCGGCTCAGAGACATTTGCCCATCTCCTACATTCATGAATTCTTTGCCATAACCTGCATCGCGAATGTAGGGAAAGCACCGAAAAAGGCTGTAAATGTCATGTCAGCACAGCAGTTTGTGAACCGCGGCTACATAGTCCGTGACCACAAACATCCCTCAAACCGACGAAGAAGCGCCATTCGAACACCTTCCGGACGTTCCTCACCAGCTTGGATAATGGAGGGGCAATGAAGGCGAACCATGCCATCAAATAGGTGTATGGCAAACCGATCCTGGGGTTTGGTCCGTCGTAAGGCAGGATAGTACCTTTTTCCCTCTTCGTCATTGGTGGCCTACAGAAAGCCTCCATCAATGCATGAAGGCCCCGCTGAATACATTGCAACATTGCCGAGAGAAGTCCAAGGGAATGACTGTGGACTAGACGAACAACCGGTAATAAGACGGTCGAAAGAATAATGTCGCCAGAAGAAAATGGCACCACGCATTTCTCCAGCCAAACCGATAAAAACCCGGCCAAAAGTGCCCTTCGGGACATCGGTCGACGAGCCTGGTGATGGAAACTCCAGAGAATATCACCTTTCTCATAGGGTCCATCGTCGTCTTCCAAAATCATATCCCTTGGGAGTGTTCTTGCATCATTCGGAAAATGTTCTCGTCTGCAACCCCGAAGTGAGCTGCTTCAGGAGCATCTTCTAAGTTGGGGAACAAATAATTCCCCCAGCTCTTCGAACTACATGAAGCTCCCTTATGGCTCCCATGCATACTCGAGCAAATGTAAAGATGGCACATCAACTCGCGGTAAGTCTCGAACAAGGCGGGCTTCTGTTTCTCTAGAAGTATCAATTCCACCTCGCACGGGAAGTATTCTTCATATGGAAGGGATTCCAAGGGCAAAGAAGAGACTTCCCACATCTTGTGCAAAGCCATGCCCAATTCGCCTACAGGGGTGAAGAAAGTCTCTATAACTGGACAGTATAACTCAAAGATGGTGTAGAAGTTTGCTACGCTCATCTGAATGCCGTAACAAGTCACCATGACAGCCTCATAAAGTCTAACTCTCCAGATCCTCTTCAAACCAAGACATATAAGGTCAAGTCCCTCCACCAGGCCTTGGGGGGATGAATCCACCAGGGGTCCTGAAATCAGTGGCTGGATAATTACCACGAGCCTTGAAGAATTGGTTTCCAAAAGTCTGAGCCACGACGGGATTTTCCCCCACTGGGATGTCTGGGAGAACATTCCCAGGGTGGAGACCCCAATACGCAGTGAGGAGGACCCGCCCTTGTATAACCGGAAGAAGGAGCTATCAATTTCCCCGCATGAACGGAGTCGGTAGTCCGAGTCACTTGCCACTTCATTTTTTGAGCCATCATCGCGCATTGGAAGAAAGACAATAGAAAATGACGCTTTCTAGATAGGAGATAATACTTCTCGCCATCCAGTTTGAAAATCTACTGCCCTTCTTCGGCCAGCAGCTGATGATTGGTATCTGGCGCTGCATCCCTAAACATAAAGCCAGGCTTCCGAAGATTTTTCGGTTACAATTCTCGAGGGGAGCAGTAGTTAAGATGCTCCTCATAGTACGCTGATCTCCTGCGTAGATAGGCATCCCGACCAGGAGCGCTTCGCTTGCTGAATAGTGAGGCTTGCCCCTGGAACTATAGACTAACATTGCCATCCAGTCCCCTAGCTGTGCCAAAAAGCCTGTTCAAAGGACCCGGAGTATAGTGCACTGCAAAAGTAAGAAGAAACTATATTAGTTCATTTACTAAAGAAAAAAGAAGACTAAAGCAAAAAATTTTTGCTAAGGCATAGCTTCGCTCTCCGAACGAAGCTAGTCTAGTATTAGCTTCGTCCTGAAGCTCAGCTTCACTACTGCAGTTTAGCTTCGTATTCTACATGAAGGCAGAATATAGAAAATATCTAAGTGTTAGCTTCGCTCTAGAAGCTTAGCCTCACATTCTATCGCTGAACAGAATGCGAAGAAGCCCTCAAGGGCCAACTTCGCCATAAGGGCACTGGTGCCTTAAGTTATTCTAAAGATTTTAAAGTCCTTTTCTAGCTACACTTCGAGAGCTAGCTTCACATTCTGCCACGTGACAGAACGTGAACAGCCCTAAAGGCTAACTTCGCATAGAAGCTTGGAGAAGAGACCATTCGGTTTCTAAATTTTAATTAACGAAATTGAAGGAGAATTAAATTCTCTAAAAATTTGGTAGATTTGAATTAAGGGAGAGCAACTCCCTGACATCAATGGAGCATAATGAATCACTCCGGATTCACCATGAAATAGCTAGTAAATTGCTTCGAAAAGAGATGAAAATCTCCAAATATAAGGGAAAAATCCCTACCCACAATAGGGCGTTCGATGACCGGAGAGGAGAGGGCCCCTCCGTCGCAGAGGTCGCTACCTCTTTGCTTGCTCGTCTTTTGGGAGCCATAGAAGAACTGAAAAGTTCAAAAAATCTTAACGAAAGAGAAGGAGGAAAAAGATATTTGTTTCTCTGAAAATTCAAAGAGAAGTGATTCTCTCTTTCAGCCTAATCGGACTTTTATAGACATAAAATGTCTTAATTTTGATTCCTCAAAAGGAGCGCAGGCGTTCGTTTCAAATTAACTTGAAACGGCGCCTAAGTGCCTTCCCAAGAAGCTGGACTGCCAGCCCTGCCAAGGGCTAACTCCGCTGTGAGTTCAGCGTTGACCTCGCGCGACGCTTGAATAACTTCGCTGAGAAACGTGCCTTAGCTCTGCTAAGAGCACATCTCTAGCTTCGCGAAAATTTCATGCTAGCTTCGCCAGAAACTTGTTCCTGACTCAGTTGGAAATCTGTCTCCAACTTCGCTGGAAGTTTAGCTCCGCTAAGAGCTTTCATTTCCTCCTAAGGAAAAGACTTACTTAAGCTAGTCCAATTTAGGTGTTCTCGAATCGAAAAGGAGGGGAACAAAGTTGATAAGCAAAGACTAAACATTTTTATTGATTAAAAAAGGAAGATACATTGATATTACATCAAGATTGTCTTTCATTCAATAGAATCTTTCCTCCAAAGGCATACAAGTTGTTCTATCTACTTCCAAGATGATAAGCCAAACCAACTGGATACGAAAGCCTTCCTCCTGCGCAAGGTCGTAATCCTTCACACAGATTTTGCCATCAAGAAGCTGGACCTCTTTGATCAAAATGGGCAAAGGACTGGTTGCCACCAGAAATCTGAATCTTCCTTAAACAAAATTGGCAAAGGAAGAATTCAAGACCTTACTGGTGACGTCCGCCTTCCCGGAAGTGGATCATCTTGGATAAGCGACTACCAGCCCCTTCCAAAATGGATCATCTCAGATAAGCGACTGCCAGCCTCTTATTGGAAATGCATCAGCTGCTCCAGCATGTTCCTGCTGCTTAGGATCAAAGTTTCAACTTGAAGATCAAGAGATAAGTTTCTGGTCTCTTCATCAAGATGAAAGTCTGGCGAGCATAGTTCACTGCAATGAAAACAGGAAGCAAGTTACCATTAAATCAAAAAGAGGGTGGAATGCTACGTCAAAATTCTTTGGCGAAGCTATCCAGATGGGCCTTCAAGACGGATTCAACTAAGCAGAGGATAGCCTCGCTTGAACAATAATGACAGACTATCTCAGTATAAGCCAAGTCTTGTCCCCCCAAGGCAGTTAGGCTGGAGAAGCCTCAAAAAGGACCAAGTCCTAGCCTCGCCTATATGGTTAGGCCAGATTGGCCTAGAGGGATGCAGTCTTAAACCCAGCTATATGGCAAGACTGGCTCAACCTTAAACGGACCAAGTCCTAAGTCTTGCCTATATGGCAGATTTAACATGTAGACAGATCAAGGCAGCGACCCTGCATGAAAGGAGCGAGAATGTTAGATTCGCCAGAAGCTGAAAAATAGGGCTGAAACCCTTTTCTAAAAGTCAGCCAAATGCAAAGACCAAGGGAAGTCAATCCCTGAAGTAGCTGGTAAAGCTAATAAAATTAAGGAAAATAAACTCCCTAAAATCACTAGTTTAGTGGTAAAGTCTCTAGATAACCGAGACTCACCAGCTCCTGGCCAGGTAATGACTAGAGTGGGCGTCCCCACTATTTCAGAGAATCTGAGTCTCCTTCCTGGGCAACGAGGAGATGTCATAAACAAACGTTTCAGAAAGAGAAAGTTTGTTTCTCTAGGAAGGACTACAAGTGTCCTATTTATAGGCCTCATGGCCTGAACACACTGCCGCTACTTCAAGCTTGGAGGCGCGGGCGAGTTTAAGGCATTCAAGTGCTTGGCCTTGAGAAAGGGAATAGTTTACCTTGGGAATGCGCGTGAAGTTCTTTGAACTTCAGAAAAGGGAATAATCTCCCTCGTAATGCAAGAGAGGTTATTGAACCTCGAAAAAGGGAGCAACCCTTCTCATAACTCACAGAAAGCAGTTAGCCTCAGGAAAGGAACGTCGTTCTAGACCGATTTGAAGCGAAGCCAAACCAGGAAACCCAAGCGCGAAGCAACTCATAAGCGCGAGGCTACCCAAAGGGCGAAGCTACATGAAGCGGATACAATTCCTCGGCGAACCTATTCCAGCTTGAAAGTGGGGCTAAAGGCGAAGTTAAACTCAACCTCAAAGTGATGTTCGTACCCACACACCATCAAAGCAATTCAAAGTATTCAAGATCTGAACCATTCCATTTCAGATTCCGAAAACTTTGAAGGGGTCTTGTTGACACTCTAAAAAAAGACAAGATTCCTAATTGGCCTGACCAATGTCTAACTTATTGACATCTATAAAATACAAGTAGCAGACAAGCCGACGACCAGTTCTTCAGCCATCTTAAGGGGACGAATCCGCAACTTGGACTTTACTGATTCAGTGAATGAAGCAGACAGTAAGCGAAGATCGTCCTTGAAAGCTCGTGATAAGGCCCAAGCAGGTCCAAAGACACTAAGTTAGCTCAACACTTAGTCTCGCACGAGCCCACGAGATAGATCTCAAAACCAAAAGTTGCTTAGCATCGCAAGAAGCTCCCTCATAGCCTCGCTGCGAGCTAACTTATAGCTTCACTTAGAAATGCTAAGTTAACTCCGCAGAAAGTTAGCTTCGCTCGAAGGTCTATGCGGCCGTGTAAAAGGTTGACTGGCTCCGCTGAAGAGCTTTCTTCTAGCTTCGCCACAAGCTTCTCCTAGCTCCGCTATGAGCTTAACGCAATGACTCCGCTGCGAGTCCTTTATAGTCATTTTGACTAAGCAAATCTCCAGATGAGATCAAGTTGATTGAAATCAAATTGGCAGTTGCCTGCCATGATCTTTTGACTCTCCCAATCAAGTAAGAAAATCAAGGGAGTATCCCTCATTTAGCAGAGCGATTCAAGGGATTAGCGCTATATGATATCCCTAACTTCGCAGAAGCTATTTCTAACCTCGCGGCAAGGCTACTTTTCAGATATAAAATAAATTGACTCAATCTGTTTCCAGATTTTCATGACAATTATACCCTGTTCTCCCTATAAATAGCCTACCAGAGGCTCACAAAAAAAGGAGAAGGCACGAAGAGAAAGAGAGAAACGGGCCAGGATAGAGAGAAAATTAGAGATCTATTCTCTCGCTTCCAAGAATTCAGAGAATTATTTCTCTAATCCTATAAGGATAAATTCAGAGTGCTAATACCCTAAGATCTTCTTCCTCTCAAGGATTTTTCAGAATCAGGCGAGAAGGAATTCCCAAGAGAAGGCAGTTCGATCATCTGACCGGTCACATCGTCAAAGGGATAAAGTGATCGCGCGCTGATCAGATTCCTACCTGCACACTTCCTCAGAAATCTCAGAGAAAATCTACATGTAATTTCTTTTTCAATTACTTGAATTTAGCTTCTCGACACTTTTTGTAAGTTTTCTCCTTTGCAAAATCAATAAAAAATAGGTACCAGGACTTATCGTACGCCCAAACAGGAATAGGATGCCACCGCTCCCATAGGAATAAGCCCAGGGGCTTATGGCACAACTGGCAGGCAGGGGAGTAGGGGTGCCAGTACACCTCACAAAAACACCCGGTGGCCTCTAGGTCGAATCCAAGTATGTGGCCGTGCGACACTTTAAGACCATCATAAATATGGAGACTATATCAATTCTCATCAGTTTTCCCTATCCGATATAAGTTGTTCAATTATTACAGATTGTCCAGTGATAATGTCTACAGGGCATTCACAGTAATCATATATTCATGGTTTCTGATTACGGGAATCAACAAGAGTATAGTATCAGGAGTTTCCCTTTTTCAGGGGTTCAAGAATACAAGAGTCATGAGCACAGGAGTTCAGGTGTACCAAATGTCTGGTAACAATATAATAATCATGCCAAAATCCCGTAAAGTAATAATCATGAATATGCAATGTAATACAAGTGTCAGATGTAATAGTATCCAGTCAGGTGTCACAATATCAGGTCAAATGTACTAGTACCAGGTGATAGCATGTCAAGTGAGTAATAACATGTCAATTATCAAGTGTCATATATCAGGTGTCAGGTATCAGGTGTCAAGTGATAACATGTCAAGTACTGGTGTCAGATATCAAGTATCAGGTAATTAACATGTCAGTATCATGTGAGCTGAATACAGAGCCACAATATTATTTATCAGGTAATCATCTGGTCATGTAATGTGAGACAAGAAACAATATAGTTAAATATTTCAAACTCTTCACAATCATATCTATAACAATAATAATTAATTTATTAATTAGCTATGCGAAGCCGAGCGAAGCGGGAGCGTATCTAGGCATACCATGCAAGTATAATACCAGTTCAACAAATTATAATACCAGTTGACAAGTATTCATAAAACATGCTAATTTTTAGAAAATCACACGCATATCATATATCAACTAGTATAACGATGTATCATGTATTCAAAGCTAGAGTAGCAATTACTAGGCATGTGACGGTAGTAACGAGACAACCACATATCAATATATCATGTAATAAACGTTAGAGTAGCAGTTAGTAAACATGAATTGATGATATCAAAGCACTTAAATTATATCGAGCCCTAGAATAGAATCAGCAAGGGCATGAAGCAACATAAGAAAAGTACTCGCTTAAAATAAAATAGATGCTCGTTTAAGAGAAATTGTACTCGCCTAAAATCACCAGAAAATGCCGTAAAATCCTGAAACACCATAAGCACGTACATGCTACCAATTCATATATTAAAATATATATATTATATATTAGAGAGAGAATGAGAGAGGGGAGAGAGAGAGAAGAATAGTTAGAGAGCGAAGAAGACTGAGAGAGAGAGAGAGTTATAGGGGTGAGAGAGAGTGTGTGTGTTTGGATAAGGTGGGGTAATTAGGAAATGAGGGGAAGGGTAAAGTGAAAAGAAGGGAAAAAGGAAAGGAATAAAAGAAAGAAAGAAAGAAAGAAGAAAGGAAGAAAGAAGAAAAGAAAGAAAGAGGAAGGGAGGGAAGAGGGTGGCCGGCCAGCGGCCTGGGGGCGGCACCACCGCCGAAGGGGGGGCGCCGGCTTGGGCCTAGGGGAGGGGTGTGTTTGGTGGTGTTATCTTGATGTTGGTGTTATTTTTTGGTGGTGGTGTTGGTGGTGGTGGTTGATGGTGGTGGTGTTGGTTGAAGATGGTAGTATTGAGGAGTTGGAGGAGGAGGAGGAGATGGTGATTGGGGGGTTGGAAGTGGAGGAGGAGGTGGATTGATGGTGAATTGAAGAAGAAGAAGGAAATGGTGGTAATCAGTTTTGTTGAAATTGAAAGGGTGGTGGTTGATATTTGGTGGAAGGAAATGAGAGATGGGATTTTGCGGGGGTGGAGATGGGACGAATCTAGGGGGATTTGCGGCAGTGGTGCTAGTCGGATGGTCATGGTTAGTGGTGCCGATCGGTCGAGGAGGAGGGGAGAGGAGCACTTGGTGGGAGAGAGGGAGATGAAGAGAATGGGAAGGAAAGAAAGAAGGAATGAGAAAAATAATAGGAGAGGGAGAGGGAAAGTATGATGGTGAGGGAGGATGGGCTGCTATTGCAGCTGATGGTGCTTCTACTGCTGGCTGCCACTGTTGGCAGGGAGTGAGAGGAAATAGGGAGTAGGTGGAGGAAAAGAAAGGAAGAAGAAAAGAGAAGGAAAGAAAAGAAAGAAAGAAAAGAAGAAAAAGGAAAAGAAAAAGAAAATATTTAAAAATATAATTAAAATATATTATTAAATAATAAATAAGTAGGATAAAATAGGAGAATTAGGTAAAGAAGAGGAGGAAGAAAAAGTAAGAAAGGGAAATAATCGATAAATAATATTATTATTCAAAATAGCGTAAAATTTGACTATTCAGAAATGCTCCAAAAAATTCTCAAAATAGAAAATATTATTTTAAGATACCTTATTAAATTAGATTTGAGAAATTCAATATAGTTTTTAATTAAAATTCTTAGAATCTTTCGACGATACCGATCGATACCAAAGTCGGTCAAATTTTGATAAATTCAGAAAAATCTCAAAAATATATTTAGATAGAAAATGTGATTTTAAGAAGTAATGTAAAAGTTATTTCTAAAAATTTAACTCCATTTGAAAACTAAAATTTTGAGAATCGGTCAGCGATGCTGATCGATACCGGTTTTGAAGATTTTGCAGAATAATTCTGAAAAATTTCAGAAAATCATGAAAAATCTAAAATATTTGAAAAACATTATTTGAAATTAAAATCGATCAAATTGGACTAGCAGAAAAGTCAAATCAAATAGTACGCTGATATCGGGTTTCGGTCCAGGTCAGGGCTGACTCTAAGACTGAGAATCCAAATCCGATACCAAATAACATAAGCAATCACAACTCAAAAATAAATACTAAAAGAAAATTGAAACAATACGGTTGAAAAAAATCGGGACACGTATCTAGGTATGTATCCCGGAAGCGGGTGGTGCTAAACTCCCTCCCCCAACCCCCACCCCTTCCAAAGATCTGGCATGTTCGGCCAGAACTGGCCGAACAGATCCGTTCAGCTAGTTTCATCTAGTTATGACCGAATGGATCTAGTCTGTGGCCAAACATGCCAGATCTTGGGGGCGGGCGGGTACGAGGGGTTGGGGGAGGGGAGGAAGAAAGGGGGAGATCGGGTGGGAGGGGAGGTCGGGGAAGGGGAGGGGGAGGGGTAGCAGGGGAGGAGGAGGGGAGGCTGAGGAGGGGGAGGAAGAAGGAGGAATTGGAGGAGGGGGCGGGGAGGAAGGAGGAGAAGAAAGCTATTTAGACTTTTCACTAAGGGTGAAAATGTAAAAAATTATGGCATACTTGTAATAATTTGTTGGGTGCTTTCCTTATTTTTTGGAGTAGAAACATTCGTTCCGACTCTGCGGGAAGAGTGGCTATTCACGCCCATAAAATTGCTAAACATACCCCACCCCTTAATACACCCACAAAATAGCTAAACACACTTCCAACTAATATTTTTTCCCAAATTGCTCAAACTCCCATCATACCCACAAAATTAGTCTCGACCACCACCCGCCGACCCTTGCCTCCTCCTCTTGGCCCCGCCGTCTCTTTGTAGTTTTTCAATTTGCAGATATTTGCAACTTTCTAGTTTGTTTGGAAATCCCAGTCTTTTGATCGGCGTGGACAAATTGGAAATCATGTTATATAGATTTTAGGAGAATGATTGATAGAATTTGCTTCGAGAAAAAGAGATATGGGAGACGCGAGGGATTATGAGTTAAACTTTCGGGAGGACAAACAATCTAAAGACTGTTTGCAAGAAAATTTTGTCAAAGAAAGATGTTGCAAAGCTTAGAAATGTGGCATCAAAGGATTACTACTTTCAGATGTACTTTGCCAACTTGCCTTTTCGGAGATTCATAGGGAAAGTTGACAAGGAAAAGCATGACCAAAGCGATTACAAGTATTTGCTATTTAAACACATTCACTTTGACATTTTCTGCAATGATGCCCGCATCATTGAAATCAATGTTCAGATCGAGCCGCATTTCTCTGTGGATATCACAAATGATAAGGAGGTGGTTCTTCTTTTATGCTTCAACATCTAGAGATCCATTGATTTTCTATAATTAATTAAAATAACAGAATAATTAACAGAGGAGAAGGGGATAGATAGGAGGAGGAGGATGTGTTGGCCCAAAGGCCCATCACTCTAGTTTTGATGATGATCAACTCATGTAGTTATGTTTACTAATGATCTTGTGTTTAATTAGTGACAGATTTATGATCATGATCTTAGTAGGTGCATACTTCAACAAAGAATTTAAAGTCAAGTTTTGAAGCTTGCACGGTGTTTGGACTAAGTCAAGAAGGCTTCAAGTGAAGACTTCAAGAAGATGAAGACTTGAGTCTACGTTGTTTTTAGAAGATTTTGTTTTTAGTTAAAATGTAAAGGATAGAATAGTTAGTGGATTGCTCAAGTATCTATATGCACACACTCTTGATTTAGTTTGTTTTAGAAAAGAAATTTTAACCAAAAATCAAACCGGTATTCAAGTGAAGACTTCAAGTGTTTTGATTTTTGGTATTCCAAATATTATGTTTTAACCAAAACCATGTTTAGAACTTAAAGTCAAAAACATAGATATTTCACATGTTTGTGTAGTGGATCATATCCATACACATTATGCTTTAAAAAGAGTTTAAATATCTTGTTTTGTATTGGGTGATGTTTTGGAAAACAAAGTTTGGAAAACAAGTTTTGAAAAATACAGTTTTTATTTTAAGCCAAAATTTCCAAGTTACAAAAATAGTCCAAATTATTTGTAACATGTCTTGATTTTGTGCAAGAATGTTTGTTTATCAAAGTATATTGGTAAAACTATTTTTATACATTTTCATGATTTTATGGGATTTTATTTCAATCAAAAAGACCAAGTTTTAAATCCCTTAACAAATCTGTCCTGGTTTCAGCGGTCGACCGACTGGTCGACCGAAAGTCTGAAGGCGGCCGACCGAGCGGTCGACTGACGTGCACAGACGTGCACGCCAGTTCTGACAGAAGGGCCGGTCGACCGACCTGGTCGACCGTCCAGAGAGCTCTGCTCTTTGGAAAGGCCCCGGTCGACCGAGCGGTCGACCGGACAGAGAGACTTGCTCTCTGTATCCTGGCCTCGGTCGATCGACCGGTCAACCGATGGCCCAACGGTCAGATTCTGACCGTTGGCGGTCGAACCGGCCGGTCGACCGATAGTTCTGTCAGGCCTCCAACGGCTAGTTTTTGGAGCCCCATATATTGGGCCATTGGGGGCTGTTTTCTACAAGATTTTTAAGTGGATTTTTCACCAGTTTTCTCAACTCTTTTAAGAGGTTTTCTCCATTTGTTTTAGAGCCAATATTTCCAATCAAAAGGAGAGTTTATCAAGAGTGTTTTAAAAGTGATTTTCTTGAGTTTTCCTCCACCACTCTCATCCTTGTTTTTCTCACAAAACACTGAGCTATCCATTGATTATTCATCTTATAGGAGTGTTGTAGTGAGATAGTTTTTAGGTGATCAAAGTGTTGTGATCACCAAAGACTTTTCTTAGCTCTTTGAGGAGGCGGACGTGTGTGTTCGCATTGTTTCGGGTCCTAGTGGGGACTCGGGTTTTGAGTTCGGGTGCGAACTTGTTGTTTGAGGTGCGGCCTTGGCGAGCTTGTGGGCTTGCGGTGTGTACGGGCTAGAGAGTCTAAGGAGTTCAAGTGTGAACTCGGCTTGTAGGTGTTGCGGCACCGAGTGATCCGGTGGGATCGATTATAGTGAAAATCCTTCGTGTGTCGAAGGCGGGGATGTAGAGCATGTATGCTCGAACCTCGAAATAAATCCCTTGTGTTTGCGATTGCTCACTCTCTCTCTCTCTCTTTGTCTCTTGTTTATATTTTGCATGCTATTATTGTCATTAAACTTATATGCTTGATATATTGTGTGCTCATATTGTATATGCTTGGGTTTGTTTGCTAACACTTGTATTTAACCAGAGAGCCAACGCGGCACCTCAACCCTTATCTAGGGGAATCTAGAGGAGTTAGTCCAGAGCCCTTCACGGGGAATTCAGCTACACTCTTGTGTTATACGTGGTGTTTAGTTTAAGATTTTTAGTTTAGGTCATAATAGTTTTTAATTCCGCATTTAGTAACCATTAGATTAGCCATCACCTATTCACCCCCCTCTAGGTGATTTTTCAATTGGTATCAGAGCCAAGTGTTCTTGATTTGGGTCTTACAACCTAGAGTTAAAGATCTCATTTTTAGGCTAATCACAATATTTGTACACACACCATGGACTTCATGTCACCACCCACCCTTTGACATTCTTAACATTCAAATTTGGAAGGTTAAGATGTCCTTGTACCTCAAGGCTCTAGGCATTCATGTTTATTTTGCCACTACTAAAGATTCTTATTGTTTAAATGGCAAAAACTTTGAGGCTAATGCAAGAGCCCTACATGCTTTAAAGTCAACCCTAAATGATGAATATTTATCTAGGGTTTCTAACATTGATTCGGGTTTTGTAGCATGGAACATCATCACCTCCCTTAACGAAAAGGATCTATATTATGCCGGGAGCGATTCGGATGTTGGAAGCGACACCTCCAACATGTGCTATATGGTCCAAGGGGACAACCCCCTTGAGGTAACTACCGAATCCGAGGTAGATGAAGATGTTGACATGACTTATGATGAGCTTACTTATTTTTGTCAACAACTTTTAGAAAAATATGAGTTGCTTAAGAAAGATAATAAAATTTTGAAAAAGAATTTTGATTGCATGCATAAAGAAAATAATTCTCTTAAAAATAATATTGCATGTTTAGAGAAAGAAAATGAATTTTTGACAAATGAGAATGTTTCCTTGCTTTCAAAATTGGATGATCTTTGTGAAGGAAACACAAATTTGAAAAATAAAATTGTTTTGGTGGAAAAACAAAAGGAAATTGTTTTTCAAGAAAACTCTTGTTTAAAAAGAAAAATTTGTGAAAAAGAAAAAGAAAGTTTTTATAAAAGAAAAAGAAAAATGATTCTATATCTCATCATGCTTTACATGCCACCACTAATGAGATTAATGCTTTGAAAAATAAAATGAATTGTTTTAGCTCAACTTTGAGCTCTTGTGCATTTAATCATTCTAGATTGGAATCTTTGTTTCAAAAGAAACAAGTTCCACATATCCATGCACATCATCATCATGCATATGCTTATGTTGCACGTCATGACCATACCCACACACATAAGCATCCTAAGGTGTACAAATGTACACATTGTGGCCGCAAAGGCCATTTAGTAAAGTTTTGTTTTGATAAGATACATCATATTAATTTTGCTAATAAGAAAAATATTTGGGTCCCTTACAAAGCTAACTCCCAAGGACCCAAAAGAAAATGGGTACAAAAAATTCTCACCTTTTGTTTTTGATGTAGGTGAGGGCACTCACAAAACGTGAGAGGGATGGTGCCTTGATGGTGGATGCACATGGACTAGATGGACACATATTTGATGCACCGCTATCAAGGAGGTTTGGTGGGACAACCACCATGTTTGGAGTTTCGGAACATAGTTCCTAGTTGGTAACTATTTCTAAACTCTTAATTTATTTACATGCTTATTCATTTTGACATCATATAGCATGTTCATGTTTTTGTGCTTCATGTGGTAAATACTAAGTTTAAATGTAGTTTTTACCAAAACTTATATTTATACATGTACAAATAGTAAGAACAAATTGATTCATATATGTTTGCACTTCATGCTCATTTGTACCCACTATATGTACATATATAGGCTAGTTTTGATGATTCTTTCATTTATACTTATTTTGCCTATTTTCATGTTTTACTTCATGTATATGTATTTTTAAATTCAAATCTAATAAATATACATGTATACCCGTGAGCCTCTTGCCTTCATGCAAATACCTTTATAGACTTTTATGTTTGGGATATGTATGTATATTGTTAGATTTGATAAATCATACATATACCTTGAAATTTATTTTTAAGATGAAAAATGAATTTTTATGTTTTGTTTGATAAAATAAGACTTATAATCATTTGAGCTTCATTAACTATTTTTATGAAAATGCTATTTACATGATTTTTGAACACTCACACTTTATTTGTTTTGTCATGACCTTGGTTCATGAACATATTTTTGAGCTTTATCGATTCGAGTGTCGATTATGTGTATTTGTATGACTCATGAAAAAACATATATTTTGATTTCATGTTTTGAAGGATTTTTAACTAGTTTTTCAAAAATTGTTTTTAACTATTTATTATTCTTCAATTTGGTAGTGATTTTCAATGCTATACTATTTTCAAATCTATTTTGAAAACCTACCTTCAATGGGCGGATGGCTGGGCGAGTATGCCTTGTAAGCTTTATTAGAAAATCTTTTACTTGTGCATATAAAGGGTGGTAGGTTATGAGTTATATACTTGATTTACATTGCTATTTTCAATTGGTATCATTGGATCTTTTCAATTGGTATCTAAATTGATAATTTTGTATATACTCATATTTTGTTTTCTATATATGTATGCTTCATTATTTCCATAATATCAATTGCTATTGGTATTCTCTTTTCATACATATATATGATTTTCGTGTGCTTACTTTACAATTGGTTTACTTATTTAAAACACAAAATTAGTTTATGCTAAGCTTAAGTTAAAACTTTATTTTCAATTGATGTTTCAATTGATATTTTAATAATACATAAGCTTATGAAAAAAAATTTTTTTTTATCATCGTTTTTTAATTGATGTCAATATGCTCCAATTTCAAATTTGTTATAAAATTTACAATTGGTAAATTTACAATTGATATCAATATGTATTACCTATTTGAAAAATTCAAAATTTGTAATATTTATATTACAATTGGTATCAACATGATTTTTTTTTCAATTGGTATCTTAAAATTTGATTACAAGTGGTACCTTAAAATTTTTTTCTAAGATATCTCAAAATTTATTTTATTGAAAAAAAATTCAAAATTTTGTTTGAACAATTAATAATCAAGAATTTTTTGATTTGTATTGCCTATATACAAGGGGAGCTTAATATCTCTTCTATATATAGATTCATGATGAGTGTATCTTGTATTGAGGAGCTTGACAACTCTTCTTTATGTGATACACGTGTGTAGGGGAGCTTCACATCTCCTCTTATGCATTACAAATTATACGTTATGTGAATTAGGGCTTGTCATCCCTCTTTCATGTAATGTGTATGTGTAGGGAAGTTACTTTGCCGTCTTCCTCTTCATGAATGTATATCACATATAACCTTTTATTGACTTATTTGTTTACACCCCTTATTGGTCTCTTTGTTTATGACAAAAAGGGGGAGAAAATTTTTGTTTTTACTTTAACCCCTTTGTTGATGATTGACAAAAAGGGGGAGAAAGATTTTGGATTTATATGCATGTTTTGTGAAAAAAGGATTGTTTATGCATATATGTTTTGTTTTGCAAGTAGGAGAAAAAGAATTTGATGTGCTTTATGCTTGATTGGCATGTTTATCTCCTAGATTTGCATACATGTTTATGAGCATACATTGCATATTTATTATTATTTGTTATGCATGAGTTAAGGGGAGCTTCTTTGGAGTTTTACTTTAATCCATGCATATATAACTTCATAAGTTTTGTCATCATCAAAAAGGGGGAGATTGTTGGCCCGAAAGCCCATCACTCTAGTTTTGATGGTGATCAACTCATGTAGTTATGTTTACTAATGATCTTGTGTTAATTAGTGATAGATTTATGATCAAGATCTTAGTAGGTGCATAGCTTCAACAAAGGATTTAAAGTCAACTTTTGGAGCTTGCACGGTGTTTGGACCGTCAAGAAGGCTTCAAGGGAGACTTCAAGAAGATGAAGACTTGAGTCTAGATTTGTTTTTAGAAGATTTTGTTTTTAGTTAAAATGTAAAGGATAGAATAGTTGGTGGATTGCTCAAGTATCTATATGCACACACACTCTTGATTTAGTTTGTTTTAGAAAAGAATTTTAACCAAAAACCAAACCGGTATTCAAGTGAAGACTTCAAGTGTTTTGATTTTGGTATTCCAAGTATTATGTTTTAACCAAAACCATGTTTAGAACTTAAAGTCAAAAACATAGATATTTCACCATGTTTGTGTAGTGGATCATATCCATACACACTATGCTTAAAAGAGTTTAAATATCTTGTTTTTGTATTTGGTGATGTTTTGGAAAAACAAAGTTTGGAAAACAAGTTTTAGAAAAATACAGTTTTTATTTTTAAGCCAAAATTTTCAAGTTACAAAAATATTCCAAATTATTTGTAAATGTCTTGATTTTGTGCAAGCATGTTTGTTTATCAAAGTATATTGGTAAAACTATTTTTGTAGATTTTTCATGATTTTATGGGATTTTATTTCAATCAAAAAGACCAAGTTTTAAATCCCTTAACAGTTCTGTCCTGGCTTCAGCCGGTCGACCGACCGGTCGACTGAAGTCTGAAGGCAGTCGACCGAGCGGTCAACCGACGTGTACAGACGTGCACGCCAGTTCTGGCAGGAGGGCCGGTCAACCGACCCGGTCGACCGTCCAGAGAGCTCTGCTCTCTGGAAAGGCCCCGGTCGACCGAGCGGTCGACCGGACAGAGAGACTTGCTCTCTGTATCCTGGCCTCGATCGACCGATCGGTCTACCGATGGCCCAACGGTCGGATTTCTGACCGTTGGCGGTCGACCGGCCGGTCGACCGACAGTTCTGTCAGGCCTCCAACGGCTAGTTTTTGGAGCCCCTATATTGGGCCATTTGGGGGCTGTTTTCTACAAGATTTTTAAGTGGATATTTCACCAGTTTTCGCAACTCTTTTAAGAGGTTTTCTCCACTTGTTTTAGAGCCAATATTTCAATCAAAAGGAGAGTTTATCAAGAGTGTTTTAAAAGTGATTTTCTTGAGTTTTTCTCCACCACTCTCATCCTTTTTTTCTCACAAACACTTGAGCTATCCATTGATTATTCATCTTATAGGAGTGTTGTAGTGAGATAGTTTTTAGGTGATCAAAGTGTTGTGATCACCAAAGACTTTTTCTTAGCTCTTTGAGGAGGCGGACGTGTGTGTTCGCATTGTTTCGGGTCCTAGTGGGGACTCGGTGTTTCGAGTTCGAGTGCGAACTGGTTGTTTGAGGTGCGGCCTCGGCGAGCTTGTGGGCTTGCGGTGTGTACGGGCTAGAGAGTCCAAGGAGTTCAAGTGTGAACTCGGTTTGTAGGTGTTGCGGCACCGAGTGATCCGGTGGGATCGATTATAGTGGAAATCCTTCGTGTGTCGAAGGCGAGGATGTAAAGCAAGTGTGCTCGAACCTCGAAACAAATCCCTTGTGTTTGCGATTACTCACTCTCTCTCTCTTTTTGTCTCTTGTTTATATCTTGCATGCTATTATTATCATTACACTTATATGCTTGATATATTGTGTGCTCATATTGTATATGCTTGGGTTTGTTTGCTAACACTTGTATTTAACCAAGAGAGCCAACGCGGCACCTCAACCCTTATCTAGGGGAATCTAGAGGAGTTAGTCCAGAGCCCTTCACGGGAATTCGGCTACACTCTTGTGTTATACGTGGTGTTTAGTTTAAGATTTTTAGTTTAGGTCATAATAGTTTTAATTCCGCATTTAGTGACCATTAGATTAGCCATCACCTATTCACCCCCCCTCTAGGTGATTTTTCAGGATGGTGAAGGGGGCCGACAAGGACGGCGGAGGAGGAAGAAGGGAAAGTCGACGACGATGGCAGTAGGGGAGGAGCCCCAAATTGAATTGCTAAATACTCCACTAAAGTCATGTCTAGTTTCGTCTTTTCTTGTTGAGGATAAAATAATACAACAAATTTTAATCTCAAAAGTGGGAGAATGAATATTGCTACCCCAAAACTGAGAAAGGTCCTTTCAAAAAATTTACAAGTGTGTCATTATTTTTTCCCTTTTTCACCCATAGTGAAAAGTTCAAAATATCCCTCTTTCCTCCATCTCTTTTCTCTTTCTCTGGCGACCCTTGCTCCCCTTGCCTCCTCCCCGCCTCCCCTCCAACACACCTCCTCCCCGCCTCCCCTCCCCACCGGGGCATTCCTCAAATCGGCGAACCCCGTCCCCTTCGTGCCGACGACCCCCTCCCCCTGTTCAGCCCTATCTTGCCGGAGCCCCTGCCCAATAATCCCTTCCCCCCTTCCTCCCCCCCCACTGTAACTGCTCGGTCGAACTCCAACCGAACAGCTACAGTGAGTTCTGAAAGGGATGGTGGAGGGGATTGGGGTTGAAGGGAGAGGGTGGTTCACCGGAGGAAGGGGGGTCATCGAGGAAGTGGGTGTGGGGTCGCCAGCAGGTTGGAGAAGAAGAAGGAGAAGAAGAAAATGACAATTTGATTATTTTATCAAATTTCGAGAGGACATTATCAATTTGCGGGTGCCTTAATTTATGAGGTGTTTTATCAACCTTGGGGTGGCCGGTTACGCATTTTTGTGGTTTTGAATAGCCGAACTCCTCTACGGGCCTTTTTCACTCAATGTGTCGGAAATGTCCCCTTCACGGTGTTAGCAGATAACCCTCCATCTTCCTCCCCCTCACTATAATTACGTTTTTTTTATAGGGGAAAAAATAAGTAGCTATAGGATTAGGATTTCTAAAGGTTCCGGCATTAGCTCTCGGACCCATGGCTACCTCTCTTCAAATGATCTCTCCTTCTTATCTCATCGTCCCTTCCTCGCGTCCCTTCGCTAATCGCCGGCGGGCAGACGGATTTCGGCCGTTGTCACGTGGAGGAACTGGCGAAGGGCGGTGGAAGGCGATGGTGCAGCAGCAGACGTATCAGGGGTCGGCGGCGAATTACGCGAAGGAGATGGAGAGGCTCTCTGCGAAAGAATCACTTCTTCTGGCCGTGAGATTCCGCTCCTTATTGTCTGAATTGATGCAATTTGAATTTTTGGTAATCTTTTGTGAATTTTCACTTATTGTTGTGCTTTGTGATTCGACTGGGTGTGGTTTAGATTTTTTTCAGTTTTTCACTGTTTTTGGTAGAGGTGGAATTGCTTACTAAAATGAGTGAGCTATAAATTTATTGCGTGTAATTGAATTTCGGCATTTTTGCGATGGCTTGATAAGAAAAGTTCATTTTGTGCAATGTGCTTTGAGCTTGCCCTCAATTTGAGACTCTCTCATATGGGAAAGCTTGGATTCCTTAGTTCTTGTGAAGACCGATAGTCTTGGGAATTCAAAAGCAGGAGTTTGTTTTTGTTGTTGTAGTTGGATCGTTGTTTCTTCTTCTTTTTCCCTGCTGAAGTTGACCTTGCTTGCTTAAGATGTTATACATGTTCAATTCGAAGTTGCACGTTGCGAGCATCTTATTTGCACAGAGTACTAGGGTCTACTCATGAACGATTTTGGTTTTAATTTGTTTCTGCACTAAAAAAAGCTGCATACTTTCTTCATTGAAATGACTGAAAAGGAATGTTCTCTTGTATTTAATTTATTTGCTCTAAGATGGAAAATTTGTGACAATTTGATGGAAGGCGTAATGACTTAACGTGATTCTCTCTTTATAAGAGCAAGAATGGAGCCTTGCTTCTGTCCACAAACATTCTAAATCCTGTAATTTATATTTTCTTTTGTATTGCCTCCAAAATTGGTAGAGATGGAGTAATGTATTTCTTAG